>JAEIFT010000292.1:0-334242 GCA_018904225.1 Lordiphosa mommai
TGGTCCACTGCGTCCCGCTTGCATATGGCGATTGTAGATGCTGAGGATAAAAAACGCCCATTAGTTTCATATTCAAATATCTAGCAATTTAATTTCAAATACTCACGATTTTATGTCTCCGTTTTGAGATACTCAATCACATAGTATAGATTGTTCGGCAATGGGATTAACCCAGGGATTCTCCTCCATTTTCATTACCGACTTTTGCTCAGCAGATCCAATTGTGCCACCTCTGGTGGCAATACTTGCATTCGATTATTTTGTATGTGCAACTCTCTGAGGCGCTGCAAATCCCCAACTTCACGTGGCAACTCCAACAGATCATTGTCCCGGTCCTAAGATTTGCAGATTCTTCAGTTGACCCAACTCTTGGGTATATACTCAAAGTCATTATCGCCCAGATATAAAGCGCGCAGCGTTTCCAGCCAAAGAAGTTGCCCGGCGCACTTGCTCGTTCAAATTGTTGTAGGACAAGTCGAGCACTTCCAAAACGGGAAAGGCCCCAAAGCCACGTGGTAAATTGCCCAGACGATTAATGGATACGTTCAATATGCGCAATTTGGGCATCGATGAGAGAGAAACGGGCAGTTCATGAAGCTGATTATTGGGAGATTCAAAATTTCCAGATTCAGCAGGTTAGCAATGCCGGGACTGATTAGGCTGATCTTATTGTGTGACAGCGTGAGACGAGTGATATTGGACATGTTGACTGTTGCCGGTGAGTGAAACACAAATGATAATATTCGATTAGTGAGATATTTCGGAGTAGTATATAAACTAAATGATAAAATTTTAAAGAAGGTGTAAGTCAGCTATGAAAAAATCTTAATCTAAGTTTTTTTCAGGTAGTTTATGTTAATTTTTCAGAACCCATTTCAAAATTTAATGGTTTTTGATCTAGTTTATTAATGCTCAAAGATATAACTGTTCTTTTATTTATTTTTATTTACAAAACTTTGGTGCAGAACTATAAACGCACTAATTTTTTACACTGTACCGTTACTAAAGAACTAGTGAAAAAGTTACACTTTGTGGGCAGTGAAAGGGAATCAAAAATCAGTTTTAACTATGTGCAAATATTTGATTTTGGGCTAGTAAGAATTTCTCAATGCGAGAAATTTTCCGACGCATCAACCATTCTGATGCTGAATTGAGCACTTTTTAAAAGAACCTGGAGGAATATGGCACAACTAACTGACTGCCATTTTGAAGTAGCTTTTTACTCGTTCATTTTTTGTATGATGAGCCTGCACGTAGCCATGGGCATACTTACAGTTTCCTTATCGGAAAGGAGTTTAGTGGTGGTGCCTGGTCTCTTCTCATAAAACGTGAATCTTGTTCCGTCGTTGTATTTCCTTTAGTTTGGCAACAGGGAAAAGTGCCATCGTCATCGAATTAGCAGATGAGGCAACATTGCTTCTTCTGAATTTAAGTGCAAACGCGTCGGCTATCTTGCGCAGTTACAACACCATTATTCAGTTTGATGGCTACATGGCAATTATTGGAGAAAATTATTCACTCCGATATTCTGCAGAAAGTCCAAAGAATCGAAGCAATTGCAAAGTTTATAGATTTATAGAATTATTAAGTTAAGCTTACAAAAATTGAGTTGCACGAATGAGAGTCTAGATGTACGAATATTGGTCACTCTAAACATTGTTTTATTCCGGGGAAAGCGTATTTGAAACTATTTGTGGAAGATGTATCTGAGGTAGTTTTTTCAATTTGTAAATATGCTCCAGTTTCTTTTAAAGCTTATTTTGTAATCTAGTTATAGTAATTGATTGTATGAGTTTCGGGATCCAAGGCACAATTTCATCGATTTCCGGGACAAGCGGAATTGCAAGTAAAAAACGAGAAGCCAAAGCTAACTTCGACTGTGCCCAAGTTTTAATACACTTGCAAAAGTTCACTTCAACTGATTTTGCCGGTAGAATATATATATATATAAAATATTGATAACAGATATTTGTCAATTCAAAATCATTGATAATCAAAGTTTGATCACGCTACTTTATAAAAAAAGTTTCTTAGTAAAACTTTTTCCGACCAATCGGTCCTATTGCAGCTATATGCTATAGTCATCCGATTTTGATAAATTTTTCCAGAATTATGTGGAAGCATGTAAAACTAATATATACCACGATTGGTGACGCTACGAAGGAAAACAAAAATTTTTTCTGAACTAGTTTTTGGACCGACCGTTTCCATGGCAGCTATATGCCATAGTCATCCGATCCGGCAGTTTCCGACATATTAGTTGCGTGCAGTAAAAAGAAGACATTGTGCTAAGGTCGATAGCTTTAAAACTGAGGGACTAGTTCGCGAAGAAACAGACAGTCGGACAGACAGACGGACAGGCGGAAATGAACTCAGCTCGTCGTCCTGATCAAGAATATATATAGTTTATGGGGTCGGAAATGAATATTTCTATGCGTTACAAACTTCTAAGCAAAATGAATATACATTTTGCAAGTGTATAATGATGGGACGGTTGGATTCGGGATTGAATATCGTGTCCCAACACTGTTGTTTCCCCCAACTGGATTAATAGTAAAGTCCAACCGCTTTCTTTTTTCTGTAATTCTGTAATGCAGTTATTATCAGACACGTCGTTTTTGCTTTGAACTGTTCGGAAAGTTAATTTTTGGGCCCAAAAAGAGGACAAAAAATAAATTTTTTTATTGGACGGACGATTTCTCTAAATTCCTTCAATCTGGACGTAAAGTAATTTTCGGGCTTTTGAAGGTATACAAGAAAACACGGCAAACCCATTTGTTATTCCTGATCACACTTTACATATCGCGATGCCCTAAAAGTATTTTAACAATGTTAAATAATTCCTAATATGTATTTTTCAAAGTATCAATATTTCAAGCAAATCAAGTACTCATGGGCTTGCACTAAGCCGCCGGGATATGCTTGGTAGTTTGCATCCTTCGCCCTCTTTTCTTAATGGCTCACGTGGAATTTAGTTACTTTAAAAGTATTTGTAGGCAATATAATAGCAGCCGATTTCCTACTGGCCTCAAACGTAAACAGCTGTTTGCACGCAACAGGCGAAGACGCTTCAAGTGGGAGCGAGATAACATAAAGCAAAACGCATTGTTGTTGCTATTGAAAATATTAATTTAAGCAAATAAATAACTAAATAAAATCTTCCCCTATAGGGTGCTTAGGTATAAAACATTACACAAAAAACAACGAAATTTGCGTTGCAACCGTCATAAAAAGCACAAAATTAACCAGCGGCCCAGCTGGGCCCAGGATGGGCGCTGGCGTCATCCCCAAAAAATAACATCATTTTTATAAAAAAAAAATACAAAATAAATAGAAATATAAACTGAACAATTTATACTAAATCAAACACAACTGAAGCTGGGCAAAGGGTCAAATAAGTCAACGATTTGATTTGCTTCATAGATTTAATGGCAGCTGGGCGAGGTGGCCATTGCGTGGGAGTCCTCACAGTTGGGCATTAAATATTACATTTTTATTTTAACTCTTCAACCAAACTTACACAGTCCGGGCAGCTCCTCAAACGAGACCAGACCCTTGTCCACCAGATCCAGTTCTCGATTTTGGGTTTCGCGGGCCTCATCCAGGACTTTCTTTGCTTTCGACATTTTCGCGTTTACGGGCAGACAAGATACTGTCGATTGACTCATTTTGTTGTTGTTGTTTTTAGTGGCTGCAAAAAATCGATAAATTTGAAACAAACGTTAATCGAGTTATCGAATATGGTGTGGGGAATTTCTTGAAGTGTGCTGCCAGAGTGCTGGAAAATGTTAAAAAGGCTGCGGGAGTTGCCCTACCTGCGAAAGAACTTAGGTGGGTTAGCAGCTTCCAGCGATTATAAAATAAATAGATGCGGCATTTCAACCACCAACCAAATAAATAAGAAACACATACGGTTGACTATGACCTCACTGCTTTGGCTGTGGAATTAAGTTAGCCTCTAAATTGAATTATAATTTAAAAAAAAATTCTATAACTACTAAAAATATAATTTTTAATTAAATTTTTTAAAAGATATTTTACCTTTTTATTTTGTATTATCTTTATGAATTGTATTGTAGCATGAAAACATAAAAAGAATATTCCAAACTATTATACCTTTGTTTTTTATTCACCATGTGCGAACGGTATGTATGGTGCTAGATTCCGTTCAATGTTGCCAACTATTGATGCCAGAAAATGGCTAAATCGACTGTTAAAAAGGTCTAGAACAGCAAAATTTAATCCAAAATGACCAAAAATGGCAAAAAAAATATATATAAAACGAGAAGGCAAAGCTAACTTCGACTGTGCCGAAGTTTTAATACACTTAAAAACGTTTACTCCAACTGATTTAACCGGTAAAATATATAAAGGATATAGAAATCAAATATTTAAAATTTTTAAATCATTGATAAGAAAGATTTGATACCATAAAAAAAACTTTTCTTAGTAAAACACATTTTCCGACCGATCGGTCCTATGAAAGCTATATGCTATAGTAATCCGATTTTGATAAATTTTTTCCAAATTGTGTGAAAGCATATAAAACTAATATATACCAAGTTTAGGGACGCTAGGATAGAAAACAAAAAAGTTTTCCTCACTAGAACTAGTTTTTTGACCGACCGTTTATATGGCAGCTATATGCAATAGTCATCCGATTTTGATAAATTTTTTTGAGAATTACGCGGAACATATAAAACTAATATAAACCATGATTGGTGACGCTACGATGGAAAACTTAAAAGTTTATCTCACTAGAACTAGTTTTTTGACCGACCCTTTATATGACAGCTATATGATATAGTCATCCGATTTTAATAAATTTTTCCAGAATTATGTGGAAGCATATAAAACTAACATATACCAAGATTAGTGACGCTACAATGGAAAACAAAAAAGTTTTTCTAACTAGAACTAGTTCTTAGACCGATCGTTCCTATGACAGCTATATGATATAGTTATCCTATCCGGCCGGTTCCGACATATTAGTTGCGTGCAGTAAAAAGAAGACTCTGTGCAAAATTTCAGCTCGATAGCTTTAAAACTGAGAGACAAGTTCGCGTAGAAACAGACAGACGGACAGACGGACGGACGGACGGACGGAATTCAACTCAGCTCGTCGTCCTGATCAAGAATATATATAGTTTATGTGGTCGGAAATGAATATTTCTATGCGTTACAAACTTCTGGGCAAAATTAATATACATTTTTCAAGTGTATAAAATGACTAGAAATGCTGGCTTCGGCAAAACTGAATAGTTTCCGGTTTTCGACCTTAGAAAAAAGTTAGATCTGGCTGAAAAATGGCTAAATTTTAAGGTCATAGCTTCAATAATTTTTGAGATATGGCTCTGAATCACTTTTGAACAGGTTCAGCGGTCTTAAACCAGTGAAATATCTGACTCCAAATAACTAACTTATTCACTTAATTTCAAGTTCAAAGCTTCAATAATATCTGAGATATGGCTTTTAACCGGTTCAGCGGGTTCGGAACCAGTGAAATTTCAGTCTCCATATAACTGACCACCATATTTTAAGTTCATAGCTTTAATAACTTCCGAGATATGGCTCTGAACCACTTTTGAACCGGTTCATCGGGTTCGGAGCCGAACTTGAACCAGTGAAATGAATAACTCTAAATAACTAACTTACAAACCAAATTTTAAGCTCAAAGCTTCAATAATTCCTGAGATATGGCTCTGAACCAGATCAGCGGGGTTGGAACCAGTAAAATATCAGTCTCCATATAACTAACCCACACACCAAATTTTAAATTCAGGGCTTCAACAATTTCTGAGATATCGCTCTGAACCACTATTGAAACGGTTAAAATATTGTATAGATATTAAGATACATATTAAAAACATATTGAACTGCGGACTGCGGTAGTAGGCGTTGATATTTCTGGTAATGTGGTATATGCAGTTTTGGTGTATTTGTGGTATCAGTTGAATATGCGGTATTTGCGGTGATGCTCAAATTGTGGAAAAGGTACTAATTTTTGTACCTAGATAAGGTACAAGGTAAAAGTTAAAAACTACTTTTAGGTAAGGTAAAAGCACTAAGATACTATTACTTGACTAGCAAGGCAACTGAGACTGCTTTTTGAGGGGATTGACGCCTCTATGTTTTAGTTGCTTAGTGGTAAAAGGTAACTTTTTTCGGTACCTAGGTAAGGTTAAGGTACTAAAAAGGTACATTTTATATAAGGCCTTTAAAGCTTTGTTTGGCGGAAAGTTGTTTATTTACTGGCACTCAAACAGCTGCCGAAATTTTTAAGAATTTTTTCTCAAGCCAGGAAAAACTTCTCAGAGCGAAATGATCAGATTTATAAAATCGCATAAATTCATATTTTCTGTTAGCTATTTTAACTTAAAATTATATTGAAAATTTTGCAATGTGAAATTATGTTTTCTTTATAATTATTTTGGGGTAGATTTTATCTAATAAAAATGTCTGATTGATTTGATTTTATTTTGTTAAAATGCATTTAAAATTAATAATTTTTGTCAGCGACACTTACTTCCAAATTATTTCAAGTGCTTGTCAAACTGTCTGGTAGAAGGCGGCTGCTACTTGACGGCTGGCGTTTTCTTTGGCATCTGTTTCTTTGCTGTTGATTTTAAAAACTTTTCACTCACTTCACTGCACTTTTCAGAGCTTTATAGGTCACTTTGCCATATGAATATTACACTTGACCCAAATTTGTTGACACATCGAAGGGGATTCGTTTTTTTCTTTCTTAATTTAATTGAAATAATTTTAATTTATGTTGCATGCACCAACTGTTAATCTAGTTTTTTCTCATTACAAAATTCAAATTTATTTCTCCCACAAACAAAATTGAATCACAAAAATAGCCAAAGATGCGGAATGCGTCACCTTTCGCTTGTCTCGCGTAACTGAGTCGCCTGAATCTGAATCTTTTACAGCGTCAACGAGATCGATCTCTGTGCGGCGGTGGCGGCGGCGGCGGCAATGACTCTCTGGGCTGGTTTTTGCCTTTTTTGATAGTCGTTGCAAACTGTCGATAAAAAGAAAACAAAAAGCAAACCAAAAACTTGATATGAGTTGGCTTTTGTTTATTTTATTTTAAAGTATTTTTTTTGTAAAGTTTTTTGTTTGCTACAGAGGAACTTGTTTGACAGCATTCAAACTGGGGATAAGCAGTTGGAGCAGGCTTGTTATACAAATTACAATAAATTAATACTAATTTACTTGTAATACCCAGGGCCAATTGATTATCTTTCAAATAAGCTAGAACAAAGACCTAATACTTAGTTTTTATTTGTAAGATGAAGTAAAAGTCAGCAGGAAGCTTAACCCTTTGTAGTAATATTCTTTTAGGTATTTTTTTTTTTTAGGAATTTTATAACAGCAAAAATACCCATTTAATTTTTATACATGTAGGAATTTTTGGAAAGCATAAGCGATAGTCGAGCCATAAGCAAAACAAATAATTACTCTGGGCAGCACCGGCAGCAACCGTGATGGACAGCACTTAAACAGTTTGTGTGTCACCTCTCTTATCAGTTATCAGTTATATACAAACTTTTTTAAATACAGAGTATATTATAGTCGTGCTTCTTACTTGTTATTAATTATCTTACTGATTTATGATTATTACGAATATATATTCGAGCTGGTTACAATCTTTAGATACATATACTCATATGACACGAAGCACCTCGCTTCGCCACAAAAAATGTATCAAAATCCGATTGGATCTCGAATTCTAAATTATTATTTAATTCATTTCCGCCGGTTTACTGTTGTCTCTAAAACTGGTAAAATAATAAGCTATGAATTTGCACCTCCTATTTTCCGACCTTGCACAATGGTCCGGCTAGTGGAACTTAATGATCATAAATCAGAATCGCAACATAGAGGGGTAAAAATGTTTACTCAGGGGTTTTTGGGGTCGCTTATTACGAATCTGAAGACAACATTTTGAAACTCAAAATAGCGGTTTCAATATGGCGGTCTAAATTTGAAAAAGATTGTTTTTTTTTAAGAAACTTGGTATTAAGGGGATAATGGTGTCGCTAACTACGAATCTGGCTTTAAAATTTACATAATACAATATATGGTATACCATACCACCGTTTTACTATTAGATGAACTATCGTGATTTGTGATTTAATAATATATTCTTAAATAAACCTTCCCTAAGTATATCGAAGTCGAGCAAGACCAACTTCAACTTACGCTCTCGTTTATTTTATAATTTAAAAAAATATTTTTTAAACTTTTTTTTAAGCTTTAGAATTGTTTTAGGATTTTTAAGGAGTTTTTAATGAAAGAAAAATTTAGAATACGGTCTGAAATAAACTTCTGATTATCAAACTGGCTTTTTTTAGAAACAAATTTCCCATTTGCGTTCGCAAGTTTCTGCAAGGAATTCGATTTGGAAATCGAACAGCAGATATTTACTAGTACTACCTATTTGGTCTCTCTTTGGAAGCTGTCGGAAACTAAAAAAATTATATTCTAAAAAAATTGTTTTTCAAAACACATAAAAGTTAGCTTATTTAATGAGAATCCTACAACAAGTCATATTGATAAAAAGCTAACTTCGACTGCGCCGAAGTTTTAATACACTTGAAAAACTTTTCTCCAACTGATTTAACCGGTAAAATATATATAGGATATAGATATCAGATATTTAAAATTTTTAAATCATTGATAATAACAATTTGATACCATAAAAAAAAACTTTTCTTAGTAAAACACATTTTCCGACCGATCGGTCCTATGGCAGCTATATGCTATAGTCATCCGATTTTGATAAATTTTTGTAAAAATAGCCATAAATCGAGAAACGTCTGACTTCAGAGACCAATTTGGACCCTTTTGCATGATTGAATTTTGGGCGTTTGATTTTTTACAGAAGCATTGATATGTGCTCTGTCGAATAGGCCAGATAAATTCAGAAATTCAAGCCTATTGTGGCCACAAGAAATTCGAGAGGGCAAAATTTACTAGAAATCCGTTTTTCCGTCATATCGTGGAAACAAGAGCTGATGGAACAAAACCGATGATGCAGATTTGCTCAGAGCACTCCATTCTTATATAATCAGTTATAGATAGGGCTGCACCAAAAACACTGTTGCCCTGTATAATGTTTGGACATGAATAGACACAAGCCTCACATTTTAAGAGCCTGATTGCGAAATTTTTAATATCGAAAAATCTCAAGTCTTATTACATTTCATTATGTGCTCACAAACCGAGTTTAAAGTCAATCGGATGAAAAATTGATTTTTTCATATATACTTTTATGGTAATTTTCCTTGTGTGTGGATTTTCCAACATTGGAAAATATCATGCCTAATTATTTTTCATACATATGACCGAGAGCGAGATAAGGTTTGCACTCCTCGCTTTTTTGTACTTTAGAAGCGTGTCAAGTATCTAACTTGCAGTGAGTCCATGGAAGGAATCTCGTCTCTTTTAAATAGCCCCGAGTGGAACTTGTTTTTTGGGCTTTTTTTCCTCCTCCAGAATGTCAAGAGCCCCCATTTCTGACTTGTCAGGTCTCTAAAATTTCAAGAGAGAGAATTTATAAGACCTATTTAAAAATATTCCCATTAATATTAAGCAAACGAGATTTCAGATCGTGATATGTATATATTTAATATATATATAACATTAACTTAAGCCGATTGCGCAGTTGGGTAAGCTGAGTGCAGGATAAGTCCCTAATACAGTTTGTTGGCGCAGCAAACCTTTTTGCGACAAAAACGAACCCTATATTTTCTTCCCTCACATTTATCACGCATTTTTATACAAACACCTGATTGAGCCGCATTAACTATGCATGGATCACTACCTACAAATTGTATTATTCAGTTAAAAATAGCACAATGTATATATATATATTATTTCCATACTCACTCAGTGTCTGCCGGCCAAGGAGGAACAGCAGCAAGGTAAACAGAAAATATTTGATGATCATTTTGATGACAATATTCAAATGGGATATTTAAGCCCTACGGCAACAGTCCAGCTAACTAAAACGTGGCGAATGGATCAGTCCAATTCGAATTGGTTTACACTGATTTGAAGTAAAACAATTGACATTTTGAGTTGCCACATAATTTTATTTATAAAACCAGCCGCACTGGGAGAAAATTACACTTCTCAAGTAAGATAGTATTACGCTCGTGAGCGAAATAAAAATCTCTTGACCCACGATTCATGCTCTATTTAAAGAGAGGTCACGAATGATCGATCACGCACCATAAAAATGCATTTGATTTCTATTCATAAATTCGAGTTAGATTTGTGAAAACGCAAGCGAAATTGTTGATTCGTAGAGCTCTTGTCTTCCTTTAATTTAAGTGTGTCCTTAGCGCCAAATCGTAGCAAATCTGTTCTTGGAAAACTATTTTGAGTTCAAAATAAAACAAGTAAGAAAGTCGGTCAAGCCCGACTGTAATATACTCTGTACCTGTTTGTATGTAACTGATAACTTTAAGGTGTGAGGTTTTTCAAAATCTAAGGGTGGCAACTCTTTCGACTATCGTTCATCTGATTGAAAAACGATGTATGGGGCCTCGAAAAGTAATGATGAGTAGAATTACCCGTAAAATTATAAAATTTGTATATTATATATTAGCTACGCGGGAATCACGCGTGATTTCTGACCGCAGTCCATCTCAATTGCATCGCTCCTCTCATACGTGGTCTTTGCCTCCTTACACAAATATCTATGGGAAAGAAGGTAGGGGGGAATCTGAGAGCGGCGCAGTCCAATAAGATACTGTCGTAGCTTTTGCCCTCTCGCTCTCTCTTTCTCGTAGTTTCTACCAATCGCTGCGGTGTTGTTGTTGCTTAGAATTTTCTTTTACGTATAGCTCTTATATCGTTCATCTGATCGAAAAACGTTGTATGGCGGATCGATAAAAAATTAGTAGTAGAATATATGTCTAGAATGTTCGAAGTATCTATCTTCAAAATTGTGGGAGTTATTACGTTTTTTTGAATTTGCGGGGGAGGCAGGGGGCGTGGCAAAAATTAAACATAAACTTGATCTGCCTGCAGGTATAAGAATTATATGTTTCATACACTTCAAACCTCTAGCTCTTACCATCTCTGAGATCTCTTCGTTCATACGGACAGACGGACGGACAGACTGACATGGCTATATCGACTCGGCTGTTGATGCTGATCAATAATATATATAGTTTATAGGGTCGGAGATAATTCCTTCATGCTGTTACATACATTTGCACAAACCCAATATACTCTTTGTACCTTCGGTACAGAGTATAAAAAACAAATGGACATAGCCAATAAGCCTGGGAAAAGTGCCCTAGGAGATTTTTGAATATTTTGGATGAGGGATTGTAGCTATTGTTTAGAAGGGTATGTATACCAAATTTCAACTCAAAAGGTCTATTGGTTGACGAGTAATCTTTCTTTAAACTAAGCTTAAAGATAAATAGTGATATATCTGGTCTAATACCACTGCCGCATCGATAAGGGCTGCTTATAATCAAGGCTGCAAGCCGGTTTTGAACCGAACCCCTAAGAACCGGTTCGGTTCGGGTTTCTTTAATTGGCCGAACCGGACTATAAACCGAACCTTCTACATTTTTGATCACTCGAACCTGAACCCGAACCGAACCGCTTATTCAAAAAAAAAGGTTCGGTTCACAATATTAAGTAATTTTTCAGACTGAAGAAATTCTTAATATGTTTATTTAAAATTTAATTTTTAAATGACTACGACTGACTGTAAAGAAGGGAAGTTTATAAGATTAATGGAAAGCAATGATGTTATAGATTCCTTCGAAAATTGTCCAAGAGAATATACATCGAGTATATTTTAATTATTTGGAAAGGTCTTTTAAAAATATTCTTCTAACTTGGTTGTACGAGCATTTTGTTTCTTCTAATGTAAGAATTAGTAGAAATGAACAGTTCCAGAATAATATAATGCCTTCACAGACGAAAAAGATATCTGGCCTAAAATCAATCCCAACAAATGTCAGTTGATGGTGGACTCCAGATTTGATGAAATTTCTTGAAATTTTAATCCGAAGTTCGGGACTTGAATTACCTTAAACAGGGCAAGGTCGCCTATATTATTATATATTATATATTAAACTAATTGAATCGTAAAAATTAATCGAAAATAAAAGCTATATATATTTTTTTAAGTGAACCGAGGTTCGAACCCAAACCTGGGGTTCAGAGGATCCAGGAACCGGTCCGTGAACCGAACCCAAAGATTCCTCACTGGTTCGAACCACCGAACCGAACCTTTTTCAAAATTTCGAAGGTTTGCAGCCCTGCTTATAATATCCAAACGCAACACATTTGATCCGCTCCACATAAGTCCGATTTAAATCGCAATTGTTTTGTTTTGCCACATTTTGTGTAGTCAGTGGTACATTCCCCACCCCTTTCGCAACCTAGAATAGAATTATAGAATACTTAAACTTAATACACATTTTTGTTAAGCTTACGTTGCATTTCAACCGGACTGCACAATGTCATTAGCAGCCAAATGAACAAAGTAGTTTTAGTCAGCGACAACATGTTTCGACCAGCGTTTCCTACAGAATAATAGAAAAGTTATACTCGCTTTTTTTTCTGATCGGATTTCGTACTTTGGGGCCTTACTAATCCATTCGATGTGCATTATGCAATCATTAGTAGACTTGTGAATTTTTCAATATCGTTAGGCAGTTCTTCCCTTTCCCCCCAGTAGTTGCGGGCCTCTGGGATTTTCCGCTTTGCCTGTTTGTTGCATTTTTAATTACTTAGTTGTTATGGCTCCCTGTCTCTCTCTCTCTCTCTCTCTGATGATGTGTGTTCGTGGTATATTTTCGTTTTCGTATTAATTTTCATTTCGCCCGTTGTCGAATGTGCACAACAGAAAGTTTGTCTTTTGCGCCTTGCGTTGCATAATTTGCGTGTTGCATACTTTTTTGCGGCGAGATGAATGAATGCTGGATGAGCGTCCGCCATATAAAATATGCAAAACAATGCAAACTCACCCGTTGGCCAGCGCAGCAAAAAACAACAACAACAACAAAATAAACTTTTTCCAGCCCCAAAAATTAATTTTGTTTTAGATGGCCAGCGCCAGATTTTCCGGGTGCATTTTTTGGCTACTAATATTGTGGCAACACTGCACACTGGGCCAGCGACCCGAAATGTTGGCCAAAAGTCAAACTTTTCTTTTTGGGAAACTGGATAAAAAGACAAACTTTGACCGACTTTCTTACTTGTTTTTGGAAAAGAGAATTCATGAGATTTCCGGATTCTCTAATTCGGTAATGGGAACTTTTAAGTGTGGCCTATTCTCAGATGACATAAAAATAATTTTCGCCGCTATGTTTTATATGAGTAGAAACACTTTTGTAGAGCTTTGAAATCAGAATGCTTTTGAACAGATGGTCTTATTTATATAAAGCATAGTGCCGAAAATTAGAGGTGGCCCACGGACTTCTTGCTAAAAACACCGTTATTCGTGTCACAAAATTGTATTCGGAATTTTTTTCGAGCGGGCTTCGGGCCTAAGCTAATAGCCCGTAAGCCCCATAGGCATGAAAAGGTCCGATATTCACAAAAAGGCCCGAACACTATTTAAAAGAAAATTTCTTCCACGTTAGTACATCCCTAGTATTAATATGCTTAAGAAGAATCACCTAATTCATATATCAATCACTGGCTTCAAAAGAAAGAAAAAGAGTGACAACAAATCTATAAAAATCATCAAAATATCAAATGAAAAAATTCAGGAACTTGTGAAAAAAAAAAAATTTCTTTAAATGCGCTTTTTTATAATTTTGAATTAAACGTTGCACGCTTAGGAGTAAATGAGTTCTTTGGGCCGTTTTCTCATGTTCCTGCATTTCAAATCCAGGTTCTGCCTACTTTTAGGCCGTTATTAAATGTCTATGTTTGTGTCTACTACGACCCAGATGCGATTTTTAACGCGGCCTAAAAGTAGGCAACATAGACTTTTTCAAAAATCACCAAGTTTCAGAAAACATGAAGATAAGAAAATGGCACTTAGACTATTAAAAAAATGGCGATAATATTAATAGCCATGTTAAAAGTATAATTGATGTGTTTGACGTTTGATAAAAACTAAACACATCTGTGCTTGTTACAGACAATGGCGCAAACGTTGTTCCTGCTTTCGGGTATTATACAAAATTGTCCTGTGCTTGACATAACTTGAATTTTAAAATTTAATTTTAAAAATTTCTGTTACCGCCGCCAAATGGGGCCAAGCCGAGCTTCTCTCAATCTCTTGACTCGTGTGTCTTTTAATTTTTCGCTCAAGAGAAAGGGACCTACAGTTTAAGGATAGTATACACCACCAAATTAAAATTATGAACGAAATGCTAAATTCGGCCTAGCGATTGGATCCCACATATGTGCAGCCTTTGTAGGAGGATGCAGCGTCAGAAACCGTAGACAGATGTGGCCTTTTCAGTCACATTGTTTGCTTGGAAAAAAGCCATAGAAAGCCGTCAGGCTCTAGATAATATCCAAACAATGAAGTATGTAGATGTGGGCACGGGTCGGGTATGGACTTTTTGTACCCAGGCCCAGGACCATCTTTAAAATCGATCCGGGCTTATTACGGGCCTGGGCCAAACCACAAAACGACGAAGCCCAAAAAATACCCGGCCCTCTAGTGATTAAAGCCAATTAAAGCCATTCGTGGTCGGATACCCCAAAGGATTACCCCTAATATATTCTAAATAATACTAAGAACTTTGTCAACTGTAAAGCCAAGTATCTTGGCAAGATGAATTTGCTGGTGTGCAGAAATAATAAAAATATCAAATTATTTTATATAAGATAACGTTATAAACATTCTCTATTGTTTGCTCTCCAGCGTTGGAAATCCTTAATTCATTTTTATTGTTTTGCACCAAGCATTTGCCTCTATCTTTTCGCCCATCACGTCAAAAATAATTGTACAACATGTATTCCTGTGTTGTGTGTCAAAATTTTTAGCATCCACACACGCAAACGATAGGCCACCTATCGATAACAAACTGTAGATTTTGTTCATGTTGCTGGATACCAATGACAGGAAAAGGTAAGCAAAAAATTCCTGGCACAGTTTTTTTTTATATGAATTATGCCAGGATTTTTTGTTGTTTTCGCAGTGCTGGATACCCGGCTTTGGGTTAAACACTCTTAATTGAGATATATTCCTATTACTTATAAATAGACACTTATATGTTAGATATGTTTTAAATTCAACAGTTTTCTTTATTTAATTTAAAAAACCGATATGTTATATTGATTTCGTTTTTCAAGTTCAATCTTTTAAGAACATATTCTAAAAATTTCAGCTTTCTTGCTAAACTGCCAATGATTTGGGACAAAAACTTAGTTTTCTGGCCCACAGTCCTGGCACTGGTCCTAGTCCTGGTCGTACATTTTGTTTTAATTAACTTTTTTCGCTGCCAAAGTTTTTTGACACTGGCAAATTGTGCTAATTTTAAAACGGCATACAATAAAATGTTTAATAATAAATTGATAGAGTAAATAATTGTGAGGGGAATTGCTAAGAGACTTTTTAAACTATAATTCAATCTTTTTTTTTTTTTTTTTAGAGAATGTAGCCTCCTCCTGGGTGTAAAAAGTCACATACACGCAAACTTAATCATGGAAAATATCCATGAAAAATGTCAAATTTTGCATACTCTGTTTGGAAGGTACAACAATTACAATGAAGTCGTATGTTTACATAAAAAAGAAGTCATCTCCAACACTTTAAATATCTATTCTTGATCAGCATCAACAGCTGAGTCGATATAGTCATATCCATCTGTATATTTGCAATCAGTTAATGTTTATTTTCAATTTATGTATCTCCCACAATTATGTTGGTAGTTGGATCGCGGATTAGAGAGAGAGGCAAAAAAGTGAGATTGTATTGGTGTACGTATATAATATAACACAAAGTGGTTCTGACCTACTTCATCGAACGCAGGTCGGCACTGGCCGTAATCGTGATGGGCAGCACTTACACAGTTTTTGTTATCAGGTACTTTTGCAGGTACAGAATATATTACAATCGGGCTTGACCGACTTCCTTAATTGTTTTTTTTTTCGATTTTTTTATGGGAAATTTCGGTTTTTTTTTTATAATTTTTATGATTTTTTTATTGATGATGTATTCAAATGATGGCAAATTTTAGAAACAAACCAAATACATTATTGTAGTCACAACTATTCATACATTGCTTTAAAAAATTATCTTAAAGGGATTAAAATCAAACGCAAGTCGCTAAAAAAAACAAAACGTTATCTATATAGGATTAAATAATTGAAGGACGATGAATTCTGCGTGACATTCAACTATTTGTTTGGCAGACGAATCATCCTACATCTCGGAAATTTCCGCTCCCACCAGGGATTAATCCCGAAACCAATATCGGTTCCGGTACCGGTTCCGGTGCCGGTTCCGGTACGTACCGAAATGAGAATTTCGGTTAAAGGTTCTATTTTGGTTTTCAGTTTATTTTGCTTTTCGGTTCCGATACGGTACCCAGATTTTCATTTCGATATACCGATACGTACCGGTACTAGTATAATTTTTTTTTTAATATACAAAAATTTAAATTATTTCAAGATATCGAAAAAATTAATAAATGTAATAGAACTAAAAAATTGAGTTCTAAGCATATCCCAGAAAAAACGTTTATTTTTATTTATACGGATTACTAGTCTTTTTTATATTTGGACGAATAATTTCACTAAACGCTTACACGTATGTCAGCGCTTCCAGTGGTATCCCTACACTCAGAAAAATATTCCTTGAATTCAGGAATTCTTTATTCTTATGTCGCCCAGACAAACTCGTCTTGGGGCCAAGCTGACAAATATTTCTTAATAATGGTTCGAAGTATTCCGATTTAAGATCTGCCGTATCTTCACTAAAAATAGTAAAATTTTCAAATATCAGGTATATCAGATCAAATACACAAAAACAGTTGGAAAAATCTGAAAAATCTGCCTTAGCTTTCCCTTATATTACATTTTTCGAAATATTTAAACAGAATTTTTTTAGGGCGTTATTGGATTTAAATCCAGAATCTTCATTTCTAAAATTTATATTATCATTTTTTTAACATTTCTATATTAAAGCAAGAGTTAGACTAAGAAATCCTTTACATTTATAGGGCTTATATTTACCAAAGAAAAGTTTTTCCGCTTTTTAGAAATTTTTTTCTATATCTTAAAAAGAGAATTTGTTTCTGGTTATTCTTAAGACTTTTTCCTGCGTGTATATATTGCTATTTCACCGCTTGAACTATTTATTTGAAATAATCATAAATCAATCAAATAAATAATAAGAAACCGAAACAGTACCGGTACAAGCGTTTCAGTATGGTTCCGGTTTATTCGGTTCCTATTGAAACGGTTAACGGTTTTCGGTTCTCAAAAAAATTTGAATATCGGTTCCGGTTTCGATTCCGGTACGTGTCTTGAAACGGTTTATTTCGGTTAAAGATTCCGGTTCCGGTTACGGTATTATTTCCTGGCTCCCACACATAAGCACCCACATCAGTGTTTTTAAGAACTCAAATTGTCGAAATAATGGGTCATCCGCCATTTCTATCGACACGATTTTTCAAGACAGTGGGACCATTCAGCAGATAATTTCAATAAATACGATTGCCGAAAAGAAATCGAAAAAAACATGATTGGTTAGAGCGATTACCGATTTATGTGTCAGCCCAATTCTGCTGGGAGCATTTGTATGGAAATTGTCACACTGAAACTCTTTGAAATGCATAAATTTATAATTTTATTAGTGTGAGTGAATTTTTGGATAAAAAGTACTAAATAAAAAGAATTCCTTATAGCCTGCAATCAATGTCATTCAGCAGAGACATTTCAGCAATCTTAAATCAGTAATCGCAAAATAAAATGATCTGCTGAATGGACCCATTCGGTCATTCCGCTTCCATAAATATCGGTTCTTGAATACCGGTTCTCAAAAAGTGCAAACTATAGGTTCCAGTTCCAGTTTTGAGTTGTACTCGGTTTGTTTTGATTCCCTGTTAGTAATTTAAAATATTTTCACATAAAAGCTGGCTCTTTAAGTTTAAAAGATATCGATTTAGATGACCTCACCACCTTGTGTATGGATCAGAGAATGTCAAACTAAGCAACAGTTGATGCTAAATAAATTACACTTATTGATACACGATGACTGCAGGCTTGGTCGGTCACATTGATTGGGCAGCAGCAACCTGTCGTCTGCTCTAACGAGCTCTAAAATATTTCGCCCAGCTAAACGAAGCCAACGCACTGCATAGCAAGTAGTTTTTGTGACGCAGACGCACGCATTTTTTGTAGCATACTTGCAGGCGGGGACAGAGTTTAGCTTGAGACCAAGGACATGACAGCGACACAAACAGAATTCTAATGAGGCAGGTGCCGCTTTCGCTGCCGCTGGGATGCCACCTAATGAGCATTTAAACATTTGTTGACAATGGAAATGCCAAACTCATCGCTAATTAATCGCTTTGTAAGCTGCAGTTATACAGATTATTTGGTTGTCTAGCTAATAAATTCACAATTGTCGACAAATTAATATGAAATATTATTTATTTAGCATAAGCATAATTATGAATCCACATTGAAATCCGTTTATCTAACTTTGTCCTGTCGCCGGGCAATAATTATTTTCATTTGTTTCAGTTTTTTGCGGACTCAAAGTTGTTGTTTTTTTTTTTTTTGTAGCGCCCTTAATCCCTCTTTGTGCATTGACCGCATAACCCTTTGAAATTTAATTTTATTTACTTTAATTAAAATGGATTAGTTTTTCTCGTAATTTGTGTGTGTGGCGCCAATTAAATTGTTTTATTTGCGCATTTTGGTTTTGGGGAATGATAAAATATACATTCGAATGTCGTTATTGCATATTTTATAAGCGAACCATTTAGTTGGCTTACAAATTCGAAATTTTAAAATTTAAATCCTGGAGAATGATTATAAGTGTGTAGATGAAGTTTAATATACACAGAGAAAAAAATTTGATATGAAATGGCAGTCATTTCCACATTTTTTCATATCAATTTCACTCCAATATGACAAAGATTATCTTGATATGTTAAAAATATCTTTTCTATAAAAAAAAAAAACATTGCCTTGTTAGGGGATCGAACTCGGGACCTTGCAAGGCAACATACTTCAATTTCAGTTAAATTTTTCAATTTATTTAGGGGTGGCAGAGATTCTAAATGATTTTAGTGCGCCTAACACGAATCTGTTTGACAAAATGCTCCATCAGCAGAATTTACTTCAGAATGTTTAGTAATTCGAGCCTAAAGTTGGTAAAAGTGCATATTTTGACCGTTTTAAGGGATGTTTTGTGGGCAACTAATAATATAACTTTGTTATGACTCTCCTTTATATTATCGTAAAGTCCTATTTCTTAGCTTTAAAATTAATTATCTCAAAAATTAATTAAAATTAATTAATTAAATTCCTTAGCTATAAAATAAACGAGAGCATAAGTTAATGTCGGCCCTGCTCGACTTCGATATACCCGTTACTCAGGATATCAACATGTCGAAATTGTGGGAGATATGAGTTTTTTTTCCAATTTGCGGGGGAGGCAACTCTACTATAGCTCATCTGATCAGGAAATGATGTATGCTGGCCCTGATTCCAAAACTGGTCTCGGTTTTTCTCTATCAGATCTTGTTTTCAAGAAATCGCGGAAAATCCATTTTGCAGTTTTTGTAGCTTATGGAAAATTATGGGGGTCACACCAAGCACAAATTTGTAGGTTTATAAGTTTTATGCGATACTTCATACATCAATGCAGCCATAAAAAATTAAGCGAGCCGCACCAGCAAACCCGAAAGTGACTAAATTGGACCTTAAAGATAATTTTTTCTCAATTTATAGCAAATTATATTAAGCAAATATGAATTTGGGAAAAATTGTTTGAATCTATTACTGATGGAATGTTATTGTACATTTGTTTGACTATTAATGTAAGAGCACTGTTAAATCGAGTAGCCTTTTCAATTTCCTATACACAATTTGTGAATTAATCTAGTAGCCATATTTGTTAATTCACTTTTTCGGCTGTAGCTTAGTCCAACAAGCTGATAAAAATGAACCAAAATTCGTTAAAATAGCGGATGTGTTAGGCTATATGCTAAAATAGTTGTTTTGGATTTCCGATTTATGCACTGGTTTGTAGACGGTGGTTTATTTTTGAAAATTTGCTATAAATTGAGAAAAAATTATCTTCAAGGGCCATTTTAGTCACTTTTCAGTGTCGCATAAAACTCATAAACCTACAAATATGTGCTTGGTGTGACCTCCATAATTTTCCATAAGCTAAAAATACTTCAAAATGGATTTTCCGCGATTTCTTGAAAAATAGAGCTGATAGAGAAAAACCGAGACCAGTTTTGGAAACAGTGCATAAAACTGGAACAGAATTTTGCATCGAGAAGGCTAGAGCAAAATGGCTGTTGCCCTGTGTAATCTTATGTAATGGTGGGCATCCTTTAAAAGTGAGCATCACTTTGCAGAAGAGTGAGCGGTACGGAAAGTCTCAAAAAGTCAGAAAGTATTCAAAAAGACGAATTAATTAATTTTCAAGTTTTTTTGTGTTTTATTTAAATTTGTCCTTGTCCAATTGAATTCACACAAATTTCCCCACGTGAACTTAAGTTGTTGTTAAGCCGTCTTCAATAATGCAGGCGTATTGATGATTGTGTGTGTGTGTTTGTATGTGTGGGGGGTGGTGTAGGGCATTTTAACTATAATTC
This sequence comes from Lordiphosa mommai, assembly GCA_018904225.1. NCBI lineage: Eukaryota > Metazoa > Arthropoda > Insecta > Diptera > Drosophilidae > Lordiphosa > Lordiphosa mommai. The sequence continues at coordinate 20,796 of JAEIFT010000292.1, forward strand.
ATTTTGTATGGCGTCTCTGATTGGCATTACCATAAATTATTCAGTGTCGAAAATGTTTTGCGGTTTCAAATGAATTGTAAAATATGCAAGTTAATTTTGGGTAAAAGCATTTCATGTCATTTTGTGGCCATAAATTCGCATTAAGTTGTAAAATAATTGTGCACCATTAGGACCCTCAGTCGATAGCGATATGGTAATGCGGAAATAAATGATCTGGTCTCAAGTTAATTGATGGCACACGCATAGAGAACGCACGGCCTGCCCACTAATTTGTGTTCATTTCCTTGCCTAGCCGCCTGACCGCAGGCTAAAGAGTTGTCTGATTGAATAACCAGAGTCCCAGGCCTGGCCAAGAAATATAAATGGACAGCTCTTGGTCCACAGGCTCGCTGAGGCTGTCAGCACATCCCTTTGGTTGGCACTTTGCCGCTTACTTTATTTCTGGCAATTTTTCAATGCGCTTTTGTTTACACTGGCTGCCCGGCTTTAGGCAGCCGCAGCCACAGGATGTGCCTTTTGCTGTTGCCTGCACTTACTTATCCTGGGCGCTTTGGCTCAGTTCCGTTTGATTTAGTTCAAACAATTGGCAACATCATACATCAACGCGTTGTTTTTTCTTTCTTTCTTTTATGTACTTCTCACAAATCTCTATGCAAAGCATCAGGCTCTGCTTGACTATTGCCGTTTGTCTATATTTTTGCTTGCATCATTTTGTTTTCTTTTGGTTTTGTTGCTGTTCAATTTATACTGTAGTTGCTTGTAACTTGGGCTTAAGCCAGCTTTGAGCTAGAATGTTTGTGGATTTTTTATTCTGCACTTGCCTTGATGGAAGCTTCTTCGACCCCATAGAATATACATATCTATAAATGGGTCATTTATTGATCGATTTCTGGTCTTACCATTTTTGATTTCAGTAATTCCACCTCGACGATTGTGCAAAATGTTTTTTGTTGATTTTAAAAATAATTTTAAATTTAAATCATCAATAAATCAATATTTGCTTTCTTTAAAAAATACGACATTATTGTTGGACCATAATATAGCTTCTAAGAATATAAAATGTATTGTCCTAAATGTTTCTAATGTTTTCAAAAGAATAAAGATTCAAATAGTTGATAAGAACGAGAGGGCAATGCTAACTTCCACTGTGCCGAAGTTCTAATTAGGGCTGCAAACGGGTCCGAAACCGAGCACTTAAGTACCGGTTCGGGCCAGGTTTTTGTGACCTAACCCAGTTAGAAATTATCACTCGACCCCGAACCCGTACCAAACCCTTCTTTATTTCTTATAGGGTTTGGTTATAAATGTCAAATTGCAAGCATGAATCTATTTTTTCACTCGGATGTTTAACAATATTTCATAACTAGTTCTTCTGAGAAGATTCCAGATCCTGTGCCTTCCTTCGTCTTGAAACCGTCCGTATTTATGGAAAGCTCGTTCTCCCGTCCGTTCTTCCAGTCCTCTCCCTTCGGAAATACAGTTCTATACAGTTATCATTCCATTTCTGAGCTGTGATACAGTAGTTGAACAAAGGTAAGGATAGGTCTGACGACCGCTGTGTACAACGAGTGAATGCTGTACCCATATCATACCAAAATTTTTTTTTACAGGCATCGTACGCGCCAAGTGCCTTCTTTATTCTTTTCTTGGAGTTTCTCTTCCAAGAGAGTTTTGAGTCCAGAATGACTACCACTTTGAAAAACTTTTACGTCGACCAAAAAGTTCCCTTTTGCTTCTTTTTATACAGGTTGCGTAATATATATTAAGTATAAATACTTTAAGTATTATTTTAATGCTTTTTTTTTTGGGATTTTTACCATAAGGTACAATATCGAACTAATTGATAAAATTATATGTTGTTAGGGACTTATAATAAATATGTGGCTTCACAGCCCCAAAGGGGCAGTACGAGCTTTCTCACCCAATCTCTTGGCTTGTGTGATTTTTCAATTTTCGCACAAGAGAAAGGGACCTACAGTTTACCTCCGAATCCGAACGGCAAAGTTTGAGAAGCTTTTCAATGGCTAGTTATTTTCACAGCTGGCGCCAATAGCTGGTGAATGTGACTGGATGAGTAAAAGGTTTTAAGAAAATACTTTTTAGTAGATGTTCCGAGGCGGGATCGAACCCAGACCTCCCGCACAATAGGCGCCCACAAAACCCATTGCACCACACACAGGGACTTCCTAATGAAAACAAGTAAGAAAGTCGGTCTTGACCGAAAAAAAGAAGGTTTGAACAATCTATCTTAGAAATTGTGTGAGATATAAGGATTTTTGAAATTGTGGGGTTGGTAACTCTACTATCGTTCATCTGATCGAAAAATGTTGTATGGGGGCTCGATAAGTAAGTACGAGGTAAATATATGTCTAGAAGGTTTGAAGGTACGACTCCGCTCGAAAAATTTTGGAAAAATTCCCTTCGATGGACCGAAAATTATAAATAATTTTTATGAAGAAATTAATTGGCGGTCGGACATGGTTCTTCTTCTTCGTTTACTTAAATTTTAAAGATTTTTAAATACAAAAAATGTTTGATCACATTTGCATTTAAATGTTAAATTTAATAGCATATAAACCAAGGCTGCAAACCGGTCCAGAACCGAATCCTTGAAAACCGGTTCGGTGCGACTTTTTCAGAGTGCCTGAACCGGACCATAAACCGAACCTTTTAAATTTTTTACCCCTCGAACCTTAACCCGAACCGGACCACTTATTAAAAATTGAAGGTTCGGTTCATAATATTAGTGAATTTTTGAATTTTCCATAAACGTATTAAAAAATAAGGTTATGAGAGCAATAGAAAGCATATAAAAAACTCTGTCAATGACATTAAAGATTTCTTCGAAAATTGACCAAGAGGATATACATACATTGACCAATGTTTTCAATCATTGAAAGGTCCTATTCCAGGTATCAGATGTACAAGCATTTTCTTCTTATCATTTCTTCTTCTTTATTATCTACGAGCTAGTAGAGATGAAAGCCTAGTCAAACAAAAAAAGTCCAAGATATACCATCCGATGTCAGAAGTAGGTCGATTCCGGGTTTTTCCAAACCATGCAAGAAAAATTTTTCAAAATCTGGAATTCTTAGGCTTAATAAAAAAAAAACGAGTTGGATTTTAGCTGTTTTTTTTTTGCGTCCTTTGAACATGATGGTAATCCCAAGAATCTACTCAAAAAATAAACATTTCTTTGTCTTTATTTTTGTCCAAGTGAACCGAGGTTCGAACCAAAACCTGGGGTTCAGGGGCTCTAGAAACCGGTCCGCGAACCAAACGCAAAGATTCCATACAGGTTCGAACCCCTGAACCGAACCTCTTTAAAAATGTTGGAGGCTTGCAGCCTTGATATAAACATTTGTTGCGAGTGTTTTCAACTCTTTTCCACATCACCCCACTTAGGGTTAAGTTCTCAGCGCGTTTTTTTTAACGTGGTATCCCCAGAAGTCCTGGACCATGAATGCCTAACCATGTGCTATGGTCGATGTGGAAGGATTTTTAATAGAAATTGTAGACGAAATTAGAAACCAAACGCTAACCAGCATAAGATAATGGAAATCAAGCCGTTAGATCACTGGGTCATCTTCAACACCCACATTCTGCTGCTAATTTTGTTAAAAATTGCGGTTTATCCACAGCTTACGTGTATAAATTATTATTTATCATTCAAACACAGGCCATTTGTATACCCTTGCAGAGGGTATATTAAAATTGTCACGATGTTTGTAACGCATAGAAGGAAGCATCTCCGACCCCATAAACTATATATATTCTTGATCAGCATGACGAGCTGAGTCGATATAGCCATGTCCGTCGGTCCGTCTGTCCGTTGGTCGAGCGTTTCGAAGTTTGTTAGCTTATACGGCCCCGTTTAAATACATTAACTCCGTCAAGGGCAGACTTCGGCAGAGTAGAATCGAGGAAAGCCGTTCGAATAACGAATTCCACCGCAATTTTTTTAAACCTCTTTTTGACCAATACTTTATCGTTAAGCTGCTTTCTGCATTACTTATTTTTTTTAAGACAACCCTCGTAGCTTTCTGTTATATCGCATCAATGTTTGTGCAATCATGCGTTACAACTACACGGACTCTACAATTTCAACATCAATTTTTCCACTTTCCCACCATCCCAATTATCACTTGTCTGGCACCTGGACCCATAGCACAAAGAACAAAAGTATCTGTCGCTCGAAATCAAAGTATGGGTGTAATATATATATATATTGACAAAAGCACGTTGTCTGCCCAAGGGTCAATATATGTATGTATGTAGATGTAGACGAAAGATAGAAAACAGCTTCTAAATGGGGACAATGATGGTGATTACAGCTTGTCGGACATTGTACCCCTTCCCCTTCCATATTGGCACATTTGACAGCTACTACATGTTGGATTTGCTCTACACATTCAATAATTGTGTCCGCATCACCGCGAAGCGGAATGGTATAAATAATGTATTTACTATGTTGTAAAAATAATTTGTACAACAACAAATCCAATTAGTTAAAAAACTCATCTCTCGAAAATCCATCAAGCAGGTAGTAAGGCAAACAATTGCACCATCGCCCCAGCAATCCTCAACTCAACTTTCAGGCGGATGATGAATGATGCATTTTTTTTTTCTTTGGTTTTCATTTTGATGCCAAAACAAGAAGGAATAAAAATCTAAAAAGCCAGCAGAACTGTTTGAATTTTATTGGCGAAATTGATAAAGTGGCTGTAGCAAAATCGAAAGGAATTGTAAATGCAGGGCGATCGATCGATAAAGGAGTCGAGCACAAGGGGGGCGGGCCAAGCAATCAACGTGCACAAGTACAAGGATTTTAAGATTTATTTTCGACGGGATTTTCCTTCTTTGCATCTTTTCGATGCGACTTGTGTTTTGCATGCATAAAAATATGAGAAATGTTTTTTTTTTTATTTTTTGGTCGTGGGGAGTTGATTTCATTTGTGCTTTTTTGCTTTGTCAAGATTTGTGTGGAAAATCAATTTTAATTTGTCAGGTAAAATGGTAAAAGCTGAAACGTTGTTCTATTGGGAAGAGTGAAATTAAAACTGTTATGCGACTGTCTTCGTTCTGGGTTGTAAGCAAAAAGAGTGTCCATAAAGGAAGCAATTAGCATAATTGTTAAATATGGTTGTAACTGCCAAGTGTTAAAGATTTTTTTAAACCGTAGTAACCTAAGAAATACGCAATACGTACACTAGAAATACGTAATGCTTATTTAAAACCAAAAATGCTGTCAAAGTTTTTTTTTATTATTTTTATTTTATTATTATTTATTCATATTCATGGGCCGGGTAAATGAAGTAGCTGCTAAAACAGATCAACTTGCTGAGAAGCAAGAGCCTAGACAAAAGATCGAACAAATCAAAGCTAGTAAAGAGGCATCGAGTCGAAGGAATCCGCGTAAGAGGCGTTCAATGTGTTGGCAAGGAATACACTAAAAATACCGTCTAGAATAAACATAAAGCTTATTTAAAACAAAAAATGCATCAATTGTCAGTTCATTCATATTACCGCTTACTTTTAGTTTGCTGACTTGATAGCATTTATGAAGTGATTGCCCGATTATGATGGAAATCAGGCAACTGTATTTCGGAGAGCTCGTATCGGTAAAAATTATATTTGGGATCTCCTAAATGGTGCAAATTGGTGCCTTAAATACAGAGGCAGAATTGTTGCGGAGAATTTTTGAATATTATTATATGAAAATAGTAAGTTCTGAATCTTAATTCCTCTTAATGCAAGGAACGACAACACTTAATTAATTTTCTAATACATCTGGTTTCATATTGGAGAATATAACAAAGTTTTAGGAAGAGAATGCAATTACACTGTGATGGTTTTTTTAAAAAAATAAAAAAGACATGACCGAACTCGACGGTTTTCCCCTATTTCGGGTCCTAGGAATCGAACTGCATCATTACTTTTTTGAGCTGTAATGATGGTTTCATACGAACATTTTTTTTAAAGTTTTTTACGAAGTTAGCATTTTTTTGTAAATTCCAATGATATGATATATTATTCTTGAAAAATCTAAAAAAATAGTTTTAAATGTCCTCTAATTTACTACATGTACAGTTTTTCGATATCATTGTGCATTCAAAAGTTATAGATTAAAATCTAAAAAAAAACTAAAAAAATTTTTCATAATTTTTATTACCAAATTTACATTAAATTAGCAAATATTTAATTAGAAATCAAGTTATTGTTGGAGAACAAAAAGGGAAGACATTAAAAAATGATTTTATTGTGATTTTACTTAATATTTGAAAATTTTAAATAATTAGTTGTACAAAATTTTATTGTAAAAAAGGTTGCAATTATTTTAGTTTTTGGACCATAAGGACCATTTGAAAGCGCAATGATATCGAAAATCTGTAAATGTAGTAAATTAGAGCACATTTAAATCTATTTATTCAGATTTCAAAAGAATCAGATATAATTTTTTTACAATTTAGAAAAAAATTTAACTTGATGAAAAACTTAAAAAAAAAAATTTGTATGAAGCCATCGTTATAACTCATAAAACTAAAGATGCAGTTCGATTCCCAGGTTTCAAAATAGGGAAATACCGTTAAAGTTGACCATGATTTTTTTTTCGACATGCACAGTGTTATCGTTCCTCAGTGCAATGCACAGACTCCTGCCCATGCTGACTCAGGTGCCAGTGAGTGTCTCTGGAATTGCTGATAGATAAAATAGTAAGCTTCTCAAATAATTTAACTGGTTCTCCCAAAAGTTGTCGCTCCTATCATCTAGTATGCTAATTACCTTGACTCTAGAAAGAAGCTGCTTACTGAAATGTAGCATTCTCAGTTGCTTAAGGATTGCGCATCTGCCTAGAAAATTCCATATGTCATAATTTTCTTGAGTATTACATAATGGGCATGATATATGCTCCAATCGATAGTAGGTTTTTGACTTTATCAAATAGAGACGAGCTTTTAACACCCAAGGAATTTTGTGCGATGCCAGATGCAGAAATTTATTGGTGACAGTGTGGTGGAGATATTTGTAAATCGTTGAGGTGCTAGTGCTTTGTCTGTGAAAGGGAACGCCCTTAAAGCCCTGTCTTTAAGTGTGCTGAAAAGTGTTCCATTCATTTGTCGTGCCTATAGCTCTTCGCCCGTCTAGACCCAACGGACCAAAATATGTTGTTACCTGACTCCAGTAGTTAGTCTGTTAGGTAGTTGGACAGGCCATTTTGATCGAACATATGCGTAACCTTTCCTATATGACCAAGATGCAGATCTAGAGAGTATAAGTGTGCTTCGTCCAGGCTAGTTTCTAGAGCCAGTGCATAGTTCGGTGTGCTAGTTGGTAAATGCGAAACCTTCTTAAGGAAAAGGGTTTGCAGCCTGGCCACCCCTTAATGTGCCCCACTCTTGCATTACTTATATCTCTTTGGCTAGAAAATTGTTCCATGTCAGATTCATACTTCTATTATCTTTATTATTGCGACAAATTACGTTCTTTTTAAAGGAGACTGTGGGGCTGAATAAGACTCCTAGATACGTGAATTTGGGTAAAATTTGTATTCTTATGCTGAAGATTTCGGATTTGGTAAGATTTATTTGCATGCCCCACATGTTAAAATACTCCTCCAGTGAATTAATCATATTTTAAAGTACTCTGATATTATCCGCTGTAATGACGATGTCATCTGCATACATTAAAAGGCGTATATTACGGTCTCCAATAAATAGTCCTTCTTCCAATAATTCGTGCAAATCATCAAAAAATAACGCAAAAACTATCGGAGATAGTACGCATCCTTGTCGAACCCCAGCTTCTGTCTTATAATAGTCTGACATTTCTCCTCCTGTCCAAACAGCAGATTCAGTTTGTTCAAACAACCTTTCAAGGAGGTTTATAATCTTTGTCGAGACACCCCTTGTATGCAGCTTGTACCATAGTAATTTTCTAGGTTCTTTGTCAAAAGCCGCTTTGAAATCGATGAAAAAACCGCTGCTTTAGGTGAACGATAGCTGCTAGGTTGAATCTACGGGGGAGTAGCCCTCTCTGATTTCGGCTTGATACTCATTCATAATATTATTAAGGGTAATCCATTTGCAGAGTCTGTAATTTATAACACTCATAAGAATTTTTGCAATGCAATTGCTAAAGGAGATACCTCGAGAGGAGAGGAGATACTATAATGAAATCTGGATCTTGATTCATCTTTGTGCAGGGAACGATGCGGAATCTTGCGACGAGCTTGGCAGCCGTGTGTAGTACTGGCATGAAGATGTAAAGAAGATCAGGTCTTCAGTATACTATTAAATGACGTTTTTTTCCAAAAAAAAAAAACAAAACTTTTTTATATTTATTAAGAGAGGAAAAAGGCCCCAACAAAATGCATATAAATAAAGACAACTACAACTATTATAAGATATGAGCCAAACAGATGGTCTGATTTCTCCTTTATTGGAGCTAGCAATCTTGTAACAACGATCATTGAATAATTAACTTTGATATTGAGAGATAGAAACGCTTTGGATTAAAGTTTCACAGTCATTATAGCATGTCTTTTAAACCCTCTCAAAACACGAGTTGTCAAAGTTTTGAAAATTATCGATGTTCCTAAGATAACGATCTGCGTTACACTTAATTCATTTTTTTATAAATCTGGTTTAAAGGAAAAAAATATAAAGGAATCATTGAATTAGTTAACCATTAAGCACATAAACTTCAACAATACCGCCCACAGGTTACTTTGCTGGTAGTTTCTAGGAAATTCAATCAAAGTTCTCAAATACTTGTGTTTCTTAAATTTTGTAAAGCAAGTAAAAAATAATGTTAAATTTCTCCATCCACGTTCTTCATTTAAATTGACTGAATGCTCGAGTTATATATTATTCGCCACACAAACACATAGTGCAAACTAAAACCATTAAAAATATTGTTTAAATGTTTATTGCCCGCCGCCATGGCAGAATAATTGAATTTTCAACTAATTTGCAAATTGCACGCAAACCGACAACACAATTTCACAAAATTGCTGCATTTTTGGCCAGCATTTAATGTTATTTATTTTTATTCGCGCGGCCACATTCGGCGATTTGTTGTTGTGTCATGCGGCTACTCATACATTTTAAATTTTTGGGCCATTTAAATGAGTTTGGTTTGTCGTTTTTGGTAATCAAAATGTATCACAATATTTTCATATTTAATTGAGCGAAAAAACAAAAATCGAAAACTCCAAAGAACATAACAAATTTAATGAAGACAAAAACTTTGCTAAGTATTGTAGTTGCAATTGGTTTTGGTGTGAAATATTTATTATCATTTTTTTTTTCGAAAAACCACACAGAATGTAAAGTGGCCTAGCAATGGATTTTAATTTGTTTAATTTAAATATAATTTATGAACAGCACAAAAAAAAATGTGTGCAATTTATTGAATACAGATAGTTCAATGATTTAAAGACATATGCCATATTTATTTGATATTTATGGAGACAATTAAAAGTGAATTATAAAAATGCATTACAATTTTTCTACTCAATGCAGCAAATTTATAGGATTTTACAGCAAATGCCAAAACCCCAGCACAAAGGACGACAATGAAGCAGCGGCAACAATGTAACCAGGACATGCAGCAAGGACGATAAAATGCCAAAGAAAAGCAAAATATGTTGGCGATTTTTTTCGCTATTATGCGTCCTTTTGTGTGGCGGGCTGCATCATTAAAAATATGTGCCCCTCCCCTTCGCCCAAATAAGCAAACAACCCAAACAAACTTAAAGCAGGGCCCATGTCTGGAGGTTTGTGCGGCGCTGCTAAAAGCAATTTACAAAAGTTTTTCCATCAAAAATCCGCTGTCAGTATAAATATCCTTAAAAATAGCCAACACACTAGAATCCTGGCCGCTTCCTGGCTGCCTGCACTTTGCCGCTGCTGCTGCTGCTGCAGAGTATGATTTATGAATGCATGTGCTGATATATGCCATGTGCCTGCTAGAGTAAAGCTCCCCGCTACCCCCACCCACCCCACAACTGCCCCACTAACTCAAGCACACGTACGTGTATTGTTAGCGCCGAAAATTATGCTACAATATTTTTGTTCTCTCTCCTTACCTCGCACACAAATGCAACATGGCTCATCTATTTGTAGACCAAACAAAAGAGAAACGTGTTGGACTTACACACACACACACACACACACAGGCCCACTTTAAATTGAGCTTGTTACGTTACATGTGGCATAGTCTACCTCAACCTCTGATTTGGCTTATGACTAAAGTAAAGTGCTGTGCTGTGTGGATTTCTGATTTTTATTCCTTCATTTTTTGTTTTGTTTGCTGTGAGATTTTGAAAATCAGTTTAACTGTTTGGTTATGCGATTATTTCGGGCTTTTTATGGGAGGCATAGTCCGAAATGCCCATTTCGACAAACAAAAGGAATTTCTCTGTAATAGCATTTGTATTGCGGTCAAGGATTTGCAGATAAAGAAATGCAAATATTTTTTGACATACTTTTGTGGCTAACAACTAAATCTCCAGGACTTGAGGAACGAAACAAGGTTATCGAGCTTAAACTAAACACAACTGAAGATTTTTATATGGGAAACTGGTTTGGAACAGAACCAAACCGTACCGAAAGGCTAATTCGTGCTCGGAAACCGAACTCGCGTCTGTTTGAAAATACCGAAAATCGAAAATCTTCAAAGTATGCTATGTTTTATAATTAAGGAAAATATTTATTTTTTAGCAGCCTTAACACTAATTATTTTTGAATATCTTTATCTGGTCCGACAATCCGAGTGAATGCAAAATGTAGATTGTGTATGATGCTGCCATATTTGACTATAAATTATCTCGTTCAAATCAATTATTCTTAAAACAAATAAAGTTCGCATACTTTGAGAGGCAAAATCCTGATTTTTATACTCTGTACCGAAGGTACAAAGAGTACACTCAGAAAAAACGGCTGCCAGCGTTCTAGAACGAACGGGATTGAATTTATACCGTTTCGTACTTAAAATTTCAAGTATAATTCGTACTTGATTGTACTTAAAGTAAGTACGAATCAGTCTTAAGTTTAAAATTTACCCAAAATGTTCCTAAAATGAGAACAAAATTCTTAAATCAAGTACGAAATACTCAAATCAAGAATTTTTTGTACTCAAACGGGAACGGGATATAATGAATACCGATACTTGTATGTAATTTGGCGCCTAGTCTCGCAAGCGCGACGCGGTCGAGTGCGCTAAGACGCAGCCGTTCTTGTACTTCAGTCCCGAAGTCCCGAGTTCGATTCCCAGACAAGGAAAGGTAAAGAAAGCAATTATTAATTTATAAATTATTATATGTTTCAGAGAAAAGAAGACTTCAGTGACCCCCCCCCACAACCAAATCAAATATGCAACGTTAGAAAAAACCACAACAACTATTACACTCTTACTTGTGGGTTGTAATTATATCACACATTTAGGGAAGCAGTTTCTCGAAAATATAAAAACAGTCGGGTACACAGGGTTGAGCCATTCCGAGAATTAACCCATTATGTTGAGGTGTTGAGTTATTTTTTTTTTTTGGAACCAATTGGGATTGGAACAGTCCAAAATGTACTTAATGTATCCCGAAACGGTCTTAAATCAAGTATTTCGGGATTGAAAAAATCGTACTTGAACCAAGTATTTTTTACTTGTATCAAGAATTTTCGTACTTGGCGTACTATTGACACCGTTTGTACTTGATTTAAGTGCAAAGTTCTCGGTTTTTTATATATATATTGGGTTTGTGCAAATGAATGTAACAGGCAGAAGGAAGCATCTCCGACCCTATAAAGTATATATATTCTTGATCAGCATCAACAGCCGAGTCGATATAGCCATGTCCGTCTGTCCGTCTGTCTGTATGTCCGTCTGTCTGTCCGTATCAACGAAGAGATCTCAGAGATGGTAAGAGCTAGAGAGCTTTGAAGTGTATGGAACATATAATTCTTATACCTGCAGGCAGATCAAGTTTATTTTTAATTTTTGCCACGCCTCCTGCCTCCCCCGCAAATTAAAAAAAACGTAATAACTCCCACAATTTTTAAGATAGAAAGTTCGAACATTCTATACATATATTCTTCTACTTATTATGAATCGACCCGCTATACATTATTTTTCGATCATATATTAGAGCTATACGTAAAAGAAAATAAAAACCAACGACAACAACAATACCGCTGCGATTGGTAGAACTTACGAGAAAGAGAGAGCGGGAAGGCAATAGCTAACTGGTAATTTTCCAATTGGACCTTGCTTGACGGCAGGATCTAATTGGACTGCGCCGCTCTCAGTTTTCCCCCGCCTTCTTTCCCATAGATATTCGTTTAAGGAGGCAAAGACCAAGTATGAGAGGAGCGATGCAATTGAGATGACCTGCGATAAGAAATCACGCGTGATTCCCGCGTGACTAATATAGTTACGTTTATGTAATATACAGAGTATATACAGTCGGGCTTGACCGACTTTCTTACTTGTTTCTCTGTGTGGTCACGTAAATTCCCTTATGCGATTTTTCAGATCTTAAGAGGAAGAGGCAGATAGAAATTCTGGAAGAATTTGTGACATACAACATTCTTGGAGAACTGAACAGATATGGAATCCCGAACGTTAAGCAATCTGTCCCCAAATGCACAAAATTTACTAATTAAGTGCCACCAAGTTTGGACCTTCGTCCAGATTTAAGTTTAAGCAATTTAGAAGCGTAAACTTGGAGAGCTTCAATATTATATTGAGACTCATCGCAAATCATAAATTTTTAACTGGCTTTCAAAGCAGTATGCAAATTCCCGTTTATGTGCAACTCATGATAGTGTTGTATTGGCTTGGGTATAACGGCGAAGGAGCATCCATTGTGAAAAAGCGGCTTTCTTTGAAATCGGTAATGGCGGCTCCCTAGAGAGAGTAACAAGAAGGGTATTTAAAGCTATACTAATACTAACGTTGGCTTAAAGATATATACGTTGGACAAAATCTGCCGAGCGTCGAGCTCTTGATGATGCGGGAGTAGATGAGTTGCCTGAATCCATGGCTACGTCGATGGCACTATCTGAAAAGCTGCTACAAGACCCGGATTCATACAACTCAAGAAAACAGCAACTCTTCTAACGTTCATCTGATCGGGAAATGATGATAGATAAGAATAAATGATTAAAATATATGTTTTGGGCAGCACTTACACGGTTTGTGTAAAGTTTTCATTTACGTACAATCTTTGACAGGTACAGAGTATATAAAAGTCGGGCTTGACCGACTTTTTTACTTGTTTGTTTTTAGGTTTGGTTTGTTTTATAACCAGTGTGCATCCCTAGAAAAAATAGTCAACGTTGAGTGTTTTTTTCACATAAAATTCTATTTTCAATCCTTAATCAATTCTTTATCCCTTGCTTTCATAAAATTGTTAATTTTTGCAACGCTATTCGGACTACGGCTCCACTGTACCTCGGTCTCTTTTACGCCACTTACCTCATTTGTTATGCCTCGAAAGATGATTTAGTTTTTTATTTAGAATATAGTTAGAAGAAATAACTTCGATTTGTTCATTCGTTGAGTTGAAATGCTAACTAAATATGTTGTCTATTCTATCCTTTTGCTTAGATGTTTAGTGGAAAACCAACCAGGTAGGTTCTTAATAATAATTGAAAATTTTACACTTAATCTCACACTCTTTAAAGTCTCAACCGAGAAGCTACCCATGGGTGGCGGTGCAGATGCGGATCCCACAGTTAATGCCAAGCGTGATACGGTTCGGAATATGATGAAACATGCCTGGAGGGGTTATTCGAAAAATGCCTTTGGTCACAATGAAGTGAATGCCAGAACTGGCAAACCACACTATGGCAGCATTTTTGGAAGACATCGCTTGGGACTTACCATTATAGATAGCTTGGATACCCTCTACATTATGGGCTTGGAAGCGGAATATAGAAAGGCGCATGATTGGTTGGCACATAACTTTACCCTTGTGCACAATGTTGATGTCTCGGTGTTTGAGATGAACATACGTATAGTCGGAGGTTTGCTCTCGCTGTACTCGTTTACGGGTGAGCAGCTGTTCAAGGATAAGGCGAAATATGTGGTATCCAAATTACTGCCAGCATTTGCCACTACGACGGGCATACCACGTTCTTTGGTTAATCTGATAACGGGAGCAAGTAGGCCACACAGCTGGACGCCCGAGTCCATTCTCGCCGAGTTTGGCACACTTAATCTGGAATTTACCTACCTTACCGATATCGTGGGTGATTTTGAATATTATCGCTTAGTGCATAATATACGCGAGCGCCTAGATATAGCCGATAAGACCAATGGTCTGTATCCCGTATATCTGCATCCAGACTCGGCCCTTTGGGGTCCAAGGAAAATGACTTTAGGTGCCATGGGCGATAGTTTCTATGAGTATTTGCTCAAATCCTGGCTGCAATCGGGTCACAAGAATATGCAGGCACTGCGCATGTATCAGCAGGCAATGCTACATATCATCAATGACCAAGTGGGCTACAGTTCCAGTGGACTCACCTATGTGGGAGAAATGGATAATTTACATGTCTTACGCCGAATGCAACATCTGACTTGCTTTGCGGGGGGAATGTTTGCTTTGGGCTCATCCTCCTACGTCAATGACACTGAAACCGCTGCCAAGCATATGAGATTAGGCAAGGAACTGGCACATACCTGTCATGAGAGCTACAGACGTACGGCCACTGGTCTCGGGCCCGAATCCTTTAGTTTTCACTCAACGGCCAGCGAAGATGCCAAAGCTTCAACAGGCGATCAGCCGACCTATCGTCTTCGTCCTGAGGTTGTGGAAACCTACTTCATACTTTGGCGTCTTACCCATGAGCAAAAGTATCGTGATTGGGGTTGGGCAGTTGTTGAATCGTTGGAGAAGTATTGTCGCAGCAAGTTTGGCTATTCGGGTCTGCTTAATGTTTACAAGGTGGACGGTGGACAGGATGGTATACAGCAAAGCTATTTTCTGGCCGAGACTCTTAAGTATTTGTATCTCTTATTCTCGGATGATTCGCTATTGCCCCTGGATCAATGGGTCTTTAATACAGAGGCGCATCCACTGCCCATTTTTGGTGCAAATCCATTATATCGTCCTCATGGCAAAGTTGTACATTTGCATATCGAAAATTTAGATTTGGATGATGATCGATAGGACCTACAAATTTACCAAGCTTAATAAAGAGACTTCCCTAATGCTTCTAGCGTGGGATATATTCTAAGGTTGCTATATATATTTCTGGCCTAATAATGAAAACGCGAATATTTATGATCAAAATTGGATTTATTGTTTGTCAAAGTATTCTCCAGCAAGATTTATATACTTTCGCATGCGCTCAAACCAATTGTCGAAGCACTTTTTCCACTCCGATTGAGACACCTCCAAAACATGGTTTTTGAACTCTTGAACAGCATCTTCTGGCGACGAAAATCGTTGACCACTCATTTTTCCCTTGATGTGCGGGAATAAAAAGAAGTCATTGGGTGCCAAGTCAGGGCTGTAAGGCGGATGACCCATCAATTCGAAATTTTAGGCGGTCAAATAGGCGCGGGTGTTAGCTGATGTGTGAGAGCTCGCATTGTCATGGTGCACAATGATCTGTCTTCTCTTGTTCGTTTTTCGAATTGCTCCGAAAACTTCAGGCAAACAAATTGTGGTGTACCACTCAGAATTGACCGTCCTACGTTGCTCAAGCGGAACAGTCGCCACATGACCAGTTTTACCGAAGAAACAGGCGACCATTTGCTTCGAAGTGCTTCTTCCGCGAAAGACTTTCGTTGGATTTGGCTCGTCTTTGAAGACCCACACGGTCGATTGCTGTTTTGTTTCGGGCTCATAAGCATTGATCCATGACTCGTCACCTGTGACGATCTTATAAACGTCTTTTGAAACACTGCGATTATATTTTTTCAAAATTTCTTTGCACCAATCCACACGAGCCCCTTTTTGAGCGATTGTCAAATTGTGCGGGATCCAACGAGAACAAACTTTTTTTACGCCCAGGTGTTCATGCAATATCGAATGTATGCTAGTGGAAGAAATGCACAAGGATGCCGCTATCTCACGGTATGTCACACGACGATCTTGCATTATCAGTTCACGAACGGCATCAATGTTTTCTTGGACTACCTTCACGACCTTCATTAAACCAATTTTTTACAGTGCTATAGGATGGTGCTTCATCGCCATATAAAGATTTAAGTTCATCGTTACACTCTTGTCGTGATAATCCACGAGGAAAGTTGTGAAAAATAATTGCACGAAAATGTTCACGAGTTAATTCCATTTTTCTGCCGAGGTAAGTTTTTGATTAATCGTTAATCGATATCAAACGTGGTCACACATGAAAGAGTTGTTTGGAGCTTATATCGATAAAAGTCCAAACTTTTTTTGGGAAAAGGCGAATTGGTCCTAAAATGGCTAGAAGTGACCTAGGCCAGAAACTTAAATAGCAATCCACGTACAAACGCTGCGATTCCATTCACTGCCGACGAAATAATTATATTGAAGAACATTTATAAAATATTGGCTTTAACCAAAAATGCAACAGGAAAAAATTAAAATTGATAATTTTGTATTTTTAAGCATAAGCGATTAAATTAACATACTATCGAAAACTATCGACGACTATCGATGGTTTTCATAATACTAACGTTGATACTATATATTAGAGGTGGAGAACTGTCGATAGTCGCAGCATCGATAGTGAACGATAGATTTTTGGAAACTTTTGATAGTGAACGATAGATTTTTTAAAACTATCGATAGTCCACGATAATTTTCGATAGAATGTTAATTTAAACGATCATGTTTAAAAATTTAAAAAAATAATAAAAAACGAACTTTAAAAATTGTTTCCGTCACTTTTGGTTTCAACTTTGGCATTAATATTAGGTTGTGGATTTCGGTTAGATACATATACCATTGAATGCATTCAAATAACTATAAAAACCGTATTTTTTAACCTAGGGTACAAAATAGAGGTAATATTTTTTACGTACGTTTAAATCCCCATGCAAAATAGCAGCCCACCTCCCGCTCAACCGACCGTGTGGCTCAGTCACAAACGTGTGAAATATATAAGGCAAACTACGGGCAAAATACGTTAAAAAAGAGGTTTTGATACCAGGAGAAGATTTTTCTTAGCTAATTTCTGGGTAGAGGTTATTGTAATTAGCTTCAATCATAGTTAGTAGTACAATGTTTTAGAGATCGGGGGATAAAGTTACGAGTCGGTTTAAAAGGAGTCCTATGATTATTTTGACTTGTCAACTCTGATGAGATTAGATTTGGAAAATAACGTTTTCAAGTGCAAAATTTTTTTTTGATGTGAAACATCTTTAATTTCGGTACGATGATTTGAATAAAATCATTTTATAGTAGGGGTAAAATTCAATTTGGAAATAACGCATAACGCGTAACGCATAACGCATAACGCATATTGCATATTGCATATTGCATATTGCATATTGTTCACTGGTATACACCAAGCAATGGCCTGGCCAACCGTGGCTACTTACCCATGGCTACTTGACCATGGCCATTTGTCAATGGACACTTGACCATGGCCACTTTACCAATCTGGAAAAGCAATGTTGGAGCGCAAGCAATCGCCTGGCCAACTGTGCCATTTTAATTAAATTTGGTAGTAGTAGTAGTTTAGCACAGAAGAGGAATCTGGGATCAGGGATCTGGGATCTTGGATCAGGAATTTGGGATGAGGGATCTGGGATTAGGGATTTGGAAGGGGGATCAGGGGGTCTGGGATCAGGGATCTGGGCTCACGGATCTGGGATTAGGGATCTGGGATTAGGGATTTGGAATGGGGGATCAGGGGTCTGGGATCAGGGATGGGTGATCTGGGCTCACGGATCTGGGATCGGGGGTCTGGGATAAGGGATCAGAGATGTGGGATCAGGGATTTGGGATCAGGGATCTGGGACCAGAGATCTGGGACCAGGGATCAGAAACCAGCGATGGGGCAACTGGGATTTGGGATGGGGGATCAGGGATCTGGGATCAAGGAATTGGGATGAGGGTTCTGGGATTCAGGATGGGGGATCAGGGGTCTAGGATCAGGAATGGGGGATCTGGGCTCCCGGATCTGGGATCGGGGGTCTGGGATTAGGGATCAGAGTTGTGGGATCAGGGATTTGGGATCAGGGATCTGGGATCTGGGATCAGGGATCTGGGATCTGGAACCAGGGATCAGGGATCTGGGACCAGAGATGGAGCAACTGGGATTTGGGATGGGGGATCAGGGATCTGGGATCAAGGATTAGGGATGTGGGATTAGGGACTTGGGATGGGGGATCAGGGATCTGGGCGCACGGATCTGGTATCGGGGGTCTGGGATCGGGGGTCTGGGATCGGGGGTCTGGGATTAGGGATCAGAGATGTGGGATCAGGGATCTGGGACTAGGAATCTGGGATCTGGGACGAGGGATCAGGGATCTGGGATTAGGGATGGAGCAACTGGGATTTGCGATGGGGGATCAGGGATCTGGGATCAAGGATTAGGGATCTGGGATGGGGGATCAGGGGTCTGGGATCAGGGATTTGGGATCAGGGATCTGGGACCAAGGATGGGGCAACTGGGATTTGGGATGGGGGATCGGGGATCTGGGATCAAGGACTAGGGATGAGGGATTAGGGATTCGGGATGGGGGATCATGGCGCTAGGATCTGGGATGGCAAGAATGGGGGATCTGGGCTCACGAATCTGGGATCTGGGCTCACGCATCTGGGATCGGGGGTCTGGGATTAGGGATCAGAGATGTGGGATCTGGGATTAGGGATCTGGGACCAGAGATCAGGGATCTGGTATCTGGGATTTGGTGGGGCTAAGGGATCAGGTGGTCTGGTATCTGGGGTCAGGGATCTGGGACACTGCTTCCAACTCTGTTTTCCAAGCCAGCCGTGGCGTATCCCACGGTATATATAAACTATTTCAATAAACATGTTTCACATCAAAGCCTCGTGAGTGTTAACTACACTCACACCTTTTTTTATTTTAAAGAGCTACCTATTTAGTGATGTGTAAAGCTTGCAAAAAAAAACTATCTTAAACTATCGATAGTGCATGACTATTATTGGCGGCGCCTCGATAGCGCCTAACTAGTTCTTTACCTCTACTATATAGTGCTTTAAATTTGGTAAGATTGCTGTCGAATGTTGAGTGGGTTAACTCTCACCTCTAAATAAATCTAAAAAATAATCATCTTCAACTTCAACTTTATATTTATAATTAGTAATTTGTTTTGACAAAAGGATGCATGCATTATGAAATTTTCCGCCTCGGAAAACATACAAAAATGTGCGCACAAACTACAAAAGAGGAAAAAAAATTGGAAAATTAAAGTGCAGGTAAAAGCTTCGGCAGAACCCCAGAGATGCGAACAAAAAAATAAATAAAAAACATTTGCAGCCCGAACTCATCACTCAAAGGCTGGGGCGAGGCAATAAGCAAGCAGCAGTAGCACCGCCATCATCACCAACTGCATACAAACAATCCTCGGGGGGCGGAGCCGGGCCAAACCAGCAAAATGGTTTAAAACTCAATTAAAGTTTTAGCCGCAAAATAAATGCAAAAACGGCGGCGTCGGCGGCAGCGTCGACAAACACCAAAATAACAACAACAATTCGGGAGTGCCCAAAAAAAAAAAACAAAGATCCAAATTTCTCTACAAACCTGGATGTACTCTCACAGTGCAAATATTATTTTTTTTGAGGCACGCTTTAGAAACTTGTTTACAATTTGGAGTATGAGTTATCAAACCAGGCAGAGTTTTTAAAATGCGTATAAGCTTGATAGCACACTCAGAAAAAAACCTAGAACTTTGTACTTAAATCAAGTACAAACGGTCTCAATAGTACGCCAAGTACGAAAATACTTGATACAAGTACAAAATACTTGGTTCAAGTACGATTTTTTCAATCCTGAAATACTTGATTTAAGACCGTTTAGGGATACATTAAGTTCATTTTGGACTGTTCCAATCCCAATTGGTTCAAAAAAATAACCAACACTCAACATAATGGGTTATTCTCGAATGACTAGGTGCCAAATTATATTACAAATACGTTTGCTCCAGATGGCAAAACGAAACTCAAAGAGAGAAGCCAAGAGAGCCAATTTGCTTTTGCTCTTAGCTTGTGCGCGCTCTCACTCGACACCCATAAACGAATCATACTTATTTTAAGTACAAATTGGTATTCATTATATCCCGTTCCCGTTTGAGTACAAAAAATTCTTGATTTAAGAATTTCGTACTTGATTTAAGAATTTTGTTCTCATTTTAGGAACATTTTGGGTAAATTTTAAACTTAAGACTGATTCGTACTTACTTTAAGTACAATCAAGTACGAATTATACTTGAAATTTTAAGTACGAAACGGTATAAATTCAATCCCGTTCGTTCTAGAAGCTGTTTTTTGGCAGCTGTTTTTTTCTGAGTGCATGTTAAAGCAAGAAAAAAAATATATTTAAATGCGGAAACCAAATTTCTTGAAGAAAAATCGAATACAATGAAAAATTCACTGTTTGGTGCGGTTTGTGGGCCGGCGGCATCATTGGACTGTACACTTTCAAAAATAATGAAAATGGAGCTGGGCATGATTACCAATTTTTTCTGCCGAATTTGAAAGAATTGGACATTGTTGACATGTGATTTTAACAAGACTGTACCACATGCCACACGGCACGCGAAACCATGGACCAAACTTTGTACTTGCACTTGGTACAGAGTAAAAAAATTTAGATTGTTATTGTGAGTACAATTGTAAGCGAACTGAGACTTTGTTTGAAAAACTGGGAATAAAGTGATGCTTACTGTTGTGTTGTTAACAACTGCGGTTAATTTAAATATTATTGAAAAATAATTTCAATTGAAAATATATTTTAATATGCAGCAATTCGATTTAATTATATTCGATCAAGTCGAAGAGTATATCAATTGTGTACCAGCACAATTCACCAAATAGTTTGCCTGTGCCATGTTCGGACCATCAACGTGTGCCAGTGCCACGCCCCCCACATTGCACAGCACTCAGTGCTCTCTTACTCAAACCCCTTGATGTCTGTAATTCAAATGAAAATCACACAATTGAATTGAATTTCCGAAAAATGCAGCAGCACCAACAACATCAGCAGCAGCAGCAGCGTTGGCAAAAACTTTGATGAGCCTTCGCCATTAGGTTTGTTTGTGATTAGTTTACACGCTTTTGCTGTGTTCCCTATTCCCTCTGACTTGGTTTTGGTATAGGCCGGCGCGCGGTTCTCTCTATGGCGATTGAAGTGCAGTTGGTCTAACGAGTTAACCTAACGAGTTTAATGAAGTTTTTGGCAAATTTAATGGTGCATTCTTTTTTGTTTTACACGCTCAGCTGGAAAAGTTTGAATTTGTTTTATTAGAGCGTAAAATTGGGGAGGCAAGTGATTTATAGAGGTGTGTGTGTGTACTTTTGGAGCGTGAATGGTATAAGCAAAAAATTAGTTAAAATAGTGAAAAACGGAGCTTGAAATTTAGAGTTTTACTTACTGATTGTGTTTGAGTAGGTGACTGTAGGTGGCGCTGCAATCTGCTTAAAACCGGGTTAAAGGGTGGAATGATTGCGATCTTTTAAAGCTATAAACTTGAAATTTTGTGTGTAGATGAATAATATGGAGCTTAACATTTAACCGTTTCAAACCCGGTTCCGATCCGGTTCAAAAATGACTGAGCTATGTCTTCGAAACTATTAAAACTATAAACTTCAAATAAGGTGTTTGGGCTGATACGTAGGTTGCTATATATATATCAGGCCTAATAATGAAAACGCAAATATTTATGATCAAAAATGGTTTTATTGTTTTTCAAAGTATTCTCCAGCAAGATTTTTTTGCAAGCGCTCAAACCAATTGTCGAAGCACTTTTCCACCCCGATTGAGACACCTCCAAAACATGGTTTTTGAACTCTTCAACAGCATCTTCTGGCGGCGAAAATCGTTGACCACGCATTTTTCCCTTGATGTGCGGGAATAAAAAGAAGTCATTGGTTGCCAAGTCAGACGTTTTGGGCGGTCAAAAAGGCGCTGATGTGAGCTGATGTGTGAGAGCCAGATGTCTTCTCTTCAGGCAAACAAATTGTGGTAAATTGTAGTGTACCACTCAGAATTGACCGTACTACGTTTCTCAAGCGGAACACATGATCAGTTTTACCGAAGAAACAGGCGACCAGTTAATTCCATTTTTCTGCCGAGGTAAGTTTTTGATTAATCTTTATTCGATTTCAAACGTGGTCACACATGAAAGAGTTGTATGGAGCTTTTATCGATAAAAGTCCAAACTTTTTTGGGAAAAGGCCAATTGGTGCTAAAATGGCTAGAAGTGACCTAGCCCAGAAACTTAAATAGCAAACCTCGTAAATGCATAATCTAACATCAAGATGCACTCATTTCACTTGGAACACTTCGGAAATGGCCCTAAATGATCAATATGAATCGTTGAGAAAGGTATTGGTTAAATGTCTTTATAATGGATTTCCCCTTCAGTCCGACCACTTGGCTTCTTGTTTAGGGTGCAACCGACACATTCCTTGATATACGGCCCTGTTCCGAATTTCGAGTCGATTTTCGTGTCGACGTTAGTATTTTGCCATCGAATTCAATAGCGTTGTATAGAACGTGACAAATAAACCTACGGTTACTAGATCAGGTATTAGAAAACTCGGAATTGTTTGAGCAGCTGAATCCGGCTGCTTAATTCCAAGTGAATTCAATTTGAGAGAAAATGACAACGGAATCTAGTAACCACAGATTTGATTGTTACTTGCATATAGTTTTATTCAACTTGAATTCGA
Organism: Lordiphosa mommai; assembly: GCA_018904225.1. Lineage (NCBI taxonomy): Eukaryota > Metazoa > Arthropoda > Insecta > Diptera > Drosophilidae > Lordiphosa > Lordiphosa mommai. Next base: position 43,654 of record JAEIFT010000292.1, read on the forward strand.
AATAAAAACGTTTACACGAAAATCGACTCGAAATTCGGAACAGGGCCCATAGACTTTTACAAAATTCTTTACTCGGGGAAACCAAAATATATTTTGTATACGTTTCATAGTCTCTCATAATATTCATGTATAAAATTGGTCTTTCAAATACCTACAATACTTTGTATCTTCTCATCCAGCAACTGAATAGCAAAGAGTCAATCTGCCTCATTAATAATTGACTTTGATATCTTTATGCTAGCTCTTTAATTTCGTGTGCTGGCTCATAACGATGTCGGTTTAATGCATCCACTTGAACTATATCAAAATCCTAGATGCGAAGCCAAAACCTTGCAAAATCTCTCGTACAATGGCGGCACTATGAACAGAATGCTAAAAAAGCGTACAGTTTTTATATGTAGGTGGGGCAACTGCTCCTTCCTGGCTACGGCCTTGGAAAGAAATTTATTTCAAGGATACCTAATTCATTCAGAGTAAAAAAGATAACAATACGCTTACAATAGTTTGAATTTATATTGAGAAAGAAAGCATACCAGTTCTGCACCACCAAATGCCTTTTAGGTACCTTTTAAAGAATCCTTTTTAACCATAGTATCTTCTGTATTATAGCGACGAAATCAAACAATCAGTACACCATAACTATCGCTTCTGTTTCAAATCAGTAGTATCAATTCATTCATGATTAACACTTTGACGTCTAATTTTTAGCTGATACCGCATGTAATTTTCCCCACGTGATTTCGTGTCGCACGTTGGCGTCGCGCTCCTAGTTCGACTGGGCGGGAGTCATTTGGGCCAATTGAATGTACTGTGTACGAATCAGACATCTCTCTGACCAAATGCCACTGAGGTAAATGTTTCTCTATTCACTGAGTCATAAGTCTCTTTGTCTTCCTTAACCCACACCACTTCGGTTAAACCAAATATCCGGAAAAAAGAGTGACCCATACAATTAATGGTTAAAATTTTATAAATTCATTATTATTTAATATTCGCAAAACTTACCTTAAACAAACCACAGCTGATTTACAAAATATTGAGGGCTTGCACTGTAAATAAAATAAAACTTTTAGGGCCGTTGTCTCATCTTCATGTTCTGAAATTTAGCTGGATGTTAAAAAAATTATGATGCCTACTTTTAGGCCGCTTTAATAATATCTATTACTACGTTTATGCACAAATAAAATATCATGATTTTTGCCCTTCAAAGTATGCTATGATTTTTAATATAAATAATTATGGAATAATTTTTTATTAGCCTCAACACTTATTATATTTGAATACCTATGACTGGTCCGACAATCTGAGTGAATGTACAATGTGGATTACGAAAGATGCTACCATAACTGACTTTTATATTATCTCGTTAAAAAAATAATAATTGAAGAAAATAAATTTTGCATACTTAAAGGGTCAAAAAAGCATGATTTTTTATATGCATAAACGCAGTATATGTGTCTTCAACGACTTGCATATGATTTTTAAAGCGGCCTAAAAGTAGGCAACATACATTTTTTCAATATTTACCTAGATCTTCAGAAACAAGTTCATGTTGTTCATATCTATGTGAATATGATGAAAACGTATGGCGCCTGTTTTTAGGCGGCCTTTGAAATATCTTAGCAATTGTCTACAACGATTTGAAAAACACGAACATGAGAAATCGGCCCTTATATTGTAAACTATACCCTATGTTCTACAAATCACTTTCGACCCCAAAAACGACCCTATTCCCATACGATTTGGGTCGATTTGAAGAACACATGGGATATATTCTAAATATTTAGAACAGAACCAAAATATTTATAACTTTTGTCATGGTCTGGGGTATGTATACATGATAAAATACAAAATGGCTTTGGCGTTCCCCGACGAGAGTCTAAGTTCTCTTTTATACTGCAGTATTGTAATTAACAAAAACAATTTATTCAGTGGCATAACATTACAGCTTAGTAATATTTAGACAAATACGCACAATTTTGTTCATTCATTTCTGTCAGTCCATTTGGCCATATCATTATTTGTTCATTCTTTGTTAATTGACTGACGCAAATATATTTCAACATAAATAGAAACGGCTCGCACCTAATTTGAATTCAACGAAAATAAAATTAAAATTTACGTAAGTTTTGTTTTGTTTTTTTTTTTTAACATCGGCCCCAAAACTTAGTATAACTGCAGCACCATGTTAATGACTCATTACACATGCAACACATAAATGAGTACAACGCACGAACGAAACTTTCTGCACCACAATTTGTGGAACGTGAATGTGGCTAAAATGCGGCAAAACGTAAAGTTAAATTATGCAATAAAAAAATAATGCAATAATAGCTAAAATGGCACATGTTCTGCACACATTTGAACGTTTGGGAAGAGCTTATATAGTATTTATAGCTGGGGGCCGTTATTTGTTTTGTGATGAGTGGATCCGGTGGGGAGCTGGAAAGTTCTTGTTTTTGCAACCAACATTTTGGCTAGAGTTTTTTAATTAATTTTGCAAAGCATTTTTGGAGCACTTTTTGTTTAAGCTAATGAAATGAAATTAACAAATATACCGGCAATTAAAAAGCTGCGGCTAAAGAAAATGTTTTCAATAAAACTATTTAGTTTTGATTTGTTCTTTTTGCTAAATTTAAAAATTAATCCCAATGAAAACAATACCCACACAGCATACAGCAATCCGAAATTTTGGCCAAAAGTAAAATTGTTTTTTTTTTGTTTGGAAAACTGGTTAAAATGACTGTGGTTATCTTAATCAAAATTGAACCGGTAAAACCGAGAACAAAATTAATTTTTGCATATATTTCAGAAAATATTCGTTTTATCGTTAAATGTTTCAAACAAAAATTGAAGATATGGCGAAAAGGCATATTTTATGTTTAGAGAATTTTGATCAAAAGCTTAAAGTTTTATGACGCAAATCTTTTTAATACCCTTGCTGCTTTTAAAAGACGCTACCATTAACAACAAAAAGTTTGTTCTCACTATAACTTGTTTTTAGATCGATCATTCCTATGGCAGCTATATGCTATAGTCATCCGATTTGGATCAATTTTTCCAGAAATATGTGGAATCTTATAAAACTAATATATATCACGATTGGTGACGCTACGATGAAAAACAAAAGAAACTAGTTTTTAGACTAATCGTTCCTATGGCAGATATATGCTATAGTCATCCGATTTTGATCAATTTTTCCAGAATTATGTGGAAGCATATAAAACTAATATATTCTAAGATTGGTGACGCTTCGATGAAAAACAAAAATGTTTTTCTTACCAGAACTAGTTTTTGGACCGATCGTTTCTATGACAGTCGTCCGATCCGGCCGATTCCGACAAATGTGCAGTCTATGTGTATTTAAGGACTTTCTGCAAAGTTTGGTTAATATAGCTTTAAAACTGAGGAAGGAGATATCGTAGAAACAGACAGACATGGCTATGTCGACTCAGTTCGTCATGTTAATCGAGAATATATATACTTTATGGGGTCGGAGATGCTTCCTTGTATGCGTTACAAACATCAGCACTATTTTAATATGCCCTCTGCAAGGGTATAATAAGGAAAATCAACTATATCAACTATAAATCATCATTCTAGTCATGTAGAGTTTTTCTAAGTACATCTTAATGGGGTTGTAGTCGGCTTCCAGTGTTTGCATACCATCTGGAATATGCACCAACTTGGCTGGGATATCACAAAATTTCCCCCTAAGGATGACCTGGTGATTGAGAATCTAATTAATTTGATATCTTTTGCATTCCTGCTCTTCTCGATAATCCTGAATCTAATATGACCGACTTTATATAATTATGTACGTGAATATTATTATTTTATATATTTTTATCACTTTAGTTTGTAAAATAATATCAAAAAGATAAAAAAGTTCTTATTAGAAAGTATAATGCTTTCAACTCAGAAAAATCGGTCCTTAGACGAGCTTGACTGGGCGACAAAAGAATATAGAGAATTCCTTAATACTTGGTAGATTTTCAATATCAATTTGATAAGCGTTGTCTCAAATTGAAACTACAACCAGTATCTTTTTTTTTGTATTAATATAATTAAAGAACATATCAAATTAATATTAGACGTGTTAACTTGAACCTATGACTATTAAATTATTACGTAAAAGTATCAATTCGAAACTCACACATTTTCGATGTTATCGAATACTAGTTCGAAAATTCCAACTGTCATACTCGATTCTCTCAAGCAAAGCAACACTTGTAATTCTCAAGTTGTTATTCAGCTCATTGATGATATAAATAGGGAACTTGATATTGAGTGACAAAGGCGCAGCATCAAGAAGGAGTCTAATGAGAGATAAAGCAAATTTGAATCAATCTGTGTAACTTATTTCCTGGTTCCGTTAAACACACCCTTTTGTGTACGCCGCCAAAATTATCGCAACTTAATTTCAGAACAGTAAATTTTACGATATTTTTTATTATTATTGTCAAATTATTAAAGGCTTGTATCAAAATGATAGAAAAAAGTATCAAATTGATACTTCAAAAATTAATAGAAAGAAATGTCATTCTGATACAAAATAGTATCATTTTGATAACATCGAAAATATTATTTTGATACTATTGAATTATCAACTTGATACTTTGAGTATTGAGCATTATTCGAAACTCAATAGTTTCAAATTGATGTCTAAATTGTGTCATTTTGATGATTACTTATTTTTTGAGTGTAGTGCGAAGTTCTTCGTTAAAAAAGGGCTAGAAATCGGTATATATCAAAAAACGTTTTTTATGTGGCAAATTCTTTTCTCACAATTTTTTTTAATTTTTTAATTTTAATTTTATTAATTTTAATTTAATTTTTTAATTAATTTTTTGGTTATTTTGAAAAAAATTTAATTTTTTTAGTATTAAAAAAATTTACTTTTACAAATCAGGAAAACCGAAATCAACTGAAAACCGAAATAGAACCTATAACAGAAAATCTCATTTCGGTACGTACGGGAACCGATATTTGTTTCGGGGTTAATCCTTGCTACATATACCATTGAACCGAGCCAGTCTTAATTCCGGAATGGTTTGCATCCCTGGTTTAAAGTGCTGTTCGAATGTTACTCAAATGGGAAGTCATACTTAAAATCCACATACATTTTCTTCATATTCAAATGTTTTTGCAGTGTTTGAAAAAAATTGTTAAGGCATAAAGAAAGGAGAAATATTCAACCATCGTAAAACATTTTGGGTCAGCTCCGTTAAGTGGCTCCGTTAAAATGTTTAATATCATTTGCTCGTACGTTTCGTTTTTACAAAATCAGCAAACAGGGCTAGGGTATAGAATCTCGTCTACCTTATTGACTTGAAACTTAGCAGCCGCTCCCCCTCGCTAACGACACTGATACAACTATTTGAACAGTTATAGTGTAAGGCAGGGGCTCGTACCTGTGGCTAGGATAAGAAAGCTGTGTTTTTTGGCAGAACACAAGTTCTTTAAATAGAGGAAAGTGTATACCACTTTAGGCCGTACTGTAGTGCCTTACAAAATCTACATGAAGAGTCTTTACAGTCGGGCATTTCATTGTTACTTGCCTTTTGTTAAAAAGCACGTATGCCAACAGTGGCGCACATAACAGACGTTCGACGAAAAGAAATTCCCTAAAAATTAAAATATTTATTGATTATTTTTTTATTTTCATAATAAAATTTTCTCGAAACTAAAGCAAACTGTGAGTCGCTACTTAAAATTTTATTCTCATTTCGTTGAGGTTTACCAATGTCTTTGAATATCAGAGCGAGTGGCCACAGTTTTGATAGAACCGCCTGGATATCATTCGTACGTTAAAAAATATCTTGAAAAAAAAAACCATTTGAAATGGTTACTTTAGTTTATTTAATTCAGCTTTAAGTTAATACTGGGTTACCGTTAGATCGAGATGTTGTCTAATATGTAAATGAGATAATTTGATTGTTTTCTTTAACTAGTATCATCAGGATGATTATAAAAAGCAAACACCTACTATTTCATTTTCGTAGAAAACTAAGGTTGATCATATCTCAACGTATCATAATTTTGCCCAAAAAAAATCGTACTTTTGTGAATGTTTCTACTAGGGATATTTGCCCTTTGGACCACAGTCTTCACATCATGGCAAAGTCGTCCGAGTTGACCAGTTCAATTATAAACGAGTTCAATATCAAAAGATGTACAAATAAATACTCTCTTTGTATTTTGTGTGTTTCCAATTGATTGTTGCATAATTTATTTTTATTTAATTGTTTAACAAAACATATATCGCACATTTGAGCTACATTTTAAAGTTTAATGTTTAATGAATCAAATACACAGACTAAAACACAAAACGAAACTAATAACGATTCTGAAAACTGGGATCCGAAGCATAGGCAATGCAACCACATGGATAACCTGTAAGTACGGCGTTCAGCATCACATTTGACACCACAACAACAACAAAAAAGGAGGAAGTAAAAATGTGGAAAATTATTAAAATAATATGACAATGACAAATTAATAACACACAAAGGCGCAACATACATTTGTACATTTATTTAAGGACCAAAAACAAGATAAATACAGAATTTCTTATACAAAGTGTAAACATAATTAAATTCAAACGCTTCGAAAGGGCTTAAGTGATTATCATAAATTTGTGGTTTGTGTTCTGTTTGTTGCCCCACACCCTGTATATAGTTTTAGCCACCGAACAAGGGAAAACGTGTCCAAACTACTTGCCCAATGCTGTTTATGGCAACTGTTTTGCATATAGTAAAAAATGTAAAAATAGAGAAATAATTTGGAAAAATCTTAAGTAGTGAATTTTGATAAAAATGGAACACTGAGTAGAAGATATACCAAAAAAATACCAAAATATTAGGGACTAACATCTGAAATGAAAGAGTGAGAGCACAAGGATAAAGTCAAAATCATATTTTTTAGGCCAAATTTTTGGTAGCTTCTTGGTATTTCTGCTCAATGAAAACTAAAAGTTAAGGTACAAAATTAGTAAACTTATAACTAGACTCCGGATTAAAAGCATATTTATTGTGGTATGATTGTATTTGTACAAATGAATTTAGACGAAATAGAAAAATTTGTGTTTAAACCAAGGCTCCCAACCTCTGAACTTGTATAAATAAGTGATTTAAGTTGTTTTTTAAACCAAACCTCATTTTGAAATGAAGTGTTGCGGATCGGGTTCAGAAGATCATAAAATGAAATGGTTTGTCAGATTAACCGGTTTGAGAGTCAAAAACCTCAAACCTGTTTAGCGATGTTTGGTTCTGGACCGGTTTGCAGCCTTGATTTTAACAACATATTCACAAAAAATTTTTTTTTAGAATTTATTGTACACTGAACTCAAAAAATCAAATTTATAAATTTTTTAATTGAAACATTTTCGAGATTTGAATTTTTAAATTTTAGAAGGTACATTTATATTTTTGGCCATATCTCGTATGAGAAACTTCACTTGAAGTCAATCAAGCTTTAAGTGTTTTGAATGAATTTGTTAAGAAAGTGCAACAATTTTAACGCGTAGAAAAATATAAAGTGTTTGAAGATACACATTGTGACTTTTTAATATTTAATTTAGCGAATTTCCGACATAACTATAGTAGGAGACCGAATGATTATACAGCTGTTTCAAAAGGTTCCCACCTTTATTTGCCCAACAAACTGTAACGATCAGCAACAGCCTTCTGATGACGGGGATGCCATAACTGGTTGCGGAGCCTAAGACCATCAAAGTGCCAAACCCGTCACAAGCAAACAAATCGCCCTACAGTCAGCACTGTGTATGTATTAGTGAAAGTAGCAAATTTGTCTGCATAATTACAAAAAAAAGGGAATCTTTCTTGTTGTTATAATTGAAATGATTTTATTTTAGTTTTGACAACTTCGTCGTACCTAGCGTTTTAAGTACCCATTATTTCTGTCTCAACGACCTTTAAATATTTAAACTAGTAAGTTTTATCCGGCTCGATATCATTAAATTGATGATGACACCATAACTATAGAAACTGTACACAGACAATTCCACATACTGCTGTATTGTGTGTGTGTACTGTTAGTATAGTTTTTTAGTAACCAGGGCTGCTAACCGGGTTTGAACCGAAGAGGTTCGAACCTTGAATTCTTGCTTTTCTTTTACTGTGAATCGAACCTTGAACCTAATCCCTTGTGAAAAAATGGTTCGAACCCAAACCTGTTCTGAACCATACTTTTCGGATCGGTTCAAGAAAAGCCACAAATTAAAATTGTTTTTGTATGATCAAAAATATAGAATAGACTAGTGTTGGGTAATAGAGTTGGAGAATCTAGTTCATTTCAATGACCTAGTTAATTTTTTGATGAACTATTCACTTTCGAGGTATAGTTCTTTTTTTTTTAACTATAAAGCCATGTTCTGAATTCCACAAACGTTTTGTGATTTCAATCCGGTTTTTTGGACCAGAAGTTGTCTCCAAATCACGAAACCAGGGCTGCAAACCCAAATTATTTTAACGGAGGTCCAGTTCGCGGGCTTGAACCAAAATTTACCAATTGTTAAGGTTCAAAAATTTAAGGTTCACGGTGTTTGTGATAAGGTGTTGGTTTGAACCTTCGTTAGTCCCAAATTTTTCCAAAATTGTAAAGAAAAGTAATTAATTTGTTAAAAATGTTAAACAAAATTTTAAATTTTCTTATTTTTTGTTTACTCTAACATACGAATTCATTTATTTTCTATTTAAATTTATAAGTATTATTTGTTAGACCTATTTTTGATCTATGCTACTTCTTTTATCAATAAAATTTCTGCTTAACTAAGACTTGTAATTTTTTTTGAACCGAACCGAAAGTTTTGATTCGGAACAGGTTCAGGTTCAGATATTTTTTTGGTTTAAGGTATGGTTCAAGGTTCCGTTCACAGTTAAAGAAAAGTCGGAATTCCGGGTTCGAACCGGTTTGAAACAAAACCGGTTTTTTGTGAAAGTGGAATTGAGAACAAGGCTGATAGTTCATTTTTTTGTTGATAAAATGAACTTAAGTTTACAAAAATTAACTATTGGTCAATAAGTGAATAGTTCAAAAAATTAACTATAGTTCAAACACTAAGACCTAGTTCACTAGTTCATTTAAATGAATAGTTCATTGGATCTAGTTTATGAAAATTGGCACAACTCTATTAGGTTAGGGTTGTTCCTTAAACAGAACCTGTTCACTTGCTCCTTTTTTTAAATGAGTCAACTCACTCCAATCGCTCCGTTGTTTCGTGGTTCCGTTGCTCCGTTATTCCGATTCTTCGTTCTTTCATTGTTCTGTTGTTCAGCTGTTTCGGGCCGATTTGATTTGCTCAACATTTTCAGCAACGGCAGAGTTCTCGTTAATTTCAATCTACCAGACAACAGGTTTCTTTGCTGCCGGGTGCTTGTTCTTGGAACAAGAGTCACGGAACAAGAGTCTCTGAACAAGAGTCACGGAAGAAGAGTCTCTGAACAAGAGTCCGGAACAAGAGTCACGGAACAAGAGTCACGGAACAAAAAAAGAACAATTGAAGAGGAGCATGTTCACTTGTTCCGTTTAGTGAACAACTCCTTTTTATTTACTCGCTCTGGAACAACCCATCTCTAGAAAAGACCAACAAATACTCGAAGAATTACTACTTTAAAATTTAAATTGAAAATAAATTTAATCTTAAACAATAATACAGAAATTTTAAATATTTTATATGTTTTTAACAAATTAATTGCTATACTACCTTGTACCTCGAATTTCACAACTTTTTTCAAACTTTGGGTTTGCAGCCCTGGTAGTAAAATAACTTATATGACCTCGAGCTGGCAAAAACTTGATAGATTGAATATTATATATATTGTTCCTTCATATTCTTTGCATATTTGACATATATTCTGAATATTTTGCATATGTTTTCAGGCTCCTAATGGTGCATGAAATGGGGCATACTTTTAATATGCAGCTTCTCTTTTAATTTCTTTTTTTTTTTTTGATCAAAACCCAAAGTTTGCATAAAATCCAGAGTCTACTTATAATAAATTGAAAACAAACAAAATCATAAGTAAATGCAAGCCTCTAAGTACCTTAAGACACAAACCCTAAAATTCCATTTTTAGTTACATGGACAGAAACCAAGAAAGTTTTAGTAATCATATCGCTCGGAAGCCAACACCCAATGTACAAAATTGCAACACTTGAACTTGCCTCTCGGTTTGCATTGCAAATGCTCTTTGATGTACTGACAGGGGCATTGGAATTGACCGCAATGCCGTCCCGGTTCCAGGGGGGTGACATCAACCAAACCCCTGAGGGCCTCCATGCCCCAACGTGAGCCATAGCGCAGGAACAGTTGCAGGCCACGTTCCTGGAGGGCGAAGCCAAAGGTGAAAGACAGGCAAGAAATGAGACACAGAAAAGAACAGGCAAGGTGAAAAAAATATGATTGTAGGTGATCCCTCTCAAAGGGGTTAAGAAACATGAAATGATGAGATGACAGTGCAGTTTAGTAACTAAAAACTGTAGCATACTTCCAGGCCGCAAATAAAAGCCTCATTCAAATTTATTTCCAGTTTTCTTCTTTAATTCACACAAATTCAAAAACACATAAAACGACATACACTTGAAGTTTTCACTGATTCAGAGCCAACAGCCCATGCAGTTGATGCCACAGCATTGACGATGCTGTAAACTAATCTTAATTTTATTACGCAACAATTCTTCCTCATATTGACACGGACAAATCGAGGATTGCAAATGCCTGGGTGTCTCATGTACGCCAGCCTCCTGCACGGTCCAGTCCAGTCGACGTCTGAGGAAATCCTTGCCCCAACGTTGCAGATAGCTGAGAAACAGCTCTTGGGCCACAGCCTAAAGAAAGCATGGGTAAAAATTTGTTTTTTTTTTTGGTGAGGTGCATGTGCGCGAGAGAGAGAAGAGTTGGTATGCGATAGATGATCTGCGAGCCACTACATTTGCTTTTCCTTTGATTCTACATATTTGTATATGTAAATGCAAGCTCACCTGTTTTCTAGATAGCCTCACTGGCTGACTGCCCTGTATGACTATATCATTCACATCAATATCCAATTTGGCCTCCCAGCCCGCTTTAATGGCCTCGCCACCATTCTGCTCCGTATGCTCCAGGAACTCATTTAAAAAGTTTACACATTGCGTGGCATCGAAGTACATAAAGCACAGGTTCACTTTGTGACAGGAGATGCGACCTCGATCATCGAGTATCAGTAGAATCTTATGCCTCATAAGCTGCTTATTCACACGGGCCAGGCATTTCTCTAGGCCGCGCGATAGACGCAACTTCACCCACATACACAGGAAAATGGCTGCCGCATTAAGGAAGAGCCAACCCACACCCAAGGCAAACAGGGCAACACCCTGTAGGCCCGAAAAGAGTAAAGCCAGCAGCACCGTAAAGGCGAACAGGATCCAACAGACAAGGATACGCTTGTAGCAAATATTGTAGACAGTAAAGCGATAATCGTTGACCAACGTTTCCATGGCATTCACATAGTCCTCGACTGTGAGCTATGATAGGGATTAAAGGATGTGTTTAACTAAAGAATATTGGGCAAGATCAATAAAGAACTCACCGTTAAACCCTGAGCCATCAGCTCCTCAGGCACCAATTCCGGACGAAATATGGCGGGTGTGATCCATGGCCATTTGGTATTGGCGGGCAGCAAGGTCACTATCACATCGCCATTAGCTGTAAAGATAAAGATTTTTCAAAAATAAGTTTGATTTTTTTAAGTTACAGTCAAAGCCCTGCAGTCAAGCGCTACGTCCCCTTACCCGTGATTTGCTTGCATACGAAAATCTTATTACGAATATACACATATACAAGCATTTACACACACAATCGGTTCTTCTTCGTTTTTCGGGATAAGATAAATATGTTTGACCAATAGCATAATTCCATGGTGTGAGCAAACACAACTACCTAACCTCGAGCCGCCAAAACTCGCTAAGTAACATAAGAAAGGTCGCCAAATAAATTACAAAACCTATAAGAGAAGGCACGCTATTTTCCCTGCTTTTTGTAAACCAAACTAGACAAAAGTTGCAAAAAACAACGGATACTCTTTTGAATGCTTGCGTTCAAATTTAACGGACGCCTTTAAGTTTACTCGAAAGCTCGAAGCTTTTTCACTTAAAACGTTTGCCGTTGAGCTTAAGCATTACACCTATTAGCTGACAACATATGGCTGCTCTTCTTTGTTGCTTTCATTACTTTGCAGTTCCCAACTCTTTAAGGTATTGATTGCATGAAATTGGCAAACCTGCAGTATTCAGCAAAAAAAAACCTGCTGATAATAGGAGCGGGAGGTCTTTCAAACAGTACTGTATAGGCAACCTGCTCTTTTTGGACACAGACTAGAGATATCTAGACCAGTGTAGGGCGCGTCCGTATAGCGTGTGCATATGAAAGGCCGCAGTCGCAGAGACGTCGCTCACATACAGCATACGAACGTTTCGCTGCTGTCGACTTCGTATCGGCTGCCACGCACACATACATAGCTAAAATATGATTGTATTGTATGCCCTACACTGATCTAGACTGAACGTTTGCGATGCTTTTTTGGTTGCGATGCTGACGTTCGATTGTTTGACAGTGAAAAACGCTAATGTTCGATGGATTGTCAGGAAAATTGCCTCGAACTGAGGTTGCGAAAAGCTTTTGCCTTAATTTTCAGTACAAATTATTAGGCCACATCATACACGAACCGTTCATGTCGATCTCGAATCGTTCAAAATGCTGCCTTTGCTGAGCAAACAGGCGGTCTAGGTTAGTTCGTTTATGTTTTGGTATAGAATGCATAAGTTGTTAAAGTTGTAAGCAAATACAACTACCTGACCTCGAGCCGGCAAAACTTGCTTAGTAATATTATCACACATTGAAAAATATGAAATATATTTCCAATAGGAAAACATATATACATATTTCAAATACTCAATTGTTATCGATACCACATAAAAATCGGATAATCAAAATTGACAGCGCAATTTTAAAGATCATTTTTTTAACTTATTGTAATTGTTTTGGAGAACTTGGTTGCTCAAAGTTCCGCATATCAGGGATCAATCCCGAAACGAATATCGGTTCCGGTACCGGTTCCGGTACGTACCGAAATGAGAATTTCGGTTTTTGTCGGTTTTCGGTTCCGATACGGTACCCAGATTTGCATTTCGGTATACCGGTACGTACCGGTACTAGTATAATTTTTTTAATATTCAAAAAATTTAAATTATTTTAAGATATCGAAAAAATTAATAAATGTAATAGACCTAAAAAATTGAGTTCTAAGCATATCCCAGAAAAACCCGTTTTTTTTATACATATACGGATTCCTAGTCTTTTTTATTTTTGGACGAACAATTTCACTAAAAGCTTACAAGTAAGTCAGCGCTTCCAGTGGTATCCCTATACTCAGAAAAATATTCCTTGAATTCAGGAATTCTTTATTCTTATGTCGCCCAGACAAACTCGTCTTAGGGCCATTTTTCATAAAGCTGACAAATATTTCTTAATAATGATTTGAAGTAATCCGATTTAATATCTGCCGTATCTCCGCTAAAAATAGTAAAATACTCAAATATCAGGTATATCTGATCAAATGCACAAAAACAAATGGAAACATCTGAAAAATCTGCCTCAGCTTTTCCTTATATTACATTTTTCGAAATATTTAATAATAATTTTTTTTAGGACGATATTGGATTTAAGTCCACAAACTTCATTTCTAAAATTTATATTATAATTTTTCTTAACATTTCTATATTTAAGCGAGAGTTAGATTAAGAAATCCTTTACATATAGAGGGCTTATATTTACCAAAGAAAAGTTTTTACGATTTTTAGAAATTTTTATACCCTTGCAGAGGGTATATTAAAATTGTCACGATGTTTGTTACGCATAGAAGGAAGCATTTCCGACCACATAAAATATATATATTCTTGATCAGCATGACGATCTGAGTTCATTTCCGTCTGTCCGTCCGTCCGACCGTCTGTCCGTCCGCCCAGTTTTAAAGCTATCTTGACCAATTTTTGCAAAAAGTATTTAAATTCAAATACGCTGCACATTTGTTGGAATCGGCCGGATCGGATGACTATATCATATAGCTGCCATAGGAACGATCGGTCCAAAAACTAGTTCTAATGAAAAAAACTTTTTGTTTTCCATCGTAGCGTCACCAATCGTGGTATATATTAGTTTTATATGTTTCTACACAATTCTAAAAAAATGTATAAAAATCGGATGACTACAGCATATAGCTGCCATATAAACGGTCGGTCCAAAAACTAGTTCCAGTGAGAAAAACGTTTTTGTTTTCTATTGTAGCATCACCAATCGTGGTGTATATTAGTTTCATATACTTCCACACAATTCTGGAAAAATTTATCGAAAAGGGGTGACTATAGCATATAGCTGCTATAGGAACGATAGGTCTTAAAACTAATTCTAGTGAGAAAAACTTTTTTGCTATAAATGGTAGCGCCTTTCAAAAACTGCAAGGGTATTTAAAACATCGGCGTAGCCTAGATGTTAGCCTTCTATTTTTTTTTCTATATCTTATATTAAGATATATATCTTATAAATGAGAATTTGATTCTGGTTATTCCTAAGAAATATTTGAAATATTTATTTGAAATAATCATAAATCAATAAAATAAATAATAAGAAACCGAAACAGTACCGGTACAAGCGTTTCGGTATGGTTCCGGTTTTTTTGGTTCCTCAGGTAACTGTGTCAAAAAATTTATTTGAAAAACTCATTAGAGAGGTTTGATTGAATATAATTAATATTATATATATAAATATATATATTTAAACTTCTCAAATTGACTAGTACACTATCTGAACAACTACCATCAGAAACTCTTAAGAGAACTCAGAAAATTTAAAAGAATGCTTATGTAAACAAAAATATATACATTTATTTTTCGAAAAAACCATCTTTTCTTGTTCTTTAAAGTTTGAGCCAAAACATGAGGTTCAGGGGTCTCCAGCGAACCGAACCCATAAATTCTTTACGGGTTAAAACCCCCGAACCGAACATCATATATAATTTTCAGGGATGCAAGCCGGCCGGAAATAAGAAGTGGTTCGGTTCCGTGGTTCACAGAGATTTTAAACCCCCGGTTCGGTTTATAATATGTTTTTTTTTAGCAATCCTTACCGTGGCTTTGGTTCGATTCAGTGGTTCACTGTTAAAATATTATCAAGCCTAATTCAGTTTTCATATATCTGAACTTTCTAAATTTAAAATTACGACATTTGACAATTATTTTTTAATTTAGTGATTTGATTTCGTAATTTGAAAAACTACGATTCTGAATAGAAATATATTAATTATATAGACAGAATTTAGGTACCGCCCATAAATTCCATTAAAGCCTTGGTCTAAAACGTTGTCTTGACGAGCAAAAATGCAATATAAACCATAGCATTTCGAAAACGGTGCGTATCAATTGGATTCCCAGCTATAATGGCATACGCGAAAACAGAATGTCGGAAGGTTTAGCAAAACTAAACGTCAGTCTATCCTCTGAACGAGAAGAAAGCGTTCTAATCTCTCAATGAACGTTAAATAGAGAACTTGTACGTTTTGCAAAGAAAAATTTCATATTTTCAAAATTTCACACAAACCCGTGCATATTGATTTTATTTAAAAAAAATGTGAATATATGGTAATTCTTCTATATTATATTAATCTTGCTCGATATATTTTAAAAATCCATTTGGCGAATTGATATATGATTTCGATATTTTGAGAAACTTTACTATCGTTTACTATAATAACAACAGGAATATTTTTTTGATGGCTAAAATATGGTTGAATCCGTTCATCTAAAATATTGTGCGTTACTTGGACTTACCAAATCCCTCACGGATGCGACCCGTTGACAGTTCGATTGTGCGCATGCCGCCGGCTTGGTCCACTGGAATGCTGATGCTGTTGCTGCCATTGGTTCCATTACCATTTTGATGATTGCTGGAGGAGGCGGCGGCGGCGGCTGCAGCTGAGGATGAGGCTGCAGTTGCTTTTTGGTTTATTAGCTGCTGGGGGTGACGAGCCGGACTGGAGCCGCTGGCACTGCTGGCAATGCTGCCACTGCCGGATGCATTCAGATTAACGTGCGTACTCTCAGTTGTCAAAACAGCGGGCGCCACATCCGGCGTGGACAATGAGGCGGCGGCAGCTGTACCGGTTGTTGTTGCTGCTGCTGCTGCTGTTGTTGCGGTGGTGGAGGAGACAGCAGGGCGCTGGAAAATTGCAACACAAATTGTTTAATGTTCTTGGCCTTAAGACGTCAAAGACATGAGAAAATATTATGCAAATTGTCACAAGAAAATCAATTTTATTGATTTTGATTTTAAAAAGCGAGAGCCACTGCAGGGTGGACGTGAAAAAATATGGAGAATACATATTATATTTGTAGTATAAATTGCACGAATCAATCTCAAATGAAACTGACAAACTGAAACCAAAATGAATACAATTTGTCAGTTAGCACGTACGCCGTGCCGTTAAGAGACTCGAAGGCAACCAGACAGTCAGCTGGCTTTAAATGGGGGCAAGCGCTAAAATTGCCCAAGCAATTTAATTTTAAAAATTCAAAATTGGTTAACTTGTCGAGCTTAGCTTTAATTTGCTATTAAATTTTAACTGAAATCAACGTAAGGAGAGTCTAATTAAGGCATACCAATTGTTGTGAGAATTTCTAGACTTTGTCATGTTTAGGGGCCAGCACACGAAAAGTAAAAGTATACTTATATCAGAGCTGATCTCATTGCAAAAAAAACAATCACATTTAGACACCAAGAAGACAGTCGACAACGAGCTTATACTATCCGTGTGCTGGCGTCGCTGTCGCTGAACATTTACATAGGGAGGTACCCAATACTGGATTACGTATATTCTTAAGTCTAACGAATAATAAAGATTGAACCACTCGACTATACGATTCTCAGTCTACAAGATTTAACTGCAAACATGAACCATTTTGGTTATCAACGAAATAGGAACCTCTATGACAATGATTAAGAAGAACATGAATCTGTTCCAAACTCTTTTCATTTAGTAAAAGATTTGGCACCAAACAAATCGTAGACTATAAAACTCAAGAGATTGATTTGGATACTGTTAACTACATCACTGATCGAAGGCCAAGTGATGGATGAATAGTTAAGAATATCTATTAAAAAATGTGTTTAGATTAGAGCATAATTACGTAGGTTGTTATATATATTTCTGGCTTAATAATGAAAACGCGAATATTTATGATCAAAAATGGTTTTATTGTTTTTAAAAGTATTCTCCAGCAAGATTTATACACTTTTGCATGCGCTCAAACCAATTGTCGAAACACTTTTTCCACTCCGATTCTTCAACAACATCTTCTGGCGACAAAAATCGTTGACCACGCATTTTTCCCTTGATGTGCGGGAATAAAAAGAAGTCATTGGGTACCAAGTCAGGGCTGTACGGCGGATGACCCATCAATTCAACGTTTTGGGCGGTCAAAAAGGCGCTGGTTTGAGCTGATGTGTGAGAGTGCACAATGATCTGTCTTCTCTTGTTCGTTTTTCGAGTTTCTCCGAAGACTTCAGGCAAACAAATTGTGGTGTACCGCTCAGAATTGACCGTCCTACGTTGCTTAAGCGGAACAGTCGCCACATGACCAGTTTTACCGAAGAAACAGGCGACCATTTGCTTTGAAGTGCTTCTTCCACGAACGACTTTCGTTGGATTTGGCTCGTCTTCGAAGACCCACACGGTCGATTGCTGTTTTGTTTCGGGCTCATAAGCATAGATCCACCTGTGACGATCTTATAAACGTCTTTTGAAACACCGCGATTATATTTTTTCAAAATTTCTTTGCACCAATCCACACGAGCCTTTTTTTGAGCGATTGTCAAATTGTGCGGGATCCAACGAGAACAAACCTTTTTTACGCCCAGGTGTTCATGCAATATCGAATGTGTGCTGGTGGAAGAAATGCCCAAGGATGCCTCTATCTTACGGTATGTTACATGACGATATTGCATTATCAGTTCACGCACTGCATCAATGTTTTCTGGCACAACGACTGTTTTTGAACGACCTTCGTCTTCGAGCGAGCCTCGCCCGCGTTTGAATTCATTAAACCAATATTTCACAGTGCTATAGGATGGTGCTTCATCGACTTACAAAGATTTAAGTTCATCGTTGCACTCTTGTCGTGATAATCCACTACAAAAGTTGTTAAAAATGATTGCACGATAATTTTCACGAGTTAATTCCATTTTTCTGCCGAGGTAAGATTTTGATTAATCGTTAATCGATATCAAACGTGGTCACACATGAATAAGTTGTATGGAGCTTTTATCGATAAAAGTCCAAAGTTTTTTTTGGGAAAATACCAATTGGTCCTAAAATGGCTTGAAGTGACCTAGGCCAGAAAAAAAATAGCAACCCACTTATAAGCGACTACATCACAGTAACCTTCCGACAAACTGGAATTTAATTCAATGGAGTTATTTGTTTTCATAATTTGTTTGTGCAGATTTGTTAACAATTAAATACAGTTATTTTTCAGCTCTGCTGATAAAATAACAATAATACCTCAGATCAAGATCATATTCCACATAGATAAGCATCATTCCCTAAATTTTAACTCTTGAGAAAAAAGTTTGGCCAATGCTAAGTTGCTCTTTTCGATTTAAAGTTTACATTGAATCCAGATAGAATAGAAATCTCCAAAAACTAACTGTTGGCCCGGCATTCTTGTTGTTGCAACTTCTGCTGGGCCTAAAACTGTCACAATTTCGCTAATCTTGTCCCACACGTTTGAGAATTAGCTGCAGCCGAATTTAAACATAAGTCTTGCAAAACTTGCGTTGAAAGCTAACGGATGGGCATGTGCAGCACATCTAACTTCTTGAAACACGCTATATACATACATTTTCACAAATTAAGTAAAAACAAAAGTTAACCCATTTATTTGTTTCGGTTACGGTTTATTTAACCAACTAATTTAATAAAGGTTATGGGGGTTACGGTTATAAGAAAATCATTTGGTCCTAACCGGTTCGAACCCGGAACTCTATCTTTTGATTTACTGTGAACCGACTTTATTTAAAACCAAGCACTTCGATCACGAAATCCAATGCTTGATTTCAGTATTTTCTTTTTGGAATCTGGAAGATTCAGTCTTGCTAAACTTCTGACACAAAAAACGAAAAAGCGATCGTTTAATTTTTTTCTCTGGCTGTACTCTCTGTAGCTTTGGCACAGACTATAAAAAATAAGATTTGTAATTTTAGCGAAAATCTAATATTAACATAATATT
Source organism: Lordiphosa mommai (assembly GCA_018904225.1). NCBI lineage: Eukaryota > Metazoa > Arthropoda > Insecta > Diptera > Drosophilidae > Lordiphosa > Lordiphosa mommai. Next base: position 62,992 of record JAEIFT010000292.1, read on the forward strand.
TCCCAGGATTTGGCATGCTATGGCAATTTATATAAATTTCTGAAAGTCCAAAGGCCATCGACACATCAGACACAGACACATTTTGCAAATTCAATATAAATGATAAACAAAAATAAACAAATATTAACTCCATAATAAAGACAAGGTTGACGAAATGTTTAAACAAATGCCTGTTGGCAAATGAAAAAAGAATATTGTTTATTTGTATTTATCATGAGCTGCAAAGAATGATGATGGAGATTACACGAAACGATTACACAAATTCCTTTGGTTACTTTTTTTTTAATGGAATTCTCGATTTATCTAAATATAAACCAGATCTTAGCATTTTATTATTCTCGTTTAATATTTCATTTAATGTTTAAAAGAACTAATATTGCAATTTCACATACCTCTTCTCATTCTTCATAGAGTTGTAGAAATGTGTCATTAAATAACTCGACTGCAATACCTTTACATTACGTACAATAGTACGTAGTATGATTAAGCCCAGTCAATTTTTATCACCGGATGGACGATGCAGAGCTCGACGTTGTCTCGTCGTCTGCATTTTAATATGTGCAACGTTACCAAAAAAAGGGAAGACAGAAAGGAAACCGAAACTGCCGCATATGACAACTCCATTAGACAGCTAAGTATAGAACAAAAGTACAGTAAACCTTCCATAAAGATCAATCACAAATCAATTACTCTATAAACTATAATATAAAACACAAAATATGTCCAGAAACCTGACACAATTCCATAAATAAATTATGAGCAACATTTGGAAATTGTACGTGTATGTTCAAGAAATTTTTATATTTATTTTGAATTTTTGCCCGTAATTTGAAAAAAAGTTATATCTAAAAATTTTCAAGATAGATTGTTCGAACCTTCTAGAAGTTATTTTAATCATAATTAATTATCAATCCTCCATTCACTGTACTCCGATCAGAGGTACAATAGTCGAATTATGGGCTAAACAAATAATAACCCTGGGCAGCACCGGCCGCGCACTTAAAATTTATTAGTTAAGGCCTCCTTCCAGATGACATAAAAACTTATTTCGGCACAATCCTGCATATGAATAGAAACACTTTGGAAAAGCTCTGAAAGCTGAATGTTTTAAAAAGCTGTCTTATTTATATTAAGCATAGTGCCGAAATGAATTTTTATGCCAACTGGAATGAGGCCTTTATACAGAAATTTGACAGATACATAGTACAGTCGGGGTTGATCGACTTTCTTGCTAGTATTTGAACTGATCAGTTCTTGAACTGATAATTTTGAACTAAAGTTAATATTAAGCCACAGTTTATATTGAATTAAATAATTGCATTCCACAAAGTCGGATATTTTAAATCATTTATTTTCGGTAATAGTCACATAAAAACTAAAAATGGAAATAATAGCTTCTTTTCTGGTTTAAAATTAACCAACTTTACGCATAAATTTCTAAAAAAAACTCGTATAGTGATGGGGCATTTTTCCAAACAGATTTTGTATTCAGTGATTGGTAAGTAACTAATTTTTTTTTTTACCTAGAAAGGTACAAGATAATATCCGAAAAACTATACCTAGATAAGATAAAATGTCTCTCGAATTTTTAGTACCTAGCGAAAGGTAAAAAATACTAAAAAGGTACATTTTACATTAGTTCATTAAAGCATTGTTTATTTTTTTAGTCATCAATATAAAAATCTAATCAAAACAATGTTACTTCAGAACAAATATTCTTAGAGGCGTACATCAAGATAAGGAATACTATCTCGATTTTTTAATATATCAAGACTTTAAAATATTTCGTCACCTTGGCACATAGGCAAAATGGTATTAAATTTTTCTTCTGTATAAAAACGATTCAAATCATTGACTCGGTAAATAATGATTTACTCCTATATAAACTGCGCTTAGTGTGTCTTCTATGCAACTTTATTTGTTGGGTCAGATTAGACCAAGTTTATCGCTCAACGAGTACGATTTAAATCTACAGTGTCTGATATCATTCACGTTATGTTTGTTATGTTTATGTTTGTTATTCAACCTTTTGATTAATGATATTCCTCAAGTGCTTTCCAACTCAAATGGCAAATTTGATCTAGTTTCACCGATTCTATTGAAAAGTGATATACACTCTCTGAACGCTTGGTGTCAAATAAATCTCCTTCCCTTTAATACTCATAAGTGTAAGATCATGATGACCGTTCACAATATTCAGCTGTATTTCAATGAATGCACCAATGGATGCACTAAAAAACTGTTAGATCGTATTTTTGAGGACTTCGATTTGGGTATACTTTTCCATCTTAAGTTAATCTTCCTTTACTAAAGTCCCGTTTAATTTGTCATTCCGTTACTTTTGTCCATAAGATCTTAACTGGCAAGACTGAGTTCGAAATGTTTGTTGAAATTTAAGTACCTAGTCCTTACACTCAGAAAAAAGTCAAGAAGTCCGTACTTAATCATGGGAAATTAAAGTACCATCGATCTCAAAAGCTGACTAGGATCGGAGTTTCCAAATGTGAGAACAAAATTCTCATTTTAAGTTCGTTTCGGGATTTTAAATTCACTTAGACTTGAAATAAGATCTTCCGGATACTTTAATTTAATTGTTATTTTATATTACTCTTTTGTTATTTAATTTATAATTGATTTATACCTGATGCGATAAAAAATATAATCACGGTCATACCTAAATATAGGATGGCATTTTTTTCTAAGTGCACCTTTTAAGAAGTTAAATGAAATGTTGCACCAAGGTAAGGTTAAAGGGACTTGAATTTTTAAATACCGAGGTTAGGCAAACAATATTTTTATCTTTAGATACCTATAGGTATATACCCTTGTACAAATACCTACATAGGTACTTCCTAACACGAATCGTGTTTAGCAGATGAAAAATCATCTAAAATCACCACCATTTCTTCTATAAACTGAAAAAAGTTTGATTTGTTGCCTTGTCTTATTGTTTTATAATGTCTTGTCTTATAGTTATTATAATTCAATAATTTTGAATTGTTTCTAAATATAATAAATTTCATATCCTTGTAATAAAATATTGCATCATAAAGTATGGGGCTTAAGGCACAAGATCATCTATTAAGAAGTTTTTTTATTTGATCAAGCAATGAAGTATACCCAGAACAATTAGCTATTACATAAATCTCAGCAGCTATACTCCACTTGTTGATTCTGCTTAGCGAGCATTTACTGTATAAAACGAAACACGCATTTAAAGGTAGAAGGGCTGCAGTCGCATGCTTTGGAATGCGTAGCAATGCGTTTGCTCACCCGCACGCGAGCGAGAGAGAGAGTGACTTGTGCAGAGAGTAACTTACCTGGACAGGTGTTGTTGTTGTTGTTACTGCTGCTGTTGTTTGCTCATGGGGACTGCGCGAGCGTGCACGTCGGTTGTTGTTGCTGCTCACCACAGACGGTGGCGGTGGCAGAGATAACTTGTTTTGCTTTTGTTGTTGTGGTTGTTGTTGTGTGGCATCGCCGCTGTCGCTGCCGTTACTGTTATTATTTTTTTCGTTGCTATCTGCCTCATCGTCGAATTTAACCCAATTTTTGGGCGTCTGTTTGTCATCGTCATTATTATCATTCAGGGCCACATCCTGCAGAGGATGCGTTGGCGGCTGCGTCTGCGCCTGTGCCTTGGATTCCTCCATTTTTGGTGTGTCTTGGTGTGTGTGCAATTTTTCAAGCGCGTGCCTTGATTTTTGGTGCAAGCGTGTGACTTTGGCAAATGCAGTTGTTGCCTATTAGCCGCTTACATAACCTCAATACCAATTCACACCTGAATTGCTGCTGTTTATAAACAGTTTGTACATACAAACAAATGTACAAACATATGTAAGTATTTTCACTGCACTACGCTTCCACTTCGCTTACGTGTTAACCGCTCACGCGTTGACGTCTTACTGTTGCTGCCGCTGCGGCACACCCAGCCACAAAATCCAACAAAATTATTCACAGCCAAAAGCTTGGCTTGGCTTAAAGGCGCGCGCGCTCAGCTTGGGCCCTCACCTCAGTACGTGAATACAAACATATATGGCTTTCTACATACAAACGTGTTTCGTTCTCAGCCGTTTCCGTTCCCCAAGCTTCGACTGCAAGCACACAACTCAGACTGAGCGCCGCTCTCACCTGTTAATGGGGATGGGGGCCCGCTTTGAGCTTTCTCTCTTTCCCACTCTCGCTGGCGGCGGCGACTGGTAGCTCATTCATTAGAGTTTTTCTGTTGGCTGGTTTTTGCTTCTTCTCACATGACAAGTTTTTGCTTTTTAGGTACAAGATTCTCTCCTATCTGTGTGACTCACAATTTGTTGTTTAATGATCTTATTTTTTATCTGTTTATTCATTTGTTTGCTTGTTTGACGATCTCCGAGGTAGAAAATTTCGCAAAACGAGAAGCGTGTACATATACCAATTTGTTTTATTTTTTGTAAATAACTTTGGAAAACGATAAGCGACGCCACGATGCGTGAAAAGTTTTCATGTAAAGTTATTCGCTTAGTCTAGTGGAGTGTAATAAATATTTAAATGCCTGATGAGAGCTGAGAGTTTATGCATTTTATAAATTATTTTATGCAATCTATATTTTAAGTGCGAAAATGATCAGTTCTGAAGTTCTAAAAGATTTACATTCACAAGATGATAAAGACTGTCACGTGCTCTTGTTGACAGTAGAACAAGGAGTAGTTCAATTATTCCACATCTACAATTATTCCCACATCCATGCACTGAGAAAATAAAATATTTAAAAAACGCACTTTAAAAAAAATCGAAAAGAAACATTTTAAAATATATTTTAATCCATATAAAAGTATAAACGGATCATTTTTGAGAACAAAAATTAATGCCTAATATGTGCGTTTTCATTGCAAAAATAATTTGTTTTCCAGTACAATTTAAAAGCGACGACATTTTAAAAAAAAAAACGAGAGCGTAAGTTGAAGTCGGCCCTGCTCGACTTCTATATACCCGTTACTCAGGGTAAGGTTTATTTCAGAATATTTTATTAGATTACAACATGCCCAAATTGTGTTTTTTTTTCCAAATTGCGGGGGTGGCAACTCTACTATAACTCATCTGATCGGGAAATTATGTATGGCGGATCGATAAGTAATGATGATTAAAATACATGTCTAAAAAGTTTGATTAATCTATTTTCGAAATTGTGGGAGATATGAGTTTTTTTTAATATTGCGGGGGCGGGAACTTTTCTATCGTTCATCTGATCAGGAAATGATATATGGCGGATCGATAAATAATGATGATTGAAATATATGTCTAGAGGGTTCGAGCAATCTATTTTCAAAATTTTCAAAACAGAGTCAGTGAACAATTACATTCTTTTTGAAAAACTTTAACTTCAATAAAAATACTTTTTTTGTTGCATTGAATAATTTAAGAAAAATAATCTTAACTAAAATAGGCAAACGGAATCTTAAGTAACGTCAGGCCTGTAACGTCACGTCAGATTAAAAAAGCGAATAAAAAAGGAAAGAGAAAAGATTTTTAAGTATCGTAAATTGGAAAATAAACTTATATTTTTTTAAAAAACTAAGGAAAAAAGGTTCATAAAAAAAAGTTGACCAATTCGCAATTTTGTAGTCCGAGTCAAAACCCACATCCGTTTTATGTAACGTCACGTATAATTTTGTAAATTTAAAAAAAAACTGATTTTTTATTATTCCCTTACCTTATTTAAAAAGTTTCACCTCCTGCAGCTGTCTCTGCGAATGCAAGAGGTAAAATAGATAAAAATACATGGGGACCTTTTTCACATTTTTGCAGCATCTTCCTAGAGTAAGAATCCAATAATTACAGTTCAGAAATGATTAATCTTTTAGATATACCTTTTTTATGATTTGGAATATTGGAAACAAATTTTAGAATACATTTTAAACTATATTTTTTGTTTAATTTTTAGGGTAAAAACTTACAAAAATAAAAATTCTAAAAATAAACATAAAAAATCTAAAATTGTTAAAAATAATTTTGTTTTAGTAACCATAAAAAAGATTTTTTTCACAAATATAAACTATGATAACCCATAAGTAAGCATCTAAGAGGCGTAGCACATTTTTCAAACACTTATTTCATAGGGTAAACAATTATCTATCAATATGGTTAATATATATCTTTATTATTGGATCTCATTTGGTTCAAAAGTTATGATTTTTGCAACTACTTAGGTTGCTATATATATTTCTGACCTAATAATGAAAACTCGAATATTTATGATCAAAAATGGTTTTATTGTTTTTCAAAGTATTCTTTAGCAAGATTTATACAGTTTTGCATGCGCTCAAAGCACTTTTTCCACTTCGATTGAGACCCCTCCAAAACATGGTTTTTGAACTGTTCAACGGTATCTTCTGGCGATGAAAATCGTTGACCACGCATTTTTCCCTTGATGTGCGGAAATAAAAAGAAGTCATTGGGTGCCAAGTCAGGGCTGTACGGCGGATGACCCATCAATTCGACGTTTTGGGCGGTCAAAAAGGCGCTGGTGTGAGCTGATGTGTGAGAGCTCGCATTGTCATGGTGCACAATGATCTGTCTTCTCTTGTTCGTTTTTTGAATATCTCCGAAGACTTCAGGCAAACAAATTATGGTGTACCACTCAGAATTGACCGTCCTACGTTGCTCAAGCGGAACAGTCGCCACATGACCAGTTTTACCGAAGAAACAGGCGAGCATTTGCTTCGAAGTGCTTCTTCCACGAACGACTTTCATTGGATTTGGCTCGTCTTCGAAGACCCACACGGTCGATTGCTGTTTTGTTTCGGGCTCATAAGCATAGATCCATGATTCGTCAACTGTGACGATCTTATAAACGTCTTTTGAAACACCGCGATTATATTTTTTCAAAATTTCTTTGCACCAATCCAAACGAGCCTTTTTTTAAGCGATTGTCAAATTGTGCGGGATCCAACGAGAACAAACCTTTTTTACGCCCAGGTGTTCATGCAATATCGAATGTATGCTGAAGGAAGAAATGCCCAATGATGCCCCTATCTCACGGTATGTCACATGATGATCTTGCATTATCAGTTCACGCACGGCATCAATGTTTTCTGGCACAACGACTGTTTTATATTCAGTGTGCCTACTATACAAATTTTTTTAACTCCACCCCTGCAGTGCTCTAGTTCAAATGCAGTCTGCCTATTTCATTGAATTTTTAAAAAGCCTTGATAATACAATATTTAAAGCAAACACTTTTTGGACATTTGTCAAAAGTTTTGACCATTTTCCGGTTAGAAAGTCTTTGACTTCCACTATGCTGATAATTTCTTTTGGCCAGCTGCACTTAACTGGCCCTCCGACTCGAGCATCTGCCACTGCCTCTTGCCCCCGCCATCAGCATTCTGGCTGCTATCCACATCTGTATGCAACTTAAGCGTAACAGTTTCAAATATTTTTGTGCCAGGCCATAATTTGCTTAACAACTTTTGCCAATAGTTGGCACCCAGCTTTCTCGCTCTCTTCCTCCGCTCGGTTTGGCTCTTGGCCAATTTCTTTTCGACGGTTCGACACTGGCCGCTTATATAATAATTTTCCTCATATAATTTATGGGCCAGCCAAAGTTTTCTGTGGCTGCCCATTCGAACAATTGCCACTGCTATAATGTTGTGGGCTCGCTAGCATTTTACAATTTTATGCCAACACAAAAAAAAAAAAATGTGTTTGTTGGCCGGGCCAAAACTATGTGGACCAGGCCATAAATTTATTTGCTGGTCGCGCTTATCGAAAGGGGACATGGAAAACAGGACCACAAAACGAAGAGCTCAACTAAATGGCATAACAAACGTCAAATTGATTTTAAATTGCATTTTTCGCTGGTAATTTTGGGAAATCAGCGAAACCTTAGGGCAAATAGTTGAACGAGATGTGGAAAACATCCAAAACTATTTCGTTTTTATTAAATATTACCCTACTTGTTAAACACCTGAGTTTAAAACCGAAAGGAATAACGGTTTCAATATCGGTATCTGTTTCAGCCGTAGCTATATGTCGGCTACGGGGTTTTGTCCAGATGTTTGTAACACATAAAAGGAAATGAAACATAGAAACAGACGGCGAGACGGACGGACGGATGGACAGACGGAAATGAACTCAGCTCGTGGCCACTTCAAAACTTTCAAAGCTTCATTCACCAGCTTATGCTCGGTTTGGACATCCCAAAAATTCCGCATACTTAGACTCCGGAGCGGTTCTACACCGAACCAGATTTCTGACTGTGAGTTGCCCAATGTTTTCTGCTGCACAGGTACAATGTTTCGGTTATGATAAGGTCTTTCGGTTTAAAAATTTTGGTTCTCGCATACCGGTTCTCAAAAAATTAAAATTTCGCTACCGGGTTTGCTCCTGAGTTTTAATAATCTGGGTACCTGGAATGTGGTAATGCTCTGGTTTACATCATTTGCCTGGCCGTTACCAAAACGAGAAGTATTATTCAAAATTAGTGGAAAGAAGAAGCAAAAGAAATGATTCCTTCACTCCTTAAGCCCTATACGGACCTGCGAAGAAACAAGACGTTTCATAAAATATTTATGGAAAGAAGAAGAAGAAGTAATGATTCCTTGACCCTTTACATTGTGCCCATACGAAGCTGCGGAGTACTGTTGCACTTAACAGCACATTAATGGAACCTATGTTAACTATGTGGGCTTAATTTAACTTCAAGCAACTGAAGAAACATTGATGCAAACAATGTTAATTCACTCTACTTCTGTCTTGGCGCCATCAGCAAACAGCTGAAATTAAATTTAAGACGAGAAGGTACATTAAATTTCATTTGTAAAACCGAAACCGTAACCGTTAACCGAAATAAACCGTTTCAAGCCACGTACCGGTATCAAAACCGGAACCGATAATTAACATTTTTTGAGAAACGAAAACCGTTAACCATTATAATAGGAACCGAAAAAATCGGAACCTTACCGAAACACTAATACCGGTACTGTTTCGGTTTTTAATTATTTGTTTTTATTGATTTATGATTATTTAAAATATATATTTCAACCGGTAAAATAGCAACGTATACACTCAAAAAAAAAAATTGGACTTTTCAGAAATTCAGCCTTTAGAAAAAACCAGGATCAAATTATTTTTAAAAGATATAAACGATATCGAAAAAAATTTCTTAATAGGCGAAAAATTTATTCTTATGTAAATTAAATTTAAGGGATTTCGTAGTCTTAGTAAAATCCTCCCTTAAATATATAAATGTTAGAAAAATGGTAATATAAATTTTAGAAATTAAGTTTCTTGAGTTAAATCAAATTTCGCTCGCAAATTTATAAATATTATTTCCTATTTGCAGAAAATTTAGAAAAATAAAATGTAAATAAAAGATCGGGCAGATTTTAGGTTTCTAAATGGTTTAGATCGTTTTTAGAGCTGATTTTACCAGCGTATTATGGACTATATTGAAAACTAGTCTTATAGTATGGGTTTAAATCTATCCAAATAACAGAAACATCTCTTTTTATGACAGGAATACAGAAGATTTTGAGATCGCTTATTTCGAACAATAATAAGGAAATATTTTTCTGATTTTAGAAAGATTTTATATAAAATATACAGAAACTTTTAGCGAAATTGTTTGTCCAAAAATAAAAACGGATAGAAGTCGGTATATTTTAAAAATGGTTGTTTCATGTGGCATAGTCTTAAAATAATTTTTTTTAAATTTTAATACATCCATTTTTTTTTGGATATTGTAAAAAAAATTTTATTTTTGAACATTAAAAAAATTATGCTTGAACCGGTACGTACCGGTATACCGAAATAAAAACCGTATCGGAACCGGAAACCGAAATTACTTGAAAACCGAAATAGAATCTTTAACGGATATTTTCATTTCGGTACGTACCCGAACCGATATTCATTTCGGGATTAATCCCTGGTTGTAATATCTTAATAAATCTGGCCACACTACACTTACGTTCCACATCGCTCAAAGTAATCAAAATTATTAACTTCGCAGATGCGATGGGTTTAAAAATCACTTGGACAATAAACAACAGCGGTTCTCATCTAGGAATAATACTGTATGTGCTTTCGAAGTAAGCTTTCTGTTCAGATTCATGCCTTTTTATAGAAGAACATAGGAGAATCCTTAAGTTCATTCGATTAAAAACTAAAGTCATTTTTCCTACATCTTGGCAGCTAATTCAAATCGTGTCAGGTGGACACTGTAATGGGTTAATCCTTGTTAACGATTAGTTGCGTTGTTTATAATTGCTTTAGCATGTAAAAATGATTCCCTTAAAATTTAAGTTCGCTTCAGTTGAAATCTCAGCTAACACTCAGTAATTTATGCTGCTGCTGTTGCAATGGCAACTCACTTAATTTGCAGCGCCATTTTTCTTTGCCAGTCCAGCGTCCATGAAGGCAGCGGCGAGGGGACAGGAGGAGGCGACAAAGTGACAAACAACTAAGCGAAAATCGCGTGCGTGACGCGTGGCGGGAGCATAAAGTTTGTGACACGTTTCCCCAGTTGCATTTTGTTTTTATATTTTGTTTTTCTTTGTTTTTTGTTTTTTTTTGCTTGTGCTGCTCGCCGGGAGCAGCAGAAAGTTGTAGTGCTAAGGAGGCAAAATGGTGATGGCGACACTTTACAGCCGCGTTGCATACTTTCGGGCGTTATGCAAGTCACGTTAATTTCAGCAGCGAACTGTGAAGGCAAAAACAGCAACGAAAGTTGTGGAAACTTTTACCATTTTCCCAAAAAGGGCTTAAAAGGTGGACGAGGCAAATCAAAAATGGTGAACGAAGCCAAAAGAAAAATATGTTTGTTTGTGTGTGTGTCAGTTGGGGGTGAAGAGATACTCATTTGGCGTGTTTAGTGTGTTTATATAATATAAATTAGCTTAATTTGAAAAACTTTGCCCGCCTCCTGGACGGACGGCGGAGGGGGAAGCGACTTCTTCTCCTTAGCTAATTTATATGCCCGTTGGACATTCTCGCGTCGGCCAAAAAGTTTTAGCATCTTAGTCTCCGCTTTTTTGCGGGTTAATAAGACGACGGCCAACAAATTGCCAACATTACTCCTGCTGCTGATGGTGGGCGGGGGGCGGAGCGAGGCGGGAGGCGGGTGCAAATAGACTTTTGAGTGTTGTACTTGGAAGGCAGCTGCTCTTGTCTTGTTGACTTTGCCTTTGGTTTGGGTTGAGCTTCCCAGTCTTTGCAAGTGTCAAAAGCGCAGGCAATTAATTTGCCCTAATTAGGCTCTTGCTTGGCTGCCTCTTTGGGCTGCCGCATTTGGCAGGGACTGCAATTTTTGTGTGGCTTGTCCTTAGACAAGTTGAAAAGGATTTTCGGCCTGTTGAGCGATTTATGGCTTAGTTGCTAAGTTATTATTAAGGTGAGAGGGAATATTAAATGAAGACTAACAGAAAACTTGAGAGGGTTTTTAAGCTGAGGAGAGGTTGCAGAAATTCAAGATTTTCTTGGCAGCAGCATTCACAGGCAAGACTTATATGAAATCTTGTGTTCTGGCTAAAACTTTGATTCTGAATAATTATTTTATAATTTATAATTTTTTTCTAAAGTTTTCGAATTTGTTTTGAAAGATTTGATATACAATTAATACAATCACAATTTTACCCGGTGGGAATTCGCTTACCACAAATTTAATTAAAATTATTAAAAAAATAGTGAATGAGAAATGCAAATATGCCAATGAAGGTAAATAACTATACCTTGATGAACCATAGCCGATTAGAAAAACAAAGAAATACAAATAATTTTGTAGTTAACAACATTGTCTGAAGATCGAACTTGAGTCCTTGGACTTATAGAATGACGTCTGTAATGTACAACCTGGAAGGATCACTTTGGTAACCAGATTGCAACCCCAGAAGCATGTTTCACTTCAAGAGAACTATGCATGGATTTCCTAGAAACGACCAACAAAAATAACCTGTGGGTGGGTGCGTTGAAGCCGCTGTTTAGTACCCCTGGTTAAACAGGAGTAAGTAGGAATTCCGGGCCATTAATATAGAGAAAAGAGATAGTATTAAAAAAAAGAAACGTTATATGTTGGACCAGGGCTGCAAACCGGTTTTGAACTGAACCGGTTCAAACCCGGAATTCCGGCTTTCCTTTTACTGTGAACCGAACCTCGAACCGAACCTCTTTTGAAAAAAATAGCTGAACCTGAACCTGTTCCGAACCAAAACTTTCGGTTCGGTTCAAAATAAGTTGCAAGTCTTAGTTAAGCGGGCACTTTATTGATAAAAAAAAAAGTAATATAGACCAAAAATTGCTCGAAGAAATAATACTAATAAAAAATTTATTTGAAATTAATTGAACTCGTATGTTCAAGTAAACAAAAATTCAGAAAATCTGTGATTTGTTGTATATTTTTAACAATTTAATTACTCTTCTTTACATATTTGGAAAGACTTCGGACGAATCAAGGTTCGAACCAAAACCTTATCCCAAACCTTGAACCTTTAATTTCTGAACCTTAACCATTGGTAAATTTTGGTTCGAACCCGCGAACCGGACCTCCGAAAAAATTATTTGGGTTTGCGCCCTGTGTTGGACAATCATCAATCATATGTTATCATATGCTGAGATAACTTTGATGTTAAAAGTAACCCATCGCGTCACAACCCAACATACTCATACTCGTCTTCTTTAAGAAACGAACAAGGTTTTACTCCATCAAATCAAAGAACATTATATTCATGTTTTAAACGTTAAAAAATTTAATTTTTTTTCACTAAATTCAACAAGAATTTTATGCAGAGGGTAAAATAATCAGTTTTAAAGCTATCTTGACCAGGGCTGCAAACCCTAAAATCCGGTTCGGTTCGGGTTTTTTGGGTACCTCGAACCGGACCATGAACCGAACCTCATACATTTTTGACCCCTCGAACCTGAACTTTACCACTTTACAAACGAAAGAAATTCTAAATGCGATTATTCAAAATTAAATCTTGAAGAGTCACTATGTCTGATTGTAAAGATGGAAATAATGTAAATAATGTTATGGATTCCTTCGAAGATTGTATAAAAGAGAGCATATATGGAAAAAATTTTAATATTTTTGGATAAGATCTAAAAACGAAGACCTAAAGAATTTTGCGCTAACTTAGTTCGCGTATAGATAAACTTCTTCACAAAGATATAGTGCCTACACAGAAAAAAACCCCGAAATATTTGGACTAAAATCAAATCCAATCGATGTTAAGTAAGTGAGGATTAACTTGTGTACGGATTTTTCAATTCTGAAATTCCCGTCTCGATCCCGGTTTTATTTAAACTCGAAATCTTACTATTTCAAGGGTTTGATTGATTTTAGTTAGTTTTTAAATGTAATTTCGAACTTTCTGTTACTTTTCGATCTTTCGCTATGTGTAACATCCAGTCTAACAGCTTTGGCCAGCACCATGATAGGTGCCGACTTCCATCGCTAAAATACCCTAAACACTTGATCTTCGCTGTCCCTGGCGCATCGGGTATAATTGATGCGCACCTGTACAAGATCTCAACGGTGAAAGATAAACCTGGATAATGTAGGACCCTGTTGAATTGGGGAGTGAGTCGGTTGGGACTTCTGGCATTCGACTAGCAATCAGCCTGTGGGGGGGGGTTCGTTTGACTTTCCACCAACAACACCCACACTACATAATTAAAGAAAGTCCCATGCGCACTTTTTATTGCTCAACCACAAAAAAAGAAGAATGATAAATAGAAAAATAGATAAAGTTAAATAGAGAAGTGAATACACCTAATCTTCACCAATATATACACTACTAAGATGGTATTGTAGTGTCGCTTCATTACCCTCCCAACCAAATGATTTTCTTTTAGCGAGTAATTTTCAGAAAATCACATAAACGGTTACACCATCCTATTACCCCTTTTTACCTTACAAGGAAATTTGCAAAATTAAGAATATCATTTTAAATTAGTTTATTTAACAAAACTCAAAAAATTGTTGTTCATATTCTGTTTTCTGTTCCAAGTTGACAATAATTTTACTCAAAATATTTCAATAACTTTCAAATATATATAAATCATAATACAAGATAATAGGCATAATAAAAAAATAGTTAACATAGTATATAAGATTAGGTAAAGTATTGTTCATTATTAATAAGTTGTAAGTATTTAATTTAATTTTTTTTTTTTTCAGAAAATAGTTGTCTTTTTTTGTTTGCGGCGTTTCTATCGTAATGTTTAGCATTGTATATTTGTTTTTAAAACAGAATTGCATGAGAAGCATGATTTCAAAACAAAAAAAAAGTTTATAAAAATTCAATTATTAGAAGTGAACATATTTATATGCATCGCATAGTATTAGGCGATCATGTGTTTGCGCTAAGCAAAAAAAATGAGATTGTTCTTCTTCTTCAGCAAAATTTTGGTTTCTTAACCAAACCACTCAAAAAGTTATCGAACCTTCGAACCGAACCTCCTCCAAAGTTTTTGAGGTTTGATCTTGACAAAACTTTGCAAAAAGTCTTTAAATAAGTTGGATAACTATATCATGTAGCTGCCATAGAAACAATCGGTCCAAAAACTAGTTCAATGGAGAAAAAATTTTTTTTTCATCGTAGCATCACCAATCGAGTTTTATATTAGTTTTATAGGCTTTCACACAATTCTGGAAAAATTTATCAAAATCGGTTGACTATAGCATATAGCTGCCATATAAACGCTCGATCTAAAAACAAGTTCTAGTGAGAAAAACTTTTATTTTACTAATGGAAGCGTCTTTAAAAACCTGCAAGGGTATTTTAAACAGCCAATGTTAGCCTTATATTTTTTTCACGTGATTTCGGCTTAATTTGTCCGCACATGCGTGAGTGCAAACATACCACAATGGCGCACGTAGAACAAAGTAGATTGCAAAAATAGAGAGAAGACAAAGCTAACTTCGACTGTACCGAAGTTTTAATACAGTTGCAACAGTTCACTCCAACTGATTTATTCTGTAGAATATATATATTGAATATAGAAGTCAGAAATTTATAAATTCACAATTATAAGATTAGTGATGCTATGATGGAAAACAAAAAAGTTTTTCTAACTAGCACTATTTTTTTGACCGAGCGTTTCTATGGCAGTTATATGATATAGTCATCCGATCCGGCCGGTTCCGTCATATTAGTTGCGTATAGTAAAAAGAAGACTCTGTGCAAAATTTCAGCTTGATAGCTTTGAAACTAAGGGACTAGTTCGTGTAGAAACATACAGACAGACGGACAGGACAGACGGACGGACGGACGGGCGGAATTGAACTCAGCTCGTCGTCCTGATCAAGAATAAATATAGTTTATGGGGTCGGAAATGCATTTTTCTATGCGTTACAAATTTCTGGGCAAAATTAATATACACTTTGCAGGTGTATAATGACTAAAGTTAAATGCTTTAGAATATTTTATACGCAAATAAATACCATTTTCTTGAAATCAATTTCATGACCATTTCCCTTACCCATGTTCCACTACAAACTGTTGCCGTGCACTTGAGAAAACCACTTGAGTTTATAATAATTCACAACATGTTGCAGCATCAACCGCAGAGGCATACACACAACCTCAAACAAGATGAAGTCTATGAGGCTACAATGGAACTGACACCACCACAAACATGTGTGGGCGATGGAGGGTGAGAGAGAGAGAGAGAGAGAGATAGGGGAAGCACTTGCTGAATGCTGAATGTTGTTGGCACATGTCACCTCTCATAAAACATAAAATCACTTTTGGTGCTCCAGGTGTAAGGTCTAGTAGAACTTCAGGTTGCCAAGTTGAAATGTGGCTTACAGAAAGGGTTGATGACAATTGTCTTGAAGAACTATCAAGGAGTCCAGAAGTGGGTCAATATGGTTATTGCAAGTGTGTTTGAAATGAAGTTGACCAATAAGTGGCAGCCATTTGACATGGGTTGCAAATGCGAGATATCTTAGAGTCGTTAAATAAGTGCGATACATTTCAATAAATAAAAACATATACTTTTGTTACAGTCTGTGCTCAGCTGTTCCACCACAAAATACTTTAAGTTAAATTATTCTAATAATTCAAATAAACCAACCAGACAACGGTGAAAGTTTTGAACATTGCCCAGAGACCAGACCGACAACGGAAATGCGAAAAAGTGAGGGGGAAGTCGGGGGAATAGCCAGACATCTGGCACTTGAGACGACGCGAACGCCACCAAATGCATTTAAGCAGAAAATCTTCGCTAGAAAAAGGACATGCCATGATTTACAGACGCTTAAACGTTTTTCTCTGCCAAAAAACTCGTTTTACTTTACTTAAACTTTTCTCAAACTTTTCTTTTGCCACCAACCAAATCAGCTGCAAGCTGACCAAATGAAAATCCCGCAACTTGTGCAACACAAATAAAATCATATTCAAAACTTTCACACTATAAAACAGCAAAAACAAATATACGGAAACTGGCAAAAAAAAACTTGCCTTGCCGCATTTCCATAGCGAAACTTTCGAGCTTTAAAAAACAGAAAAGTGTTTTGTGTTCCTTTGGCAGGCAAGAAAAAAATGAGAACCAACTTAAGTTTTATTAAAATTGTAAATATTTATCAACATTCATAAACCGCGAGTGCTTGAGGAGAGAAAAACAGCAAAATGGATGTGGAAAGTTTGAAAGGATAATAAAAGCTATGAAAGAACTAAAAGGCGGGCTCATCCAAACTTGGCATGGAGTAGTCCATTTAACGCACATTAAACAAAATTTTTAATTCCATTTACCTTATAATTTACTGATGTTATTACGAGAGTCGTTAATTAAGTATTTACTAAAACTTGCCAAATTTTATTTAACTTTTTCCCCATTATTATTTCTCTTAAGTAACATATTTTACAGAACTGCTAAGCGAACTCTACTGATTTTGAAAAACAAACGATGATTGCAATCAACTTTTAACGATGAAGATACGAAGTTCCGTTTAGTGATTTAACACTTTTATTTGAATGTTTTTCCTTTTAATCATATCAACGCTGAGTTTGTATGAATACAAAGACAGTTGCTCACATTTTAGGAAGAGAACAATGCATCGTGGTTGCATTTATATGGGCTCTACCCATAAAATATTTCTAGTGAACATATCGGGCTAAAATTTTTACTGTGTGGTCAATGAAGAGTTAATACTGATATACACTTATTCGCCCACTACCACCCACAAATAAAATCAAATTTAAAAGAAAATTGTCGTCAACAATTCTGAAATTTTTTTAACGAAGATATACCATTTTGATTTCAAGTGTCCGAACTGAAAAAATGTTATACTCTGCCCACAAGTATGCAATGGGAGTCGTTTAGAATTTGTATTATAATTTAATACAAATTTCTGGCCTATTCTACAGTTTTAGCGTTGAATACTTTTAGACAGCATAACAGGCCGTTTTTATATCATGCTTTTAACATTTAAGGCTACTTAATCTTGCCGCTATAAGAAATTTCGTTGTCCTAGGTAAACTTTAGATTGTGATTGGGTGCTAACTTAGAGGGCAGGTCATCTTGCCTTCAAGTTGTTGACAGCAAAAAAAAAACAAAAATTTTTATTGAAGTGCCAAAGTGGAGTTGAGTTTAAGTCTTCCGCACTGTAGGCAAATATGCTATCCATTACACCACAACCGTCAAAATAATCTGGCATCTACTTTGTATATTTCACCTTACACTGGCAACGTTTTCGACATTTTTTGCTCGCACTGGCAACTCTCTTCAAAGCTCTAGCGAAGAGTGGCCACGTTTTCACAATAGCTCTGAATTTTGCCAAGTTGACTTTTTCTGCTTAAGTAGACTGTAAAGTCGAGATATGAAAACGGTCCTAAGTCAGAAATTATGTGAATTCTTACACATTCCTTATACTCTGTACCGAAGGTACAAAGACTATATTGAGTTTGTGCAAATGTATGTAACAGGCAGAAGGAAGCATCTACGACCCTCTAAACTATATATATTCTTGATCAGCATCAACAGCCGAGTCGATATAGCCATGTCCGTCTGTCCGTATGAACGAAGAGATCTCAGAGATGGTAAGAGATAGAGCTTTAAAGTGTATGGAACACAAGCTTCTTATACTTGCAGGCAGATCAAGTTTAGTTTTAATGTTTGCCACGCCCCCTGCCGCCCCCGCAGTTTGAAAAAACCTCATATCTTCCACAATTTTGGAGTAAGATTGTTCAAACCTTCTAGACATTTATTCTACTCATCATTGCTTATCGAGCCCCCATACATCGTTTTCCGATCAGATGAACGATAGTAGAGTTGCCACCCCCACAATTTGAAAAACTCCTTAAAACTCCCACAATTTTAGAGATAGATTGTTTGAACCTTCGAGACATTAATTTTTCGCATCATTACTTATCGAACCCACATACATCGTTTTCCGATCATATGAACGATAGTAGAGTTTCCACCCCCACAATTTGAAAAACTCCTCAAAACTCCCACAATTTTGGGAATAGACTGCTCGAACCTTTTAAGTATATATCCTTCTCATCATTACTTATCAAACCACCATACTTCGATTTCCGATCAGATGAACGATAGTAGAGTTGCCACTCTCACAATTAAAAAAAAAACTCAAAACTCCCTTAATTTTAGAGATAGATTGTTCGAACCATCTAGACATATATTCTACTCATCAAAACTCATTAAGTTCTCATAAATCGTTTTCCGATCAGATGAACAATAGCAGAGTTGCCACCCCCACAATTTGAAAAACTCCTCAAAACTCCCACAGTTTTAGAGATAGATAGATTGTTCGAACCTTTTAGACTTATATCTAATCATCAAAACCCATTAAGCTCCCATACATCGTTTTCCGATCAGAGGAACAATAGCAGAGTTGCCACCCCCACAATTTAAAAAAAAACTTAATATCTCCTATAATTTTAAAGATTGATTGTTCAAACCATTTAGGCATACATTTTAATCGTCATTTCACATCGATCCACTGTACACCATTTCCAGATCAGATGAACGATAGCCGAGTTATAAGCAAAACAAATAATTACGATGGGCATCACTGGCCGAAATCGTTTTGAGCTGCACTTACACAGTTTGTGTGACCCCACACCTAAAAGTTTTCATTTACGTACAATCTTTGACAGGTACAGAGTATATTACAGTCGGGCTTGACCGACTTTCTTACTTGTTAGACTTAAAAATATCCCGGCATTTTTTTTTCTGTGTATTTATTTCGTATTTCTATCCTATCGGAAACATCAGTTCAAACAAGCAATTGCTAGTGTCTTAAATTTGAATATAGAAGGTAGATTTGTCTTCTCGTTTGAGTGTAGAAATAAATGAGTTTAAATTAGGTGCAAAGCAAAATCAATAATTAATGCTCTTAATTGCATTTATTTTAACGATCTATCTAATTCCGATTGCTTTAAAACTAATGCTAGGTTTACATTGGGTCATAAAATGACAAAAGACAGAAAATGGCAAATGTTTTGCCTTGAAAATTACAGGCATTTGATTAAAAATGACACACAATAAGGCAATGTTAATCCAGCCTAAGGGCTACTTGAAAATCAAAACCGACAGACGGTACGATGGATTTGCAGATCATTAAAATTTATACTTAATTCCACGAATATCTTCACAGAGCAAAATGACTTGTCAGTTTAGTAATTGTTTGACAATCATTGACACACTGTGCATCAGCGATCTGCAAGTTTGCTCTACTTAAAACAAAGCAAATAAAATTTAACAAAAAAAATCCGATAGCCAGGCAGCCGTGCAATGATTTCGCGTTTGTTGTGCAGCTGCTGGGTGAAAATGTTGCACAGCATGCATAAATAATAAACGGCAAGCTGGCTCACACACACACATACACACACACACTGGCTTTATGCACATTTTGCCGTTTGGCAAACGCGCCCAACTGAGGCGTGATGCAGCAGGAGGAAAAGTAGATAGCAAGCCAGGCAGCCGCTTCTAAATTTATTTTATTAAGTCAAGCACACAGACAACCTACCTCCCATCCCATCCCCATCCCCTCCCCCTCACACCGCTCACCACTGTATGCAGCCTGACTAACGGTATAAATAAAATAATTTACGGTAACTGCTGACGCTCATCAGGACGCGACGACGACGAGATGGTGGCGCGTGTGTTGACAAAACCTCGGCACAGGATCATCAACATCATCAAACTGCCGCTTACATAGAAGCAAAGCAAAAAGTGTAGCATACTTTTTTGCGTTGGGCTTTTGTGTGCATCTGCCGTTTTTTGCATACGAAATTTGATGTGCATACGACTTGCATGTGTGTGTGTGCGGTTGCTGCCTGCTAAATACAGTTATAATTATGCGCGCACATTTTTAATTAAGTTTTTTTTTTGGCTTTTGGGTTTAGCTAAATATTATGCATACGCCCTGTTAAATTGCATTAATATGAGCCCCTCACTTTTGTCTTCCGCTTTTCTTTGCTTCCGTGTTGCGGGTTGTGTTTTGCAAAAAAATTACATATGTTAAACATTTGGTTATCTTTAATTTTATGCAACTTGCTGTTGACAGTTGAGTCTTGAGAATTGAGGTTGAGGATATGTAAAAAGTGTTTCTTATTCAAAAAATATATTTCGTTTCTTTTTTTTGTATCTTTTCACTTGCTGTAATTGAGCTTAGGCCATGCCATATAAATCACACACATAT
This sequence comes from Lordiphosa mommai, assembly GCA_018904225.1. Lineage (NCBI taxonomy): Eukaryota > Metazoa > Arthropoda > Insecta > Diptera > Drosophilidae > Lordiphosa > Lordiphosa mommai. Next base: position 83,636 of record JAEIFT010000292.1, read on the forward strand.
TCTGACCTAATTTGCGGCGATTAGACAAACAATAAATATCGCTTCTCATATTTCATCTGTTTTATTGCCTTGTCAAGTGCTTATGGCCATAAAAGGGTTAAGACATCAACATTATCTTCTGCTTTTGCCATATTAAGTTGCAAGAGATGTTTGATATAGGTCACTGAAGGTTGATGGCAATTATGAGTGTTACTTGGATCATAATGGCCGGATGCAGATGCTTCAGCGTTGACGCTAATATCCTTTTAGGTGGGCCACTTATCAAAAGACGCTTAAGTTACGGACACGCACATGCGCCGCAGCAATTATGCTAAAAGCGTTAAATTTATAGTTTCCCACACACACACACTTGCATTTTTTAACAGGGCTCGACTAAATAAATGGCTTTTAGAGCACGCGTTAATGATGTTGATTGTGTCCCGGGGACTTGACTCCCCACTCTCCCCTTCTCTAGTCAGCACGTTCCTGTTGGTCTGTGTCCGGTTTATTTTTATGATGATAGATGGTTTTGCGGTCTCATATTTGGTCGGCTTGCTGTTGTGTCTGTCTGTTGTAAAAAGGATTTAATGGCATATTTAGTGAAGGTGCGATGTGTGTGTGTGCCCTGTGTGAAAAGGTGTGGTAATGCTTCGTTTGTTAATGGCTGCATACTGTGATAACAAATAGGCCTAGTACTGACATTGAATAAATTCTTGATGATTATTATGGCTATAAAAATATGATTAATTTGCATACATAAATGGGAATGAAGGCATAATCTGGTCCAAAAGAAATGGAAAACAAATTTCATTGTAACTTGTTAAGCTCAGTAAAAAAGAATTCCACTGAACACAGACTTCTTTAATCTAAGATCATTAAGATCATTTTCAATGCATTAGTCTTCATTAATATAAGCTGGTATGCATGAGTAAGGTAATGATCTCCATGTGGTGACAAACCAATTACGCAACAGGAATCTCACAAGCCACAAGTAAACCAAAATTAATTACATTAAAAAATAAAAATTAAAAAGGTATTTTTACTGTTTCTTGGTATGAATGATGCTTATAAATATATATGCTTATAAATGGAAATTTGAAGTTATTCGCCGAATAAGAAAAGATAACATTTACTCAAAGTTTTAAATCATCCTGATACTTCCACCTATCAGGGGGTAAAAGCCCTTATTAACGAAATAATTTATGTTCATTTATTTGCAGTTATTCTCAAACAGATTTAAAGAATATACAATGTTTTTTTTTACAATACGACATTTATTTTAAATCTTCTGTTGGATAAAATTATATTTGACCTTCATACCTAATCTACAAATCGCTTCCGATAAAAAAATCGACCCAATTCCCTTGCGATTTGTGTCGATTTGAAGTCGGAATATTTTAAGCAAACTCAGTAAAGTTTACTTTTCCGTATGATAACGTGCTTCTCAAATAGTTCACAAATTTTTCCCAGCCATCATCTTTTTACCTATTTAATATATTTATCATTTCATTCTGCAAACGGAGTACTGATTTTCTAAAGAATTTAGCAATTTCTTTGAGAACCAGATATCTGCTTTACAATTGTTCTAAGTCCTGGCATTCGTTTACTTTGCATTAGGTGCATCCATCTGGCACATTCCTCATATGCTTCATTTTTATAATCTGATCACATCTTGCTTTAAAAATTCACATTATCTTGGCCCATTTGTGCGTTTAGTCAAAGCAGCTAGATCTTAAGCCATGTTCTTAATATGTATCTATAGAGCCTATTTTCGCATTTCATGGATCTGTCTTAAAATCCATGTGCTTTATTCTGCCATTTCATCCACGACAACGGTACGCTTCACTTTAAGTTAAATTTTAGCGTAGGCGTTTGTAAGCTTGATGAAGCAATTTTGCATTTTATCAACTTCTTTGAAGTTGGCCAATCCTCATACTTGTACCCTATAGCTTTGTATCGATCAGCCTCTATTTGGTGTCTAGTCCAACATCTCTATTTCCAGCTTTGGCTTAAGTTGTTGTGTTTTTTTAAGGATAGTTTCCTAGGTACACTGAGAAGATAAATCCGATATAAAAGTTCTTAATTATTAATCATTCGTTAACGCAAGTTTATCAAGCACGCTTGTTGTGAGAACCAAATTATGAACATTGGAATACGAATGGATATTCTAACAAGTCCTGAATATGCTGCTGCCTTAACCCACCTTAATCCTCAGGACTCGAACATTTCTTTACACTTTCAGAACCAATACCTGATTTGGTTCAGTTATTTCTTTATCGAATACTAAGAAAAAACCTTTAATGTCAACTATGTTTTCTTTAGTGAATCAAATTTGGAACATTGCGGTGAAAACGAATGGAAATGCATTTCAGCGCACTGCACCGCGATTCGCAACGCAACGCACCACCCTGCGTATGCCCTTGCTGCTGACTTAAATCGCACTTGTTGGGATCGATGAACTAGTAAATAATGCTGAAAGACACACTAAGGGCCGTTTTCTCATCTTTATGTTTTTGAAATCTAGGTGGATATTAAGAAGAAGTGTATTGCCTTAAACGCGGCCTCAAATAGGCAAAATACATTTTTTAATTATTATTTTTTATTTTTATTATCATTATTCAACGAGTCAAAGTAATATGTATATGTATGACTATTTTGCTATCTCTGCCCTAGTTAAAAAATTTTTTTAGAATTCTTGGTGATTATATAAGAAAATATTATATAGCTTCAAATAAATTCAAAATTATAAATATTCAACTTTCTTGTTGGATTAAGGAGTTCCTTGTATACGTCTAAGAATTGTCGATTTTATTACTACAAAAAAAAATAAATTAATATTTCTATAAATAATGCTTTACAAAATTATCTTTTTAGTACCTATACCTTTACCTTGGTACTGAAAAATCCAGTTACCTATTACCTTACCAAGGTTTAGTTTTTGGCATTAACTTTGTACCTTACCTAGGTAAAAATAATGAGTACATTTCCCATCACTTTTGGTTAGTTTGGTTTAATTCTACACAGAGAAAACAAGTAAGAAAGTCGGTCAAGCCCGACTGTAATATACTCTGTACCTGTTTGTATGTAACTGATAACTTTAAAGTGTGAGTTTTTTTCAAAATCTGGGGGTGGCAACTCTTTCGACTATCGTTCATCTGGTTGAAAAACGATGTACGGGCTCAATAAGTAATGATGTGTAGAATTACCCTAGTACATAACTCGTAAAATTATAAAATTTGTATATAATTTCCTATTAACATAAACGTATCTATATTAGTCACGCGGGAATCACGCGTGATTTCTGACCGCAGGCCATCTCAATTGCGTCGCTCCTCTAATACTTGGTCTTTGCCTACTTACACAAATATCTATTGGAAAGAAGGGAGGGGGAAACTGAAAGCGGCGCAGTCCAGTAAGCTATTGCCCTCTCGCTCTCTCTTTCTCGTAAGTGGCCGCGGTGTTGTTGTTGTCGTTGCATTAAATTTTCTTTTACATATAGCGCCACTATTGTTCATCTGATCGGAAAACGATGTATGGGGGCTTGATAAGAAATGTAGAATATATGTCTTAAAGGTTCGAACAACCTAACTCGAAAATTGTGGAATTTTTTTTAATTTGCGGGGGAGGCAGGGGGCGTGGCAAAAATCAAAACTAAACTTGATCTGCCTGCAAGTATAAGAAACATATGTTCCATACACTTGAAACCTCTATCTCTTACCATCTCTGAGATCTCTTCGTTCATACGGACAGACGGACAGACAGACGGACAGACGGACATGGCTATATCGACTCGGCTGTTGATGCTGATCAAGAATATATATACTTTATAGGGTCGGAGATGCTTCCTTCTGGCTGTTACATACATTTGCACAAACCCAATATACTCTGTGTACCTTCGGTAGAGAGTATAAAAATTGATATGAAATGACAGTCATTTCCACATTTTTTCATATCAATTTCACTCCGATATAACGAAGATTAACTTGATATGATAAAAATATCAATACGATCTTTTTAATATAAAAAAAAAAAACATTGCCTGGTCTGAGGCGAACTCGAGACCTTGCACTTAACACGAATGGAATGACGCCTGAACGCAGTCAGCCAACGCACACGCTTATGGACAAACGTCCAAAGAGACTATTTAAGTAAGGTATGAAAAAATTTGATATTTTTAAAAGATCAGTTTAACCAGCAAAGATTAAATTGATCTTGAGCTTTTTTTTTCTCTGTGCACATCTGCTTCAATCGAAATTACTTGGTTAAATAAATTCACGTGTGCCTAAAGCGTGGTTATGGACCGATCGGACAAGAACTTTTTGGTGGGTGGCTCGAAAAGATTGATGAAAATTTCCCATTGTTTTTTTTCTGTCACTACAAAACTTTCTACAAATTTATAACTAATCAATAGCAATTTTTAGAAAACAGTTTGAATAAATGCGGAATTGTAATTCATTATTGCAGTCTAACTTAAATTTTGGCATGCATTGCAGTAAATAAATTCGGTTTTAAGCGGAATTGTTTAGTTATTCAGCTAAAATTTTTGACACTCGACTTTTTTGGTCATGTCCGCCATTTTTATTAATTTTACCAAATTTTAACAATGAACTTTTAATACATCGGAAATATTATATGTCGGCGAAATTAAGTATCTGTTTTTTTTTTTTTGTATAATAGAAATTGTGGAAGAGTGATGTGATGGGGCAGTCTCTCAACAACTCATACTGCTTGAATGTGGATATGGGAGAGAGGCAGTTTAATCGGAGCATTAGAGCATTAGTCGGTTGGATAAATATAAATACCTTAAATAAACCACAAAAGTCTGAGCTGATACAGAAATTTTTGTCCTACAATATTGTGTTTAAAATAATATTTTCCATAAAAGCCGATTTGTTGTTTAGTTATTCTCACTAAAATCCAATATTCTATACATCATTGAGTTTAAAAATCCTTTGCTGACTCTTCCACGTCCTAATTGAAGACACCGTTGTTTTGTCACCTCTCTAACACAATGAAACACCTTTTAACAATGCAATTTGAACTGTCAACATTTACAAGCCTCACAAAACTCTCGACTCTGAGTGTTTTCGCTTTCAATTACAATTAACTAACTGAGAGTACGAGCATTTACATGCATTTAGAATGTAAAGTTAGTTTTGCCTTTGCTTGCGCTTCTTTTTTTTGCACAGTGTCTCATGTGTTTGTATGTTTCCACTGCTTTCCTGTGCCTGACACTTTTTAATTGTTTTTGATAAGAGCAACTGGAAAGTTAAATTACATTTGGCACAAAAACACACACTCACACAAACAGGCAGACACAAGTGCATAGGGGAAAGAGGACTCTTTCTGTTGTAAACAGAAAGTCACTTTGTCGAAAAGATTTCCAGTTAGTTGGAATTTAACACAGACTTCATTTACATACACGTGGGTTTTTAGTGGCAATGAATCAAAAAATAGCAGGCTTGCGAAATCTATACATATACATTAGGCTGGTTCAAATTTGAACCAAAAGAGTTTGTTTCCACTTTTTTGCAGGGATCGTAATTATTATAATTTTTGATTTAAAAAAAAAATACAAAATAAGAATTATTTATTGATTTTTTTTCAATAAATTGGCAAATAACTCTTTTTTTAACACAAACAAATTAATTACAAAATAATTATTATATATCAATTATAATAAATAAATTGCGAAATAATTATTATTATAGATTTTAATTATAAAAATTACGAAATAATTCTTATTTGTCAATTTTTATATATATCGCAATTTTTATTATAAAAATCAAAAATAATAATTATTTCCCAATTTATTTATTATAATTGAAATTTAATAATTATTTTGTAATGAATTTATTTACGTTAAAAAATAAGTTATTTGCCAATTTATTTAAATAAATTAAAAATAAAAGTTTAATATTTTGTTGTTTTGCGCGTGTTTTTACATTCATCTAAGACATTTTTCCACTTTGATTTTTTAAACCCCATAACTCTTCTTTGGGATCCCTGATTTATGATTTATGGGATCTAAATTAAAAACAAAAATGTTAAACAAAAAATTAGAACAACAAGTATGAGAAGCCTGCGCTCCATGTATTTAAAGCCTCCAGCTCTTACCTTTTTTGAGATATTCTTACTGACAGTCGGACAGACATTGCTATAAAGACTCGGCTTTTAATGCTGTTGAAGAATATTCTGCTTTCCTTCTTGTAACTTTGATACAGAGTACAGAAATTACCACCACAGAAAATGTTTAATAATAATACGACAGAAGAAATGCTTAAAATTGTTGCCTGGTGTTATCCTTAAGCCAAACAACTTTCATTCACCTTGATAACCCTTAGAAAGCTTAGAAAAATACCGCAAGCAGCATTGCCCACTTTCCAGTTAGACATTTGTACACAATACGCCTGGGCATCCAGCTGCTAAAGGACCTGAAACACAAAAACAAAACTCCCATACAAAAATGTCGTCCACATTCCATACTTGCACCCCCTTCAAGACCCGTCGGCTCTCTTTCAGTCGGTACATTCATCGCTTGTGTGGACGCAGATTTAATTACAATGTTGGCGCTGCGTTTACGTTTATGCCACTTGCCACTTCTTTTCAGCATATGTAAACATTTGTAGGAGTGTCTCCCGCTGACTCTTTCGCTCTCCATATCACCCACTTCCTCTTTTCTACATATGCCTAGCTGACGCTTTTGTTTAACAACAAACACCCAGAGCGCGGAGAAAACTCACACGTGGCGGCTTTCTCCATGGTCTGGTGCCACTTTAATGCACTTTTACAAATTGAATTTTCCACTTGCATACGCAGCAGCAGCCATTGGCAGTGAAAAAAACAAAAAGGACAAGAAACAAAGAACCGAGAGCAAGGCGAGAAGCGCAGCTCATGCTTGGCAAGTTGTTGTCATTTTTAAGAATGGCTAATAATATGAAATGGATAATATAGTTTAAGAGACACTAAAAAGTTGCAAAATATAAACAGAAATGCAATGTGGATAATATGAAGAGAAAATGAATTTTTAAACAGAAAGCTGTTTAAATTTGAAACTTAAATTTTCAAAAAGTCAACAATAAATTGCTCTTAAATACAAATATGCAAATATCTTTACTTTGCAGAACTGAGTAAAAATATATATTAATATAGCTTTTAACAGCCATAGTAAAAAGTCAATATTCTATAACCGTAACCGAATCCGGAACGAAAAAGGGCTAAAAATCGCAACCCATTACGTAAACTATATTCCATAACCTTAATATTACCGTAACCGGAATAAAGCGATTGGCTATAACACTTACCGTAACCGATATTCGATTCGGGATTATTCTCTCAAATCATTATAATCTGTGCCGAAGGTACAAAGAGTATAACGGGTTTTGTGCAAAATTTGCACTGCAATTGTATGAAACAGCCAGATCGAAGCTTTTCCGACCCTATAAACTATTGATATTCTTGATAAGCATTTCGTGTTTAGCCGGCAAAAAAAACTTAAATTTATTCATTGCCAAGAATTTTTCCATCAGTTGTAATCAGGGCTGCAAAACGTTTCAGAATCAAACCGCTCCGGAGTAATATGATGTAAGAAAGAATAAAATTGATATTTAAGGTATTAACTTGAACCTATACCTATTAAATTGATACGTAAAAATACACTCGAAAAATTCGGTTTTCTATATTGAAAAAATTCACCCAAAAAAATTTATTTTTCTTAACTTAAATAAAATTCTAGACTTTAGATCATTTTTTCTTTAATTAATAAAGCATAACCCGTAAATAAAAGTTTTTTTTATTAAAATTATGTTTTTTTTTTCTAAATACTTTTATTAAAATTTTCTTAAATTTAGCGTAGATTTGCCTTTGAATTAAGAAAATAATTACTTAGCTCGCATTCTAAAAACAAAGGCGCAATCATTATAGTTAGAAAATCGCCATTATTTTGAGAAGCACCTTTCTCCAATTTAGAAAAATTGGTTTGGACATTCGCCCTAAATTAAAGAAAAATTAATTTAGAAATTCGTCCTAAAAAGAAAAAAAAGAAAGACACAGATTATAAGAAATGTATAGCGAATGCTTCTGCCTAATTGCTGATTTTTGTTCCCCAACGCTTTACGTGGAAGTTTCAAGTTGTTGTTCCATAATGCACCGTTCTTTCTTTACGTTTGACTTTGTGTGTAAACTGTACGTGCAAGTTTTCGTTCGGGAAGCCGCTCTGCGTTGATGTCATTTGTGTTTATTCGTGAGTGAGAATTTTAAAGTTGCTAGTATAAAAGTGTGCCGAAAAAATTTCTGTGCTGGAGATTTTAAAGGATGTAAAGGGAATAATTTTTAAGTGGTAAGTACTTAACATTACATTTATATATATGTTAACTTATGGTTTTCCATGGAAAATATTTTTATTTGCAGATTTAAATTTTACAGAAGATTCATTGAAGGTTTTTAACATGGGATCAGCTTCGTTCAATAATCCCCAAAGACCTGACTCTATCAGCAGTGATATTCTACTCAAATTTGCAATTCATTCTAAAGCTTTCAGCAACCCATCTACACAATTTCCCATTTCATCATTAAAACAAGTTCTTACTTTTAAGCCGTATGTAATATAAAATTATGAAAATATAAAATAAATACGTACATATATAAATATTTCTTGATTTAAGAAAATATAATTTAAACCTTAGTAAATGATTTTCTTAAAATTACATAGCATTTCATAAAAGAGAAAATAGTTTTCCTATTAACTATAAAATGCTTTCCTAATTTAAGAAAATATTGTCTAGTTGGAAGAAAACGGTTTTCTAATATTAGGAAATGCTTTCTAATTTTTTTAAAGAATTTTTATATTTTTCAGAAAAATGTTTCTTGTACTAAGGAAATACTTTCTATAAATAAGAAAAATCTCGATTAATTTAAGAAAGTTTTTGTCCTGTTTTAAGAAAATGATTGTTATAAAATGATGGCGAATCGCATTTGACCCCGTATTCAGTGCGAATTTCTAAATTTTCGGGCGATTTTGGCCTGTTTTTTATTTTTAATTCGAAACTCCCATATTTTCAATGTCATCGAATGTTAGTTTGAAAATTCGAGACGTCATGCTCGTTTCTCTCTACCAAGTAATTCTCTAGTTGTCATTCAGCGCATTGATGATATAAATAGGGCACTTGATATTGACCGAAGAGGCCACAGCAGAAGGAGGAGTCTAAGGAAAGCCAAGGCTAACTTAGTTACAATCTTTGTAACTCCAACTAATTTTTGCCGTCTTGCGATTAAGCAAGAGCCGTCTAAACAATCCCAAAAAGTTCAGAATTGAATGATTTTTTTAGAAAAAATATAAAATTGTCAAAAGCTATTTATTATCAAAATAATACAGAATTTTTTACAAATTGATAAGAGCTAGTATCAAATTGATACTGATCGACCGACTGTAATATACTCTGTACCTGTCAAAGTTTGTATATAACTAATATCTGCCTATTACGATTGCGGCCAGTGCTGCCCAGCGTAATCATTTGTTTTGCTTATAGCTCGACTATTTTTCATCAGATCTGGTAATGGTGTATGGTGGATCGATATGTAAAGACAACAATCTATCTTTAAAATTGTAAGAGATATGACGCTTTTCATAAAGTTGTGGGGGTTACATCTCTACTATAGCTCATCAAACCGAAAAAAGATGTTGAGGAGTTCGAAAAGTAATGATTAGCATGTTTAAAAGGTTCAAACAATCTATCTTTAAAATTGTAGGAGTTTTTATGTTTTTTTTTTTGCGGGGTGGCAACTCTAGTATCGCTCATCTGATCGAAAAAATGTGTATGGGGGCTCGATAAGTAATGATGAGTAAAATATAAGACTCGATGGTTCGAATATTGTAACTCTAAAGTTGTGAAAGATATTAGGTTTTTTTAAATTGTGGGGGAGGCAGGGAGCGTGGCAATAATCAAAACTAAGCTTGATCTGCCTGCCTAAGAATTATATCTTCCATACTCTTCAAACCCCTAGCTCTTACCATCTCTGTGATCTTTTCGTTCATACGGACAGACATGGCTATATCGACTCGGCTGTTGATGCTGATCAAGAATATATATAGTTTATAGGGTCGGAGATGTTTCCTCCTACCAATTTGATATCCTCGAAAATATTATTATAATACTATCGAAATATCAATTTGATACTTGGAGTAATAAGGAAAATTTGATACTCAATAGTTTCAAATGGATGACTAATTAGTATAATTTTGATGATAAGGCTGAGTTCACACTGTTCGACGATGAACTGAGTCTATGTTGACTTGTTTTCATTGAGAATAATTTGTTATTTGACAATTAAAACAATACAAATGATGACTAATTAGTATAATTTTGGCTTTTTACTTTTCCATGCTTCTCCTTTTTAGCACTATAGCTTTGTGTAAAGTTTCAAATTCAGAAAAAATTAATCCAAGGTAACGTCACCTTTCAACTCAAAACGATTTTGCTGGTTCAACATAAATCAGTCCTATCTCTAGTAATTTGTACATATTAAATAACAAAAATTATTTGAATCAATTATTTGAAAAAATGTGTTCATTAAGAGAACTTGCTATGGAGGATCTCTTCAAATTCAATCATATTGTGTTCGATCCACTCATAGAGGTTTACAATTTATCCTTTTTTCTATCAAAAATTGTGCAATTTCCCCAACTATGTCAAGTGGTAATTGCTCCAAATGATCGTCTGACGGGTTTCCTAATCGGACTAAGAGCTAAAAATGCGGAGCAACATGTAGGCGATGGACAAGACTTGAATGCCAATCATGGACACATTTCAACGATTGCCGTTAGCTATGAATATCGCTGCCTGGGATACGGGACACGACTTTTGCAGTGTTTCAAAGACACTTTAAATTTGCAGAAAGATTGGTATGTGGATCTATTTGTGCGGGAGAAAAATAAATCGGCTATTAAGCTCTACGAATCAATGGGATATGTGAAATATCGCTGGATACCTCTGTACTATTTCAATGAGAATGAACATGGCTTGGACATGCGTTTGCCCTTAATGCGGGATGTGCAGAAGAAGTCACTGGAGAGACGAATGCGAAACAAGCTGTATAGCCTCGGACAAATGCTGCTATATTTTTTGATGCTCTATTTGGTTGGATTTTATGATTTTATATTTGGTTTCATGGAAATGGATATTTTGCCTAGTCCATTTAAAAGAAAGGAAAAGAAATAGTGTTAATTAGGTATATCATTAAAAGTTCGTTGCACTCGCACAAAAAAAATGGCTAAAATTAAAACTAAAATATATGTCAAAATTAGCAGATGGTACAACAATTGATTTCTTTGCTTGAAACATGGCAACCCTTTTTACTCTACGAGTAACGGGTATAAAAATTGAATATATGTACGCTCAAATATATTTTCCATCTCCGAAATGTCATTCTGGCCAATTGTGTGCTGTTGTATTCATTTTCATATAAATTTGATCAATTATTTTATCATACAGAAAACCAATATTGCTCATACGCGCTGTTGGCCACAATTGGCCACACATTCCATATCTGGCACACACACACACAAGCAGCATCTCACTTAACCCAGAGCAACGGCGTCGACGTTGTCCATTTTGGCATACGCCTTTCGACCACTAATTGCTTGGAAAATATGCTCACTTCCACACGAGAACATTTCAATGGGAGGCCGCAACAATTTTAACAGAACAGAAACTGGGAGACTGTAAAAACTGCAACATATTTTAAATACTACAAAAGAGTAAGAAGGGAAATCTGTTTGGCCTGGATTCAAATTGAGTCAGTGTAGGCAGAGGATGGCAGCTCTTGTTTTCTTGTATTGTGTGCTTTCTTTGTTATTTGTTTTCGGTTTGTTATACGGTTTTTTTTTTTTTTTTTTTGGTTATTTGACGATTTTTTGCTGCTTCAGAAAGGACTTTAGCACTTTACATAAGTTTAAATTTCATAAAACTTTGGAATTTAAAATTGATCTTTTATCAAATTTTTAAAGCAAATGAATTCAAAGCACGTTTAAAATATTATAATAGTATCACTTAAGCTCGAAATTCGGGGTCTTAATAATAAGACAAATAAAATTAAACAGTGATAGAGACTGTGGAGAACCTGAAGTCACAATTAAAAAAAATTATCCTTTTCAGACCAAGAATAATACGTTGTATAGCCCATTTTCACCAAAGAAATGTTGCAACATTTCTTGAGAATTACATATAATATGTGTCCTTATAAGTGACATATGTGTAAATTTATTAAATTTTTGCAGTCTAAGTGCAATGGGGACCGAGATATTTGAAATTGAGTTTTTTTTTTTTTAATTACAAAACTGAAGCAATAATTTTTAATTTTTGAGTAATAAATAAAACTCAAAAAACAATTATATTTTTAATAATAAATAAAAACAAAAAATAACAATTACTTTTTTGAATAATAAATAAAAATTAAAAAACTATAGTTTTTGAGTTTTAAGCAAAAACTCAAAAATAATAATTATATTTTGAATAATTAATAAAAATCAATATATAATCCTTAAATTTTGTTTTTTTTTTTCAAAAAATTACTCCTTTAAAAATCTGGCTGGATTTGAGTATTCCTGTCGCAGAGGATCATTGTAGTGTTTTCCAAACGTTTGTGCGATTTTTCTATATTACTGATTGTTGAAATTGAAAATCAAGAAGAATTTTCGGTCCCTGGTTTTTATTCACATGAAGTATTGTATCGAAATAAATTTGTATGTCATCTGAAAAAAGTCCTAAAGCAATAATAAAATTAAAATAATATCAGGGATGCAAACCGGTTCTGAACCGAACCGAACCGCTAATTCGACAAGAATCGACGAATTTTATGACGTTAGGCGTCTACCTTAAAACAAATATATTTGTAATTTTAAGAAATTGTATTTGGAAAATTAACTACACAAAAGCCTTGCATCGCTTTAGCTCTTCTCTTTTCTTAAAAATACTTTTTTGAAACTTTCGATTTAATTTTTTCTGCATCCATTGAGGGTGCCCACGCGTCTGTCATAATGTAGAGTTTTAATAATTACCTCTTTAAGAACAGCACTCTGTCGGGTTGCAGTCGGGTTCCAGTGTTTCCACAAAATCTGATTAAGTCCATCTTCCGCAATTGTCGGGTCTTTTCTAAATATATTTGTCATAATTTTACATTCTTTCCTCGAAAGCTTCAATTCGATTAATGTGGGTATCCAGCTGCGTGTGTGGCAGTGATTCTCCACCCTAAACTTACTTAAGCATATGATATCCGACTTTTTGCTTCCGTGGATAATCTGGTGGCTTAGAATCCAAAATATACTCAGCGTTACTCATAAAGGTAATACCGAATCTTATGGATGGCGTCTGCATATCCGCCTTTATTTAGATTTGCACTTAAATAATAATATATTTTAAAGTTTTTTAAATGTTTTTACGATTTTGATTTCGAAAATAATAGATAATAGTCAACATTTTCTTTATAGAAAGTATAATGTTCGAAATCTAAAAGTGAACCACTGAACCAAACCGAAACCGTTGTTCAGCTCGCTCCAATAACCATGTTATAAACCGAACCGGTGGTTAAAAACCTCAATGAACCATTGAACCGAACCAGTCTCAATTCTCGAGCGGCTTGCATCCCTGAATAATTTTAAAAATTCCAATAGGGTATAATAATTTCGGTAGAACGAAAACCACTTTCCCACATTTTGTTTATTTTAGTCAAGATATGTTGCGTTTTTTAAAGAAATTATAAGTTAGTCTTAATTTTTTTAAAATATTAATTAACACTTCTGAACTGTAAACTCTTGTTCAAATAATTTGTTTCCGTCTTTTAGTATTTTTACAGGCTACCACGTTCTTCTGATTCTATGTTTAAAACTAAAGTTGACGTTTTCCGGTGTCTTTCAAAAATAAATTTTTTCTATTCCATTCTACTGTGCTAGATCCCTTTCTCAGCCATTTACTGAACTCTTTCAAATACCATACCAAATACCAACCATATTCTGCATTTTATCCATAAGTTCTCTCTTTTGGGCTTTCCCCCAACTTTAATATTGTAGATATATACTTACCTTTCGAACCGAACTCTAAAAGTCTCTAAGTATGTGTAAGATCGGGTGTACCGAAAGGTAGTAGTCGCTTTTGCCCATTATTACTTGGGTTGTTTATTAAAGATCTCCCTCAGGTAGTTATGTCAGCTCTAGTTCCAATGTTTGCAGATGATGTTAAACAGTATGTGGATAATTGCACAAATTGCCATATAATCGACTGGTTTTTAGTGGCACACACACACTCTCATATGTGTGACAAATGTGTCCACTTCACATAATCTAGATACTCTGGAACTCCCACTGGAACTCAAGTAGGCAACTCATTTAGTTTCACACATTTTATTTTTGCTGTAAACTTTTGCATACATTTTTCATACAAATATGTCACATGGATATGCCACAACTTAGTCACATAGATAGAGCTCTCTATATAGTATGTTTATACGATATATGATATAATAACTAACGTTATGTTATATATATATATATATAGACTTGTATATATAGATTTGCTGAGCTTCTGTATGCTTCTTAATCAATGCTTAAATATTTTATATTTAATTAATTTTCAACAGCAATTCTTTCATTTTTTTTTTGGTGAATGTTAATGCTGCTCGGTTTATAATCATAAATATTTTCTATATATTTATATATATATATTTAATTTATTTAACACTTTAACATTCAATTTAACTTTCATACTGGGATTTATTTACACATTTTGAAAGCAGAGCTTTGAGTTTATCAATTTCTGGTTTTAGGCTTAGGCATTAAATTAAATTGGAGTTTATACAAAAAGTTTGCTCTCATATTTACAGAGTCATTAGGAGTTGATTAATAGGTTAGTTATATACACATGAAAAAATGTGGCAGAGCAAAAAAAACGATAAAAATCAGAGCCAATGGAAACAGTTTCATACGTTTAATTTGATAATTAAATACAACATAAAGCCAATTAAATGTAAACAAACACGAAACAAACAATTTAATTTCATATAAAACAATTACCATTTTTTTCTCTCATCTCCTTAGGCTAAACAGTATGACTAACTAATATTCGACTAAATTGAACATTTATTTTTGCTTTGGTTTTCAATTTTTCTGCTAAATTTACTATGTAAATTCGCTATATATGTATGTATGTAATGTGTACGCATGAATACTTTCATCTAAATGCAAATTTGATTAACAGTTTTGTGTTGACTATAATTAATTTATTTCCATTTAATTGGGCATATGTATGGTTTTTACACGATGACCGCATCAATGCAGTTGTCCTCTTCCTCTGCTCTCAATATATTTTTTATGTGTTTTTTTTTTTATATATTTCATAAATTTGCATGTACATAAACATTTGTTCCACTTTGGGCAAATTTGTAGGGATTTGGAAATTACTTGTTGGCAGACCAAAAACATTTTTTTTTAATTTTGAATAATTTTGTGAATATTTTTAACGGCAGTTGGCTATTGACAGAATGCAAATAGTTAGAATTGTTTAAAGTACTAAAATATTTAATGGGAGCTTTTGTTATATAAATGAACACTATTTAAAATGGGCTCAAAGTTGCCATCATTTATTAGTTTTAAGTGGGGAGCTGAAAGTCAGTTTTAAAATATTAATGCATAAAATTAATAAAGGGGAATTTCCACAAAAATAAATGTATATCAGCATCTAGAAATCAGAATCACGCTCTACCCTAGGTTAATATCACCTGCTAATGAAGAAGCCAATGTCCTTCAACAGTTACAACGGTTCATTTTGTAAAGCCTAAAAATAAAACTGTCTCACAGCTAAAATTCTAATAAGAACTTAGTTTTAAGTCAGAAACTTTTAAATCTTCCGTATTTATAAAATTTAAATTCAACACTGCGTATATCAAATACTATCTGATAAAAGGCCTTTGTCGAATTCGAAAAAGTTTTCGCATTGTTTCGTAATCGTAGATGACAAATAACACACACCAGAGACCAAGGAACAGTCAAAGCATTAGACTTCTCTAGGTGAACGTGCACCAAAGAGACTCAAGATTGGTCTGTAGGCCAACAAGGCGATGGTGACAGTTTCTTAGGATCAATTAACTTCAAAAGGGTAAAACGATGACCGGCGAATATTAGACAGGGGGGTTTTAAAAACTCGAACTTGATTTGAAACAGGGCTGCAAACTCAATTTATATTTGCGGAGGTCCGGTTGGCGGGTTTAGAAGAAAATTAACCAAAGGTTAGGGATTGGAAAAAAAAGGTGTGAGTGTGGTTAACACTAACGGGGCTTTGATGTGAAACATGTTAATTGAAAATAGTTTATATACCGTGGAAAATGCCACGGTTGGCCTGGAAAATAGAGTTGGTAAACAGTGTCCCAGATCTCTAACCCCAGATCCCGATCCCTTATCCCAGATCCCCCATCCGAAATCCCTCCCTGATACCTGATCCCAGACCCTAGATCCCCCATCCCTTATCCCAAATCCTTGATCCCAGACCCCCAATCCCAGATCCCTGATATGTGATTCCTAATCCCTAATCCCTGATCCCTAATCCCGACTCCCTGATCCCTAGTCCCAGATCCCAGATTCCTGATCCGTGACCCCAGATCACTGATCCACCATCTCAGATCCCTGATCTGAGATCCCAGATCCCTGATCCGAGATCCCAGACCCCTGGGCCCCCATCCCTGATCTCTGACCCCAGATCCCAGACCCCGCATCCCTGAACCCCCAACCCTGATCCCTAATCCCAGATTAATGATCCGTAACCCCAGATCCCTGATCCACCATCCCAGATCCCTGATCCGAGATCCCAGATCCGAGATCCCAGATCCCTGATCCCAGACACCCCGTGAGCCCAAATCCCTCCTCCCTGATCCCTAATCCCAGATCCCTGATCCGTAACCCCAGATCCCTCATGATCCGAGATCTCAGACCCCTGATCCCCCATTCTAGATCACTCATCCCCCATCACTGATCCCCCATCCCTGATCCTCCATCCCAGATGCCTGACCTCTGATCCCCCATCCCAGATCCCTGATCCGAGATTCCAGATCCCTGGTCCCAGATCCCTGATCCCCCATCCCAAATCCCTCATCTCAGATCCCACATCTCTGACCCCTTAACCCAGATCCCCGATCCCTGATCCAAGTTCCCAGATCCTAGACCCCTGATCCCTGAATCCCTGATCCCAGATCCCCATCCTAGATCCCTGATCCGAGCTCCCAGACCCTTGATCCCCCATCCCAAATCCCCAAATCCCCACCCAATCCGCAGCTCACCCGATCCCCCATCCCAAATCCCTCATCCCAGATCCCACATCTCTAGTCCCTAAACCGTGAGCCCAGATCCCTCCTCCCTGATCTCTTATCCCAGATCCGTGACCCCAGATCCCTCATCTCTGATCCCCCATCCCTGATCCGAGATCTCAGACCCCTGATCTCCCATCCCAGATCTCTGATCCCCCATCCCTGATCCCAATCCCATCCGATCCCTACCCCCGATCCCCCGATCCCTCCAAGTCCCAATCCTGACCCCACCCACCGATCCCGATCCCCACTTGATCCCTTCATCCCACACCCTCCAACCATCAGACCCTGATCCCTGAACCCCCATCCCAAATCCCTAATCCGAGATCCCAGACCCTTGATCCCCCATCCCAAATCCCTAATCCCAGATCCCCCATCCCAGATCCCTGATCCGAGATCCCAAGTGAAATCAAGTAGCCATTATCAAGTGGCCATGGTCAGTAGACACGGTTCACCAGGCAATTGTACCAATGTGCAATATGCAATATGCAATATGCAATATGCAATATGCAATATGCAATATGCAATATGCAATATGCAATATGCAATATGCAATATGCAATATGCAATATGCAATATGCAATATGCAATATGCAATATGCAATATGCAATATGCAATATGCAATATGCAATATGCAATATGCAATATGCAATATGCAATATGCAATATGCAATATGCAATATGCAATATGCGTTATGCGTTATGCGTTATTTTCAAATTGAATTTTTCCCCTAATAGAAAATCTTCGTACCGAAATAAATGATGTTTCATATCAAACAAAAAAACAACATTTTTTTATGCAGAGATTTTAGGATTTTAAGCAGGGATTTGAAATTTTTTAAAAAGATAAAATCGAATTTACGCTTTCGCTGGCAAAAAGGAGTCTGAAGAGAACTTGTCTAGGAATTAAGCATCTTGTTATAAGATGCCTCAACTGACAACGCTAAAACCCTCCATCAGTTTCACTATTAAAATGATAATTGAAACCAAATCAATGCCAACAGTCGTTTCCACTCCACAAATGTCATTCAATTGCCAATATGCTTCTTTCATTTTACACTCTAACATGAACATATCTATAGTATGGGTACGTCTATAACTCTATGTATGTTGTCCACTTTCTTTCGGTATTTTTCCAGCTTTCTTCTAGTATTTCTCGTTTGCCTCGATTTGATTTTATTTCTCATCATGCTGCTGCCTCTGCTGCCTTTGCTGTTGTTGTGCCCTAAATGAGTTTTTTGCAATTATTTGATTTCATCTTGAAAACTTTTGAAGGCAAAGCAATGCGAATGTATTTGGCTGGATTCGGCTGGCTGGGCTCGCTGTTGTTGTTGCTGCTGTTGTTGTTGTGGTGGTATAAATTGCCAAGGCGGCCCAAAATGTTAACATTAAATGCTGCCTAGGCGCCGACATTGATGCCCCCCCCACTTCCACTTCCACCGCCACCGCCGATGTGCTAATAGAAAATGCGATGAGGCGACCGATAAAATGCAGCAGCGGGAGCAGCACTAATATTACTATGCAAATGAGCCTTGGCCAATGCGTTGACGCGGCAGCCAAGTGAAATATGGGCAATTGTTGCCACGCCCACAGTGCGTGGTGACTGGTGTTGACAATCGTCTCCCGTGTATGCCGATGCTTGTTCATATTACTCATACGCCACCGACTTGCTGGGGCTGGCAGTGCCGCTGGCAAATAACTCGATAAACGTTTGAAAATCCCAAATGATTGCGTTTTAATGCCGCGCATTATTTTACCAAGTAGATTATGCTGCGCCAGTGAGCCTGCAGAATTGTGAAATGCTCCGGGCGGATTACGCACGGGCGTTTGATTGTTATCGCCATTGTTGCCAGCCGAGTTGCCTGAGAGAAAGAGAGGGAGAGAGAATGGTAGAGCATGAGTATGGTTCTTGTAGTAATCAGTTTTTGGTTAGTCGGGTTTATATTTTCATTTATTTTGTGCGTTCGGGAAAAACCAAAATGGCATCGGATACATCATTATGTTTGGGTGGGGGAGTGGTTTGGCATAAAAGAAAATTGCTCTGTTGCTGCCTGAAAGTATGCTGTGCATTTAATAGTTCTTTCTATGCGTGTGTGTGTGTGTAAGTGGGTGAGTGTATATGTTTTGCTTGTTAATATATCGATTCTGCTAGTGTGGTTTTTGTTTCGAGCCATTGACATATTCTTTGCCGGATTAATGAGATGCTAAATGTGAGTAGTGATCCAGACCGAGTCAAACACAATCTGGGTTTACCATTTGTGAAAGTATCAAATGTAGTTTAACCACCAATATATGATAATACCATTTAATCTAGCTATAGATACAGACAACTCTTATTTCTGTATTAAGTTAAAATCTTTATTTTCGTTGGTTACACAAGGCAACATGGTCCAGTTTATAGAAGGAGTGGTGGTGATTGTAAATGAATTTTGGTGAGCTGAACGCGAATCTTTATCACATCTTGATATTTTGTAATTTAAGCCTATTCGTTTCATTTGACTCTCCTTCATATTATCGTAAAGAACTATTTCTTCGAAAGAATCCCGCGATTCGACATGACTTTCTTGCCAGCCCAATAATTTTGCTTGCCAACTATCTACTATTTTTCGACCAGCTTAGTGCAACAACCCAACTTCGCCGCTATAACATCAACACCATCGACCCAAGTCCTTCTCGTTGGTCAATCATCCTTCACAGTTATATTTATTGCGCTCACCTAACGCCTTGGCCCCCTCTCCCGCCAGTAGCGTTGTTCTGTTCGTTGACATCCTTTACTTGTCTACCGACTTTTATATATTTTTTTTTTACAATGTCATTGTGTGTCTTTATATCGTCAAAGCATGGTTGGAACATTTGGACAGCGATTACTTGACAATATTTCAACGTTCTCTGTTCTTTGAGTCTTTAGATGGGCACCAGCAAGCCAGTCAATGTCCTCCCTCCCTAAAGCTGTCTCTGACTGATTGAGTGCCTTGGTTGGACTGCAGAAGAAGGAGCAGTGGGAGTAACAGATGTTGTTATTTTTGTTGTTTTTTTTTTATGCACGTCATTGAACGCACTTTGTTGACCGCATGTCAATATAGTAAGTAAGTATATGATGGTCACAGTGGTTGTCACCGTCAAAGTAATGTTATACGAAACGCTTTGAAAAATACTCCACTTAAATTCGCACAAAATTAAGAGATAATATGGAAAATTATATAAGTTCTAAGGCCAAACAAGTGCTACCAATTTTGGTAACATAATATTTGCAAAAAGACAAATGGATAACAATAATATTCGCATTTTTTGAATCCAATCAATGCATTCAATCCAACTTTCATTTTTCCCCAGCTGATCAATTGTCTTCTTCTTCTTAGTTTGACATTCTCACAAATCAAGCTTCATCGATAGGTTTTTTGATAAGTATTTTCGATACTTCTTTTCTATTGTGTTAATCTTTCAAATCATTATTTTTATATGTATTATATTTGCGGTCACTGTGCGCTCAGTCAGCCAACTTAATGTTAATTTTTACATTTAAGGCCTATTCTCAGATGACATAAAAATAATTTTCGTCACTATGCTTCATATGACTAGAAACATTTTTGTAGAGCTTTAAAATCAGAATGCTTTTTAACAGCTGTCTTATTTATATGAAGCATAGTGCCGAAAATAAAATTTATGTCATCTGAGATCAGACCTTTATAGTTAATACTAACATATCATGTTTGTGTTAACATAAAATGTGAATGTGTGATGGAATAAATGTTTTTTAATTGATAAAAGTCCGAGTCAAGCAGGGCCGACTTTTTCTAAAGCTCTCGTTATCATTTGAGAAAAATAGATTTCCTTGAAAAACATGAAATTTTGCATAAAAACGAATCTTGTTTGAAAAGTACTTTAAGTGTAAGCATTCCAAATATCTCCTGAATAAGAGGAACAATGGAACAACGGTCAATTGATTTGAATTCAGCGCCAAAATACAGTTATGAAAGGTTTGATATCATCTCGGATCCAAAAGTTGCCTTTTATGAGTAAACCTGTAAAATCTTAAAGCAATTTGGTTGATGCTTTGATTTTTAGTATTAAAATTGACTTCAAATTCTTTATTGCCAAAAAAAAAAGTCTCCACAAAATTTGAAACACTTGGACCACCAAAAGAGGTTTCATGAACAGCGATAATTGCACCGAACGGATTTCTTGACGGTACAAAGACCTACAACTATAAAACCACAGAGATACTTGTCGCCTTCTTTATAAGTTTCTTAGACTCTTAAACTACGCAAAACAAATGATTACACGCAAATCGTCTCGAAATTCGGAACAGTGCCGATTAATGCAATTAATTTTAAGAAATGGATTCCGTAAGATATGCGTCAAATTGTTGCCTACTTTTGAGCTGAGATATTATTTAATTTTATATTTTAAAAAACTTTCCTATGTTATTTCCTTATTATAAACTAAAAGATGGAAAACTGGCTACTTAAGAATCATACCAAATTTTCTTCATGGACATTACAATTTTTTCATAACTTTTAAAATAACATATTTTTATTAAAATTAGAAATACATAAAACTGACCAAAAACTGATCGTGAAAATTATGTATTTAATTTTTTTTGATATTGCGATATTGCATTCTTTTTGAGAATCGAAAACCGTTAACCGTAATAATAGGAACCATTATACGAGATCTGGGCGACATAAGAATAGAGAATTCTTTAATTCTAAGTTGTAGGGATAGTACTGAAAGCCTGGACAGAAGCTTTAATCGAAATTGTTCGTTCAAAAATAAAAAAGACTAGAAATCGGTATTTATAAAAAACGTTTTTTTATGTAGGATATTTTTAGAACCCCTCTTATAGTTTTAATACTTCTTTTAATTTTTTGGGTTTTTTTTAAATTTTAAATTAAAAAAAAAATATACCGGTACGTACCAATACACAGAAATAAAAATCTGGGTACCGTATCGGAACCGAAAACCGAAATAATTTGAAAAAAAAACCAAAATAGAACCTTTAACCGAAATTCTCATTTCGGCACGTACCGGAAACTGGTACAAGAACCGATATTCGTTTCGGGATTAATCACTGCTCGGAACATTATCATTATGGCCTGAGTTGTTAATTAAAAATATAAAATAATGATTGTTATGTGAGCAAAAAAATTAAACATAATTGAAAAATTATTAAATGGGGATTTTTAAAATTTCACTTATAACGATTACGGCCTCATATTGTGATTCTTGTTGTTTCTAAATCTTTCTGTTTGGTTTCCGTTCCGAAAATAAATATATTTCACATTATAATAAATTTGAAATAGTCCTGCCATGTGGTACATAATTATCAATTCGCCCTAGAAACTTTTACAGATTTAACACCTCACATTCCACTGTAATAAAATTGGTAGTTGTCCGTGTTTATATAAGGCAGGCTATTAAATATATTTTATCTGCTTTTAATCTTTTGGCATTTGGCTTTTCATCAGCTAACGTCATAAATAACAACAAAGTGGGTTTTAAGCGCGCATTGCGTTGAACTTGTTGTGGCTGTTGTTGTTGCTGTTGCTGTTGTTGCTGTTGTTGGTTGAATTGATTGTTTTTGTGGCCATTGTGGGAAGTGGGGGGTAGTATGGTCCAGCCAGTTAGATGGTCCTTGATGTTTGTTGTTGTTTTTACTACAGTCAAAGCCATAAATATTAAGTGATAGATGCTGCAAAGGCTCCCTTAGCAGTAGCAGAAACAAGGGACATCAGGATCAAAGTTGTGACAAGACAAAAATCTCAACGAATTTGGACAAAATCAAAAATTAAAATAAATATTTCTTTTAATTGAAACAACTTTGGAAATAAATTTAACCAAACTAAATGTCGCATTCATATGTCGGTTTAACCAGTGACAGCTCAGTCTTTCATTGTTTACTTTACTCTGTCCATTTTAAAGGCCAAAACAAAACTTCATTCTTATTTGATTGATGTCAACGGTTATGCCGTTACGCATCAGCAAGGCAGGAAGCAAACAAACAAACACAAAAAAAAGGAGAGCTGGAACAGGCCCGCATTTCCGCTTGATTGAGAGCACATTCAAAAAGGTGTCAGACCGACGACATTCAGACAATTTTTGATGGCATATTTCATTTGATGTCAAGCAATAAATATTTCCCTTTCGACTCTTTTGTTTTTTTTTTTTGCTTAACCGTGATAGGGTGGGATGTGATGGCCTTTTTAGCTTTCCGCTCTCGTTTCATACTTTATTTGATATTTTATTTATAAGCCGCGACCGTTGAGAAATCAACGTCAAAACTGCCAGTCGACAATCAATCAAAAAAGCATTTGCAATCTGCGTATTTGTGGGTTTTTAAATAAAATATTTTGTTGTTTTGAATACAGCAAATATGTGTGTGTGTGTGTGTGTGTGTGAGTCTGTTTGTTTTTATAAGCTGCAAGAAAGCTAAATCAATATTTATGGTGGCAAATATTTGGAATTTATTGAGGGATTTCAGAAAGTAAATATTTGTGTTTTGTGAGAGAGCTTAAAGAATTCTAGTTCAATGGCAGTTCAAAGAAAAAAATTGATTAAATGGTGTTGTCTTTAATATGCTAAGCTTACAACAAAATGTGTTTTTATTATGAAAGATATTTTTAAATTTTATTTTCTCAATTTGGAGTAAATTAAAAGACCTGGAAGGGTTACCAGGCTTATAAAAAACTGCACACCTTTAAAGTTAAGCAAATTTTTGAGCTCCGTTCAGTCAGTCGGTGTCAGCAGTTTGTGGGTGAATTGATTACTTATTGAGAACAGATCACTGCTAAGCATATTGTAGTCTCTTGTGATTCCTTAGCTTTTGTGAATATTTACGATTTATGGTAGTTCTACACTGTTCTTCTTCTTTAATGTTTCTTAACTTAAATACAGAAATTTATGCTTTATTGCAAAGCGTTTTGGATGAGTCAAAATTTGTCGGATAGTGAAAGCGAAATACAGCATTCTCAATCCAGAACATTTGACAGCCATTTCCAGTATAAAACCGTCCGCTTAGTCCGGAAATTAATCAGGTCATCATTAAAATCCGTTGAATAATACAGAAGTTATTGGCATTCAGCAAAATAGTATACCCATGCGTTTGAAACGCGGAGTCGAGTATGAAGGTTAACTTCAGAAATCCGTACCGATTTATTTGAACACGATTTGCAAAGACGAAGTATGATTTTATAATTATTTTTTCTTTACTTAACCCATATCATAAATTAATAAAAGTACCAAAATCATGAACATCCGTTGACGAAAGTCTATCATAAACGTTTGTTCTCAAATCATGAACATTGGGGTACGATTTTTTATGAACACTTCGTTCTCACTTTGGATTTTTAGGGCTTGTTTCGTGAACATTTTGTGCTTGTTTTATGAACTGTTTGATCATATTAAATGAACATTTTGTTCTTATTTAAAAAAAAAATTTCCTTAATTTAGAAACACAGCAATCATCGGGAAAGGGGTGTGTTTGTTATGGTTAATATTAAGCAGTTACAAAACTCCATCTTACAACGGTTTATGGGTTCCCCTCTCCTCTGTCCTCTAATAATAGGGCGGGCGAGGGCAGGAAGCGCTAGATATGCTGCTTCCTCCCTTCCCCATCCACTCCTCTGCTGCTCACGCGCCCCATCTTACCAGATAAGCACATATTCTTCTCCCCCTCCTTTGATTTATTTATTTCTTTTTAAAGAACAAAGAAAAAACAATGAGTGTTAAGCTGCTGCTCCGTCTGGGATTCGAACTCGGGACCTCTACCTCGCACTCAAACGCTCAAACGGATCTGCATCTTAGCGCCCTGTACCATCGCACACTTTCGTTGCGACATGTCTAAGATGCTACTTATATTTGTTGTACGATGGTTGAGTTGAGTTTAAATTTCATGAACGGAAAAAAAGAACAAAATCATGAACATTTGGTGATGATTTAAGAACGTCATATTTTTCTCTGTGTAGTTTTTGGAACGATCGTTCCTATGGCAGCTATATGATATAGTCATCCGAACCGGCCGGTTCTAATATATTAGTTGCATGCAACAAAAATAAGACTCTGTGCAAAATTTCAGCTCAATAGCTTTAAAACTAGTTCGCGTAGAAACAGACAGACGGACGGATGGACAGACGGAATTGAACTCAGCTCGTCGTCCTGATCAAGAATATAAGTAGTTTATGGGGTCGGAAGTTAATATTTCTATGCGTTACAATCTTCTTGGCAAACAAGTGTACAAACTTTACAAGTGTGGCCTAGTTTCAAGATATTCTACCTGAAAGCGGACAAATTTACATAATAATTGTATGTTTTTTTAAAACTGAAAATCTGTAAATTTTAAAGAGCTATATCTTTAAAAATAAAAATTTTATTAAGGGTTGCATGCGCACATGCAATTATTAATTTCTGTAACCTCATTTGTTCTGTGAGTCGAGATGATACCACACTCAGACAGAAGGAAAGTGTAAGTTAAAGTCGGCCCAGCCTGATAATTCAGAAACATTTTATTAAATCCCAAACTGTTAATATTGACATAAAATAAAAATTAGTCAGTTGTGTAGCTCTGAACATAAACAACTTAGCACTACACTCAGAGAAAAAATCGAGCAGATCGTGCTTGATATCAAGCAGATTTCGTGTCAGAAGTTCGGCAAGACAGAATTTTCTTGGATTCAAGAAGAAAATACTGAAATCAAGCATGAATTTTCAAGCTCTATTTTTTGTCTCACCTCCCTTGCCACCAAACACACAAAGTTTTCTCGATTTCAAGCAGATTTCTTCTTGAAAATTCAAGACGAAAAAAAACTAAATTGAAGCAGATTTCAGTCTTGCCGAATCGTGCTAGATTTCTCTGGGTGTAGGTCCACTGTTTAATCGACTTCCCAGTCTAATCTTCAGCAGCATTCGCTAGTGACTTCAGGTTTGCCAATTGCCTTTTTATGCAATCAATACCCTAAACAGTTGGGAAGTGCAAAGTATTTATATTGAAATCACATCTCATTATTACAGGCATCTTATCTCATCCAAAATAAGCAGATTAGTCGAGAGTAATAAAAAACCAACAAAAAAATCATACTGAAATTTATACACAAAATAATGCTCTCTACACTCTCTCTCTTTGTTAAGTCTCCCCTTTTTGTTCTTTTGTTAAGTTCTCAACTGTTCTCAGTCCATCAAATAATTGGCAATAACAATTACATGCAGCAACGAAACTTTTTATTTGGCCTCTCTGTGTGGTTTCTGCAAAGGCATTGAAAACGATGGAGAACAACAATCGCTCTAAAAAATATTTATGTTCGTTAAGTAGATGATATAAGGTAATTTTTTGAGCCGAAGAAAGAATAGGTCCGGCTTGGTAAGTCTACAGCAGGCGGATCTCTTCCTTCTACTAGTCTTTTTTATGAACTTTTATAAATTGAACCTTAGCCTCTGTTCAGATTTCAATGGCCACCGTTTTGTAAATTTAACTTTACCATTCTCTTCTCGTCTTAAACTTAGAATTTGCTGTCTTAGCTAAGTCTTGCATCTTCGTTTAACTTAGACACCTAACCTGCCGGCTTTGAACTCCAAATGTTGAATCAATAAAGTCAACGGCCCACTATACTTAGAACCGCCCCTTCGCACTAGCAACTCCCCCACAATGAACCAGCATTTTATCAGTTTTTTTTTCCTGTTCATTTTCTCTTCATTTCGGGCACTTGCAATGCACGACTGACTCCAGAGCCTGATCCCAACTCCACCCATTCCGCCCGAACCGCCCAGCAGAAACATTTTGGCTTCAGTTCATTAGTGCAGTCGGTCGGTTGAACGGCATTTTACGGACGCGTGCCTTAAATAATTGCATTTTAAATGCAATAAACATTTATGCCAGCCAGCAAAAGAGATAAAAACATATTTCTGGTTTGAATATTTTTGGTCTTGTAATTCTATAAGGATTAGTGCAACCGAAAATTTGAAAAGTGCCAATTTCCAATTGGGCAGAGTATTTGGCCAACTAATTTGCACTTATCCGCCAAATTAGACAGTCAATAAAATTGATGCTGCGGCCAGATTAACATCACAACATTCGAATGTCAGTGTCAATCAACATTTCAGCTTAATTCAATGGCAATTTTATTGCAACAAAATTTATTTGAAAAATAAAAAGGGATCAAACGCAAATACTACATTCTGGCCACAAACATGACAAACGCTTCGGTTCAAATGGCTGGCGTGTATTCCAATTGAAAATGAAAGAAAATACAAATAAAATTCTGTTAGATGTTTTTATTTGATTTTTTATTTTATTTTGGTTGAATTTGTTCTATGCACTGGCAGTTTGAAAGTGAATTTGACGTGGCAACATATTGGAATGGAATTTGATAAATTTACTAGCTGCATTTAAAATGAAACATTAAATTATTAAATGAATTTTAAATACTTGACAAAATCAAATATGGGCAAGTCCACAGATACGTGCACCATGACCGACAAATTTCAAGTTCATTAAAAGTTGTTTCTTACTTCATTAAGAAAAAGTAAATTTTTTTAATTAAAGAGTTGAAAGCTTAAATTAGTAGCGATGGCGATATAACCGGCCTAAAAGTTCAAATTCACGTTTCGGCCAGTTTTTCAATGCATTTTCTCTTTTCGATTTACGGCTCTAAGGGCTGTTTTCTCATGTTACGTAGGTTGCAATATATATTTCTGGCTTAATAATGAAAACGCGAATATTTATGATCAAAAATAGTTTTTATTGTTTTTCAAAGTATTCTCCAGCAAGATTTATACACTTTTGCATGCGCTCAAAATAAGCACTTTTTCCCCGATTGAGACACCTCCAAAACATGGTTTTCGAACTCTTCAACAGCATCTTCTGGCGACGAAAATCATTGACCACGCATTTTTCCCTTGATGTGCGGTAATAAAAAGAAGTCATTGGGTGCCAAGTCAGGGCTGTACGGCGGATGACCTATAAATTCGACGTTTTGGGAGGTCAAAAAGGCGCTGGTCTGAGCTGATGTGTGAGAGCTCGCATTGCCATGGTGCACAATGATCTGTCTTCTCTTGTTAGTTTTTCGAATTTCTCCGAAGACTTCAGGCAAACAAATTGTGGTGTACCACTAAGAATTGACCGTCCTACGTTGCTCAAGCGGAACAGTCGCCACATGACCACTTTTACCGAAGAAACAGGCGACCATTTGCTTCGAAGTTCTTCTTCCACGAACGACTTTCGTTGGATTTGGCTCGTCTTCGAAGACCCACACGGTCGATTGCTGTTTTGCATAGATCCATGATTCGTCACCTGTGACGATCTTATAAACGTCTTTTGAAACACCGCGATTATATTTTTTCAAATTTACTTTGCACCAATCCACACGAGCCTTTTTTTGAGCGATTGTCAAATTGTGCGGGATTCATCGAGAACAAACCTTTTCTACGCCCAGGTGTTCATGCAAAATCGAATGTGTATGCTGGTGGGAGAAATGCCCAAGGATGCCTCTATCTCACGGTATGTCATATGACGATCTTGCATTATCAGTTCACGCACGGCACATCGACTGATTTTGGACGACCTTCGTCTTTGAGCGAGCGTCGCCCGCGATTGAATTCATTAAACCAATTTTTTACAGTGCTATAAGATGGTGCTTCATCGCCATACAAAGATTTAAGTTCATCGTTGCATTCTTGTCGTGATAATCCACGTCGAAAGTTGAGAAAAATGGTTGCACGAAAATTTTCACGAGTTAATTTTTAATTAATCGTTAATCGATATCAAATATGGTCACACATAAAAGAGTTGTACGGAGCTTTTATCGATAAAAGACCAAACTTTTTTTGGGAAAAGGCCAATTGGTCCCAAATTGGCTAGAAGTGACCTAGGCCAGAAACTTAAATAGCAACCCACGTATTTCACTCGTTCAATACCGGTTCCGGACCCGCTAAACCGATTCAATAGAGCTTCAGAGCCGTATTTCAGACATTATGAAAACTAGTTGGGAACCGGTCTTGAAACAGTAAAATGTCTTACTTCATAATATCAACCTGCACAGCAAATTTCAAGTTCCTAGCATACAAAATTTCTGAAGAATGGCTCCAAATCACTTTGTAAAACTGGTTCAGAACCGGCTTGAATCCGGTGAAATGAAACACATGTTCGACATTTGTTGGGGATTTCAGTTATGGGAGCGCGTATTACGAGGCAACCATCAGAACACGGAGTTTATAGGTTAATATTATAGTTTATTCTAAAGAATGTCGGGCGGTCTTGTGATACTGTTTATACCTTGACGACTGCTTGATATTGATTGTGCGTCTGTACCCTATTGATCTGCTAACAAGTACAGACATGAGAGACGCATACACATAACATCTTTCTTATCTCTTGTTATGATATATGTTGAAACATTGTTGCTTTGACAAACTTCATACATAATTAGCGATTATAGCAACAACATTCGAACTCGACAACTTTTGTCGAAAGTGAAAACCGGAACAGGCATGATAGAATATTTAAGCTTATAAGAGTTCTCAAATCATGAGAGATTGTACAGAAATTGCTTAGCATTCTTAATTGATTACTTGTTAAAACTTTTCTTACCATTAGTCGATGTTTACAACATTAACCAATAACATTTGGGCTTAACACTAACATTTCTGTACCCTTTTTCTACAAACTTAAACATTTTTCTTATGCTTATGTTTACAAAGTACTTTCTTTAGTCATAAAACTCTTTTATTGCCTTTTCCGTTTGTCTGCTACTGCCAGAGGCTTATGGTACTTCACAAATTTCTACAGAAATGCTCTTTCCAAAGCAATAAAATTCATTCTTCATATTTGACGCAAAATTCGAAAGTTTAATTAATATTTCACGTTTGTGCTAAACACTTGGCAAAATGTCTTACTTTCTTTGAACATTGAAATTATGAGTTGACATGGCGGAGTACTTGAAATATGAAATTCACAAATAGATGAAAAGAAAATGCAACACGATGATGGGATAGTGCCATAAAATGCCACGACCAAGGAGATGGGGAAACTGTGTTAAGGGGGATGGCTAGAGTGAATAGGGGGTACTTACCTTGGGCACCATCACGCCACTCCTCAACCCCGTAATCAGGCAAAGCGTTAGCCGACTCAAATTTATTTCTATGACGTCTCTTGCCATCTTGTTTTTTTTTTCTCAATGTGAAGTTGGTTTAATTTTATGCAGCAAGCGTCAGTCAAGGAGGAGTTTTTTTTTTATATATATTTTGGTTCAGGTTTTGTTGGTGGGGCAAAACATGAAAGAAATATTCAAAAGGGAGAAGAGTTTGAGGTAAAAAAAGTAAAAAACAACACCGAGCAAAACCATATGAAATTGTATGCTAAGGTATTTTTATTTAATATTTTTTTTCTTGCATTTATTTGCATTTAATGGGACACTGAAGAGGAGGCCACAAAAAACAAAAGCGAAAGAGAACAACAAATAAAATGGCAACCCAAATAAATAAATATATATATATATAAAAAAAAAAGCTGGACACAGAAATTGCATGCTATTTACAAGGTTTTGATGGAGTTGAGAAAGACAAAGAAAGAGAGAGAGGCGGGTGTGAGGGATTTGATGAGGTGAGGCTGTTGTTTTGTGTAAACTATTTCATCCACTTTTAAGCTATTTGCCTTGATTATAGTCATTGTGTGGAAAAAATTGCTTTCATTTCAGTTTAGATTCAAGTGATTTAGATGAGGCAGAAGCTTAAAGTTTGTTTTTTCAACAAAAAATCTAAAAACTATTTACAAAACTTGTTAGAATAAGAGGGAGAGATCATTATCAAAATTATTGATCCTAAATATCAACACTCTTGGTACACTAAAATATGGCAAACTGAATTTTAAGAGAAGGTCCTGTTCGGGAAACCCTTGAAATCTGTTAGCTAATTGATTGGAGCTTCCTAATTTTTGGTGTTCGTTGAATATTGAATAAAAATGGTGTGATGTGGCTCTGTGAAAGAGTGTTGCAACTACCAAGCGGGCGGCCTGAATTTGAATGGAACATTTTGCAAAAATAGTTTTTAAAAAACATTTACACAACCGGTCACCTTCACCAGCTTTTAATGCCAGTTTTCCGACATGAAATTGCTTCGGACTCGGAGCTAAACTGTTGATTCCTTTCTCTGGTATTAAAACTGAAAAGCACCTAATCCAAGAGATTGGTCCTTTCGGGCTGTTTAGCTTGACCAACACATTTTTGTTTATTTTGTAAGTTGACTATTTAATTTTATAAATAATATTTAAATTTTCTCACAGAGCAGGTTTCCTTAAAGTTCCTTAAATGACTGGCAAAATGTTATGCAAAATGTGGTATAGTTTTCATGGGGCTAATGTGTATGCATGTTCGTTGTTGTGCTTGCAGTGCATAAAATTAAAAAGCCATTATTGCATTTCATAATTCATGAGATGGCAAAATTTGTTAGTAAAATTTCAATTATCACAAGGTTGAGCGAATGGTTTTGATCTACTTGATGATGGCAAAATTTATACATAACAAAATCAAAAATTTAATATTATACTCTAAACAATTTGATGATATTTAATTGATTAAAACATTTCTGGGCTTACCGTAGCTTCGATTGAGCAAAGCCATTTCGGAAATAATCGCTGTTGTGGGTGTTGGCATTTCTGAAAAAAAAACAACAATAATTTTATAATGTTTTCCATATATGGTAAATGGGGCAAAGTGTAAAATGTTACAACAACTGCCGAAGAAAACGAATGACATTCCGAATTTAATGTGTTGTTGTCTGTGACTTCGTTTATGCACATATAAAAAATCATAATTTTTGCTCTTTCAAGTATGCTATGTTTTATAATTAAGAAAAATATTTATTTTTCAGTAGATTCTTCTTCTTAATTTGTATATTTTGTTTTCGATTTTTTTATTTTGTATTATTATTATAGCTTTTATCTCCTTCAAACCATTTAAAACAAGTAAGAAAGTCGGTCAAGCCCGACTGTAATATACTCTGTAACTGTTTGTAACTGATAACTTTGAAGTGTGAGGTTGTTTCAAAATCTGGGGGTGGCAACGTTTTCGACTATCGTTCATCTGGTTGGAAGCGATGTTTGGGGGCTCGATAAGTTATGATGAGTAGAATTACCCTGGTACATTACTCGTTAAATTATAAAATTGTTATATAATTTCATACAGAGTGTATCTTATAGTGGTACCCGATGTTTTTTATACACTTGAAAAGTGTATATTAATTTTGCCCAGAAGTTTGTAACGCTTAGAAATATTCATTTCCGACCACATAAACTATATATATTCTTGATCAGGACGACGAGCCGAGTTCAATTCCGTCTGTCCGTCCGTCCGTCTGTCCGTCTGTCTGTCCGTCTGTCCGTCTGTCTGTTTCTACGCGAACTAGTCCCTCAGTTTTAAAGCTATCGAGCTGAAATTTTGCACAGAGTCTTCTTTTTACTGCACGCAACTAATATGTCGGAACCGGCCAGATCGGATGACTATATTATATAGCTGCCATAGGAACGATCGGTCTAAGAACTAGTTCTAGTGAGAAAAACCTTTTTTGTTTTCCATCGTAGCCTCACTAATCTAGGTATATGTTAGTTTTATATGTTTCCACAATATTCTGAAAAAATGTATCAAAATCGGATCACTATAGCATATAGCTCCCATAGAAACAGTCGGTCAAAAAACTACTTCTAGTGAGAAGAACTTTTTTGTTTTCTATCGTAGCGTCCCCAATCTTGGTATATATTAGTTTTATATGCTCTCACATAATTTTGAAAAAATTTATCAAAATCGGATGACTATAGCATACTGCTGCCATAGGACCGATCGGTCGGAAAATGTGTTTTACTAAGAAACGTTTTTTTATGCTATCAAATTTTTATTATCAATGATTTAAAAATTTTAAATACCTGATATCTATATTCTAGATATATTTTACCGGTTAAATCAGTTGGAGTAAAGTTTTTCAAGTGTATTAAAACTTCGGCACAGTCGAAGTTAGCTTTGCCTTCTCGTTTTTGTAATAACTTGACAACCCAGTGACAGATCGCCATGTTTGTTTATGTTTTGGAAACGTCAGTTCAGTACAATTTTAACCATAAACCACTTTACATTGCAACAACGTGCCGAAATTGTGAAAATTTATTTTCAAAATTGAAAATCCTCAATTGATCTTCAAAGAGCCGTTGCATTCCCACAAATTCACTGTTTGGTGCGGTGTTTGTGCTGAAAGAGTCATCCGGCCTGTACTTTTTCGAAGACGATAACGGCGCCACGGAGCTTGGCAAAAATCAAAACTAAACTTGATCTGCCTTCAAGTATAAGAATTATATGTTCCATATACTTCAAACCTCTATCTCTTACCATCTCTGAGATCTCAGAGTTCATACGGACGACAGATGGACATGGCTATATCGACTCGGCTGTTGATGCTGATCAATAATATATTTAGTTTATAGGGTCGAAGATGCTTCCTTCAGGATGTAACATACATTTGCACAAACCCAATTCACACTGTGTACCTTCAAAAACCAAATTAACCAACCTTTTACTGAAGTATTTTGGGCAGCTAAACACGGAATGAAAAAAAAATCTATCGGCTAGTTATCGAAATTTGATCGATAATCGGTTTTTTCGACTTTTTCAAAAGGAGCCTCCACTTAAATACTCATAACTCATTTAGTTTTGCTCTGATTTAAATGTTCTAAAATTAATTACAGAGAAAAAACTTAGTCAAATATTTTATACTCAAACAAAATGATGTATAGAATGAGTAGTTTAATTTTTTTTTTAAATTTTAAATAGTTTGATTTTTAAATAATGTAACCCTAATAAATTTTTTTATATGTTACTGTTACTTTTAAGCAACTTATAATGTAGTGAAGTGTATAATTGAATTAATTTTGTGTTATGATTATGGTAAGAAAATAATGTATGTTGCTACTTATAGGGGTTTTTAATTCTATGTGCTCAAGTGTATAAAAATAAAACAACTTATTGGCTCGTTTTTTAAAATGTATCTGAAGTAAAATGCTTGTAAATGCATTAAGATCAACAAAAATGTAATTGGTTATAATTTGACAGTCAAAAACATATTATTTTCTTTTAAAAAGGCCTCAACCGCAGAAATCAAACATAAAATGCCTTTTTTATTCAAGTTTAAGGGGAAAAGGAAAAAAATTGTTATTTATATGATGTAGGTAATTTTACTAAATTGAATACTTGAAGAAATTCTAAAAATTTTCCAAAATGCATAATCCAAACTTTTTCTAAAGTATTTCAGCCCTCTAATCACGAAAACCGCCATGTCGACCTGTTATCGATGTGGTATCGATAAACGTTTTCTCGATTTTTTAGATATATGCCTCTATTTAAATTCGCATTACTGCCTTGTTTTTCCACCGATTTGAAAAGATGAAGATGAAGATTGGACATTTTTTTCGTAGACAGACAACAATTTGCTAGGGTGAGTGATTTAACCGGTCATTTTTATAATAATAAATTATTCATATTTTTGTTCGAATATTAAATTTTAACCATTTTATCAATAATTAAAATTTTAACTTTTTCATTGATCCATCCGTAGATTCATCTATCCACTAAAAGAATCATAAATAAATAAAGTAATGTTCTCCTAGTACTTGTATGACTAAGTTTGGTAACATAAATTAAGCTTTTGAGCTGAATACCAACCCCCTTTAACTAAGTAGAACTGATCTTAAGATAAGTTATTGTAAACTTTGATGCTTGCGAATATATTTTAATGATTTTCTATATACTGTCAAAGACTGTATCATTTGGGCAGAAGTCGATTAAATTTCTGTCATAAATAAATAAATCTCTCATTTTCTACTCGACAGCTTTTCATTTTCATTTCTGATCTCCAATCCAAAATGAATCGAATGCATATTGTCCGACCAATTTGTTTGCCATTATATGTACATGTCGCACACAATTCTCTGCTTGTTCTGAATCACAAATAAATTGCAATAAATAATGAAACGGAAAAAAGAGTGGAGACTCACCATCCAGTTTAATGTTGCCATCGGTTTCGCCCAGTGAGTTTTTTGCCACACAGCGATAGGTGCCAAAATCATTTGGTCCAACGGCGCGTATTTTTAACTTCATGTATTTTGTGTAACCGCTGACGGTTGATGTGGTCTCGTATTTATCGCCAGCTCGTGAAGTGTCTAGCAAAAAAGAAAAAATTGAAATTGCGAATTTAAAATATTGTGCGAGCTTTAAAATATTCTACCATAATTTACAACGACAGCAGCTGACTTGACAATTTTGCTGCAGGCAGTAGCAGCAACAAAAAAAAATCAATTAATTAATGTCACCTGCACTGTTGTTGTTGTTATTGTAATTGCTGTGTGCAGTGAAGCGTCAGGCGTTTTCAATGGCGACTCCAACTAATTACGCCCCACCCCCCAAATCGCTCCCCCGCCCATGTATGTGTAATTAAAACTGCCGCAGTTCTGTTTGCTGGGAGTTCTTCTTACAGAAACTTTTCTCATTAATCAGTGAAAATCTAAAAGAAAAACTTTTGTTCTGTGTCGACTGTGTGTGGCTTTAATTCGGTTCGTTTTTGTATTGCCTACATTTCTTTTTTTTTTTTTTTTGGGGGACATTAAATATATAAACTTAATTTCACTTTGATTGTTTGGCGCATTGTAAGGCGATATCGCATGTTACTCATACGACATGTTGTCCCTGGGAGTATGTTTATGTATGTGTGTGTGACAAATGTCTTTAGTTTTTTGAGGGAAAACAATTTTCCATGTAGCGTTTAACATGCATGTGACCCGCACTAGTGGCGGCTTCTTTTTATAGCCAGTCACCTTTTGTGATACTTTTGCCATCTACACAACCAACCATCCATCCATCCATCTACCTGGCCAAAACTCTGACACGCAAATATATAATTTTCCTCATAATCATACGGAGCAGCGACTTAGGACGAAAGAAACTTTATACTTTTAATACTCGCCGCATAAAACGAAAGTTTCTGTAGAATTGCTTGTCTTGAGATGTATGTGATATGTGGCATGTGCAGCAGACAGTTGAACGAGGGCTGTTTGAAAAGTTTGTCAAGCCAAAAGCAATAGCCTAAAGCTGACCGTCGGTTGTAACAGATACTTCAATTGGAAGCGTTGAAATAAAATTATTTGATTAAAAATATAAACTATAATTTTACTAAAAAAATTGTTAATGATCCTCCAGTAAGCGGAGTCCTTTAGAACTGTAAAAGCTTTTAACCAACTTACCTACATTATGTATGTAAGGTATAATTCAATGACAAAAGAATTTACCAATATATTCTCTGGTACCCGATATTCTTAGAAATGCTTGGTACTGAAAACATTGCTGAAGCGATTATTTATTCATAATTCTCTGAGCGGCCTTTAAGAATGAAGAGTGCCCAACCAACAGCAAAAAGTCACTAAAATGAAACGGGCACACTGTTTAGTGTGGGCTGAAGTGTTAATAAAATAAAAGTGAAAGTGAGGTGATGGGCAATGCTATGGTTGCGTTCATTTTACAATTCCACTACCACGATTTGGAAGCTTCTTGCATATCTATTAAATCATTTCTGCCATTCCATCGCTTTAACAGCAATATTGTTTAAATTTATTGGCTCTTGTATCTCTCTGTATTTACTTTATTGGCCAGCTATAGAAACCCTAGCACTTCTATTACAAATTGCATCGAATTGCTTTTGGTGGGTCAAGTCTCATAAAATGGGGTG
Source organism: Lordiphosa mommai (assembly GCA_018904225.1). Taxonomy (NCBI): domain Eukaryota; kingdom Metazoa; phylum Arthropoda; class Insecta; order Diptera; family Drosophilidae; genus Lordiphosa; species Lordiphosa mommai. The sequence continues at coordinate 120,699 of JAEIFT010000292.1, forward strand.
CGACTTGACCGCTTTGGTCAGATAGAATTGTTCCGATCTTGGATGTAGATTTTCCCAAGTTGGAGAAATATTTTTACATTTATTTAAGTCAAAGATCTAACATACCAAATATCATATAGATCGGCTGAAAAATATCATTAGTTCTTGACTGAACCTGCTTACCTCCCATTTTCCGACTTTGGTAGTGGATTTTATAAAACTAAAAAATTGTTTGCTCATTTATTTGGCCCATGGGGCAAACAACTCTTATCACTTTTATGGGCTGAAGAATGTTTCAGATATAATTTTATTTTCATATAACCCATTTTACGCAGCGCTACTCCAAGTTTTTTTTAAAGGTTAAAGTTACTTTTCTTTGGTAATTAGGACCCATTAAATACGAATCAATTTTCCAGAAATTCTACCCATGATAGTTTCGCCAGGTGGGACTGTTCGAATAGTCGAACAAGGGGGTAGGGCCCAATTCAAACAACATGCTTAGATTCTTCACTTAGAGGCCAAACATATGGAAATATTGTACAAATACATGATTTTTCTTGGGGATATTTATTTTTTATAGCATATTCCGTAGCGATAGACTTTACATCACCTGGCTAGAGCAGGGGCGTGGCAAAAATTTAAAAAAAAACTTCATCTGCCTGCAAGCAGTTTCTGATCTTTGCTCTTGGTGCCTTCCCTTATATCACGTTGGATCTTTCATGCAGTTATTTTTATCCACAAGCTTTCGTCTGGGGAAATTGACTCCATTCATCTTTTAAGCCTTATTAATTAAGCAGTGCCACCTAGATTAGCTCGAACGAATTATGCTCATGGGTCATGGGTCCGCTGCCTGTGCCTATAATGACTACTATCACGCTATCATGGGATGACCATATTAGTAATGGAATTGGCAAAACATATGCATTAATTAGACGGTTAAATCTGACAATTTAATACATTCCCCCACATATACAAGACAACTGATCGCTAAAGCTCATAAAATAACATCCCCATTATATGAAGTGGATGTATTCGGAAATTGTAATTCAAGTAGTAAACAGATACTTAATATCGCATTTAATAACATCGCCATTTATGCCAAAAAACCGAACTGACCACATATTACAATTTTCAGAGAGAATATTTAATATATCTCTTAGCTTACTAATTTAACTTTCCTGCACAAATAATTATCTCTGTGGAACCTTCAAACCTCTTCCAATTTCAAAACTTTGCATCCTCCCGAAGGAAAAAACATTTAATTGCCACAATGAATAAACTTGCCACATCTGATTTGCATTTCATTCCTAACGCTATGCGCCTCTGGAACCAGCTGCCTAACGATCTCAAAACATTCAGAAGCGCGCACAATAGAAACCTACATACTATAGCTATAATCTTAGCTATAATCTTAATTTAATTTCTTATATTTTTTTGTTAATACTTTTATTCTTAAACATTTACTCATTTATTTTAAGTATCGAATTCAACGTTTAGTATAAGGATAATATGATCCTTACACTTCAAACCTTTAACTCTTATCATCTCTGAGATCTGCTTGTTCAGACGGACAGACGAACGGTGGCATGACATAAGTCTGAATCGGAAGTCACTTGAAAATCGAAATTTTTGTTTTGAGGGGCAACCAGCTTGGTTTGTGGTTTTCTTCCATTAGGTTAATTCAGTATTAGTTTTCAACTCAGATTCCCATGTATGCCAGAAAAATGTCACAGAAACTATAAAGCCAAATCTTAAATGCTCAAAATATTGTATTTCAGTTCACCCATTGACAACAAAATTTATACGCTTGGTTCTTCCTATTCCCCCTTTCTTAAGCTCTTTTCAATTTCCATATTTCTCAATCCACTCTCTTCTTTATGGGACGCATGGAGCTCGTTGGCAAAGCGCTTAAAATTTATTACCCCAAAAAGTTTTGGTGTCTATTGGCCATACATCATGTTGGCCGCTTCATATCAGTTCAGTTCGCATTTCGTTTGTCTGCCTGCCTGTGCGTGTGTGCATATGAAATGTCATTTAACCGGCTGTGCCATAATTTGGCGCACAGAAAAACACACGTGAGTCGATGTCTCTGATTTCGTTCTTATCGAACAAACAAAAATGATATTTAAGTATCAAATATGAAATGTCACTCTAACTGAAAATGGTCTATATTTAGTCGAATATGTATTTTTTATGCATATGAGCCTGCTATTTATGTGTGTATCTCTATGTAGTCGATGCCCCATGGAGTGTAGAGGCAGTGAGGTTACTCAATTTAATATGAGATCTCTTCGTTGGTCAATTTAAAGCATAATCAGTTCGTTTGTAATCGTTTTTAATGACATCGACTTCACAGAGGATTGCCAACAATTTACACGCACGCACACAATGGTAATTATTTTCCGTTTCCATTTGGTCGTGTGGGGGGGGATTATAAACTTTGGCTGGTTGGATGCGGCGCATGACGTTGCATACTTTTAGGCGCTTTACGCTCGCACACGTTTTGCATTTCCGTGGTCTCTGTTAGTGATTATGATAAAATCATTTCCGCTACAAAATTATGTGTTTTTTTCTGACATATTTATCGGTTATTTTTGAAACTGATATACAATTCATTTGTACTTTGTCAAAATGTTATTTATTAGTTTTGATAATTGCAATATTGATAATATTTATGTGGTCCAAAAATTTAGTTTCGCTTTGAAATTAATTAAAAACATTGTTTATTTTCTATTTTATACATAAGCATACAGAAACTGAATTAATTCAATAAATGACCAATTATATGAAATTGAATATTGCAAAACGAAAATGAAGAAGTAGCCACAAAATTTGAACACATTAATCATTTAATATATGATCGATAATTTGCACGAAATTAGTATACCCTTGGTATCTAGGGGTTATTCTGGATTCAGGATCATCAACTTTGTACTCTTTCAGTAACGGGTAAATATTTAAGTAACGTACAACGACATGCTGACCAAAATGTCTTAAACTGATTTAAATGTTTCAATTGTTTTCTTGAGCTCATCAAATAAAAAACAATTTTTTTAATCCATTTCGAATTCCGTCGAAATTCGTCTTCAGCTTTTGTCAGCTGTAAAGTTTTTTAGCGTTTGTCAAGCAGAGCAAGGCGAAATAGTGAGAGTGTATTGGTGAGCGAATAAAAAGCGATGCAAATCTCTGACTTACTTCATTGAACGCTAACCAGCGACTGATTGTAACTCTCTTGTGTTCGGCTCTTGTCTGTGTGAATTACCGAATGTGTTCGTATGACAGGAGGTATGGGGGACAAACTCTGTTTTGAAATGTCCGAAACTTATTGAAAAGAAACCAAAATTTGTATTTAGTTTGATCATTGTTAAAGGAGATCAAACCTCTTAACGTTGCTTAAATATGTTTGTACACAGAAATGAAAAATCCGCGATATTTTGATGAAAATCGATCATAAACAGCGTGAGAACTTCTAACTCAGAAGTAGGTCGATCCCTAAATTTATCATACCAAGTACGAAAGGATTGTCTTGAGTACGAATTTATCAATCCCCAAATTCTTAGACTTGATTTACAAGAAGGAACCGAACTTAAAATGAGCCTTTTCGGACTTACACAAAAATTCTGGCATCGTTCCAAGCCTTTCGAACTTAAATACGAAGGTCGAGATCAAATCGATTTTTTTAACTCTAATATAGCTCCCCACTTTTCTTTTCTGTGTATAAGTCCAGGCAATCAAACAGATTAGAACTCTGGTTCCTGAAAGTACCAGAACTTATGTTTCGCTAAAAAAAAAAGTTCTATATGGGTTTTAGTTTGTTTCGGTATTTGGTTCCATATTGGTCTATAAATTGGTTTTTCTTTCGAAATACTGGTAAAATTCCAAAACTCCTTTTTAACCAAAGACTTAAAAAAACGGGTAGGCTAGCTACTTCTGTATAAGATTGTAAAGGGTGATAAAACACTCAATTTGCATCATATATTCAAAATTTTAATCGATAAATTGGCCTTTGCCATTTACGTTTTGAAGATAACGTCATGAAAATGTTGTCCGGGGCTCCGATTCAAATGGTCCATTCGGAAGGTCCAATGATTCCATAATGAAATGGCAGAGTATACTGAAACTTTTCACTTTGACAGATGAAGTTTGATCGCCAATACCAACCAGTGCTGCCAACCTGAAAAATGTAACTCTTGAAAAATCACCCTTTATTAGGCAATACTGAAATCGGCTTCAATTTAGTTTTTTTTCGTCTTGAATTTTCAAGAAGAAATCTGCTTGAAATCGAGAAGGCTTGTGCGCTCGATTTTGAGTTTAGTTGCAATGGAGGTGAGGCGTTCGCATTGTTCTTAATGCTTACTTTCAAAAAGATCAATTCTTGAATTCGAGAATAAGTCATGCTTGATATGAAGCCGACTAAATTTAAAACCGAGAAGATCAAGCTTAAAAATTCATGATTGATTTCAGTATTTTCTTTTTGGATCCAGGAAGATTCTGTCTTGCCGAACTTCTGACACGAAATCTGCTTGATATCAAGCACGATCTGCTCGCTTTTATCCCTGAGTGTACTTAGTATAAAAGGAGGTATAAGAGGAAAGAAGTTGCAAAGAGGGTAACTTTATAATAAACAATTATACCCCGGTAAAAATAATCGTTCTATGCAAGGCTGCAAACCTCCAAAATTTTATATCAAGTTCGGGGGCTCGAACCCGTGAGGAATCTATGGGTTGGTTGGGTTTCTCGAGCCCCTGATTCTCAGGTTTTGGTTTGAACCTCGGTCCACTTAAAAAAAGTTCATATTTTGTTAAAGATCTGCTTTGTATAAGTCCCGAATAAGAAAGCACTCAATACTGAATATTTTCACAAAAGCCAGGCTGCAATTCGATATCAGTAAACGATTGCAACAAATTGTCGAAGAGTTGTCAGAGCAGTCCGACTTCCACTGTCACCAAACCACCGAAGACATCGAGGGCAACTGCGAGGCAGGGCACTATCGCCCGATCGGAAGAACGTAGGTATGCCTATGGCAACGTGTAGGTTCATTTTGTGCAATATCTTCGAGCTTAAAGCAAACCATAAATGACATGCGCTCTTAACCTGTAGAATCGCTAAGCAGATATGGCTAACTCAATGCGCAAAGTGCTCAAACCCCACTGCTCGGCTGTTGCATTGCTCGCGACGAAAGGACGATGTTGATAAAGAGTCCGTCTCCCATTTTTTCTCTTTTTTCATTACCCTAAGTTGACGGAGTCAAAATTATCTCGGCTCTTAATTTCTAATGAACGTATCCGATTTCGTTAGATTTCGATCTGGTTTCATACATGCCTCCTAAGTGTCCGGTAGTTAACCACAAAAATAGTTCAAGCTAATTGAAACACTTTAAAAGTAAAAAACCAAAATATTTATAGACTTACACATACACTTTTAAAATAACCTTTTATCGTACTTTCATGCTTTCATTTACTGGCTTAAATCTCTATACTTGACCTTAAATAGACAAGCAATTTTCTCTCCCCCTTTTAATCCTTTGCAACTGAATTAAGTGCTGAAATCTCACCCAATAAGGATGAGTTGCTTTAAAACCTTCCGATCACAATGTCTCTGTGTTTTTGCATTTTTCGTCTCTTTTGTTGTTGTTAAGCTCGCCTTGTCACTCACTGCGTATGAGTAACGAATTTTATGGCAAGCAAACGCCACACGCGCTGGCGGAAAGTATGTAAAAAGCCATACAACTCGAATGCCAAACAATAAAAAGAATGCCATCACATGCAACTGCAACAACAGCAGCGGCAGGGGCGGGGCGGAGGCAGAGGCAGCCCAATTCTTTCTCTTTTTTTTTATACACGCTCACTGAAGCGAGTTTTCATTTTTCCCATTTTACATGTGCATTTTCTGCCTGATGCTGCTGCTGCTGCTTGGCCAGCAGCGTCCGCGTCAGAGTCAAAGTTGGTCTGCATGTTGATTACATTGTAAGCTCATTTACAAACGCTTTTCAGATAATAAACGCGCAGCAGCAACAATGAACCAACAGACTTTTGCGAGAGCCATTTTATTGCATTCTGCTGATAGGGAAAAGCCGAGGCGTTTGACAATGACTGACTGACACATACAGCGAGAGGCGGATGAGTCGCGGATGAGTGGCGTTAAAGTTAATGTAAATTTGGTTTCCTTTTTTTTTCAACTTACCCGATATGATCATGTCACCGCGCTCGGTGGTCCAATAGTTAATGGAAGCGGGATAGGCCTCGGTGTGACACTCGAGCATGACATCCTGACCCAAATAGGCGCCTTCCAGCTGATTAGGTATGGAAAGCATGGGGGGAACTGCAAAAATTGTAAAATGATTTCGAGCAGACGTTAATCATCAAATAACTTGATTGTTTTCTCACTCAATACCATTTTCCCCCAAACTCATTTCCCCAAAAACTCGACACACACACACACGTCACTGACTTTTCCCTCTGATAAGTTTTGCATTGCATTTTACGTGAGTTTACAAACTGTTTTTGGATTAAAATGCACTCAGTCATTAAAAGCGCGCCTGAAAGCAAGTGATTGTGCCAGGGACCTGGACATGGACGTGGACTCTGGGCCCTGGGGCAAATGGGAAATGGGTGTGTGTGCGTAAATAGGTTTTGTTACCATATGCAAGTGTGTGTGTGTGTGTGTGAGTGTGTGGCAGTAACAACAAAAGCTTCTGTGTGAGTGTTGAACACATTTTGGCCACGCACACAGCACGAGGGCACAAAATAACACCTGCTGACAAACAAACAAACAAAACGCCCAAAAACAAAGCGAAATGAGCGCTGCCGGGCAAAAACAACCCTTCGGAGCTAGAGATGTGAGAACCAGCTGAAGGATTATGCTTAATTAATTTATCGAAGCATTAAAAGCCAACAATATGTGAGTTGTGTGGAAACATATAAAACTAATATATACTACGATTGGAGACGGAACGATGGAAATCAAAATAGTTTTTCTCACAAAGACTTATTTTTCGACCGATCGTTCCTATGGCAGCTATATGCTATAATCATCCGATTTTGATAAATTTTTCCTGTATTATGTGAAAGCATATAAGACTAACATATACCAAGATTAGTGTCGCTACGATGAAAAACAAAAAAGTTTTTCTCACTAGAACTAGTTTTTTGACCGACCGTTTATATGGCAGCTATATGCTATATAGATCCGATTTCGATAAATTTTTCCAGAAATATGGGGAAGCATATATTACTAACATATTCCAAGATTAGTGACGCTTTGATGGAAAACAAAAAAGTTTTTCTCACTAGAACTAGTTTTTTGACCGACCGTTTATATGGCAGCTATATGCTATAGTCATCCGATTTTGATAAATTTTGGTGGAAACATATCAAACTAATATATACTACGATTGGAGACGCTACGATAGAAATCAAAAAAGTTTTTCTCACAAATACTTAGTTTTCGACCGATCGTTCCTATGGCAGCTATAAGATATAGTCACCCGATCCGGCCGGTTCCGACATATTAGTTGCGTGCAGTAAAAAGAAGACTCTGTGCAAAATTTCAGCTCGATAGCTTTAAAACTGAGAGACTAGTTCGCGTAGAAACAGACAGACAGACAGACGGACAGACGGACAGACAGACGGACGGACGGACAAGCGGAAATGAACTCAGCTCGTCGTCCTGATCAAGAATATATATAGTTTATGGGGTCGGAAATGAATATTTCTATGCGTTACAAACTTCTGGGCAAAATTAATATACACTTTTCAAGTGTATAAAAATGGGCGTGGCAGCACTTGGCCATGATTTATAAAAATGGTTTTTAAAAAAATATAGCATACATTAAAGGGCAAATGTACGTGTAATGTATTAATAGAATGTCATTTAAAAGGTGATGCAAGGTCAGCTGGCCCTCAACCCCAGGCATTATTGACCCCGCTTAAAAACATTAATTTTATAATATTTGATAATTTATTTTAAATTGAATTTATCATATAAAACAGCTTAATTATTGCCGTAAAATCAGAAACATATTTTTCAACAGCGATATTAATGAAAAATTGGTTTCCTGCTGAACAAAAAATGACTGGTTTTTATTTATCTTTGGAATTCTCATTATACTCAGTATGATTTGTGCCCTGAGCCTGCTTAACATCATTTTGCAAACCAACAAGCCGAGATGCTGTATGGTTCAGAAGGTTCTGCAGACTGACTTTTGCTTTTGCATCAGAAACAAGGATGCCTGATGGTCTTCAATGGCTAATCCTTTCCGTCACTGCCATATATATCGGATAAATATCACAGTTTTTGTTCCTGCAGTCCTTTTTTCTTTTGGAAGATCATTATCCAATATTAATGTCAAGGCATACGCGAACGGGCTTTGTATTTCCTTATCATTTTCGCCTTTTGCGAACATATACATATATAGAATCCTTAGAACTGCAGCAAGGTTAGCTTGCCCTCTTTTACGAGCAAATATCAATAACCGCACACTATTCGCCTCAGATAAAGAAAGCTTGGAAGCTTGTTTCCTCCGACCTCTAATGCTCTTAAGCAAAAATGACATACCAGGACGATCAACTGGACTTATGAATTTTTGTCTGTTGTGCAAATGTATTTCCTTAATCCAGTCAGCATATTTTAGCTTAATAAGATTCAGTTTTCGTTAACTTTCTACCATTTTGCCTCCAAATTTACTCAAAACATCCTGGTTTTTTCCTTTGAAAATCTTTTCGATGAGTCTGAAGGTCCTTGGTTTAACCCTCCTATGAAGCAATAAAGAAATAACATACTCTTTGTCAGTTCGGCCAGTCGCTTTTATCCAAATAGCAAACAAGTCAGAATTGATCAAATTGAGGTTATGTTATAAAAAAATGAAATTTCGCAAAAGTTCAAATAAATGCACATTGAGATAAAGTGCATCGGACGCAGAATTGATGACTCGACAAGGTAAAAAAAGTCTCAGATCTAACAAACGCTAACAATTTTTTGCAGGCCTTCGTGAAGTTAAATATTCTTTAAAAATTTCATATCATGAGATGCCTCACGAATACCATTGACAACTATGACAACACGGTTTATATCTACAGACCAAAGGCACAGACACGTAATACAAACCACATTGATCAGATTCCAACAAAAATATTTGACCAAAGCTGATGTTTTTCATACTATTTAACAATTCTAAATCGCAGCAGAAATATACGCATTTTACATCCAGCTGTCAATCGATAACAAATGTTAACTTTAACAGCTGTTATATAACCAGGGCTGCAGTCTTTTAACATTTCTGGTATGCAACATTGTGGACTGATGAATTTATAAACTAATGGCAAACAAAATTTGTGGACTTGGACACTTTTGAAAATGGACTTTCTGCCACAAAAATGGAAATATTTCCTATAGTGGAACGTTTCTGCAAGATCAGCTTGACCTCTTTTACGAGCAGCTGTGCGTGCTTGTATTAACAAGCGCACATTATCCAACTTATATATTAAAAGCTCTGAAGCTTGATTTTAGCCTGTTGTTGCTTAAGATACCATTCATAACTCATTTTGCTTAGATCGCCTTTGCCTTAGTCACACTGTCATCTCTAACACATAATACACTTTCCCATACATTCACGCATTCATCTTCTCGCAGGTAAATTAATTTAACGTGACTGCAACTTTTGGTCGATTTTCGACCACGTGCGTGGGTGCACCCGAACTCTTCCTCTGCTCTGCTCTCCATCAGCTTCACACCCACCTTTAGGTCTTTTCCATTTTGTATGCCAATGTTGAGGACGCACTGCGGTTATTGCCCCAAAAACTGCATTGGTAACATTTGTAAAGCGGAAGAGGGAGACGGAGCGAGAGAAGCGAGAGAGAGAGTGATGGTGGATGCTGCCTGCATGGTCCGGCCTTGTTTTGTGTATTTTACGCATTAAACAACGCGTCCGTTCCTCCTCTCAACAGGCCATAAATATTGCATAAGAGTTAAGCCCAAAATGAAGTTTTACGTTATTTTCGACGCTTCCGTTTTATAGGGAACGAGTTGAATGGAATTTGTTATAAGTGTTGAGGCCTTAAATTGATTGGTTTTTGTTGTATAACAATGAAAATAAACTGAGATTGTGGTGGGGAAAAAAGCGTTGAACGAAAACTTAGGTCGAAGAGATATTTTAAAGGCATTTATTAAGTAATCCCAAAATATGTTAGTGAAATGAATTGCAGGTTTCAATCGTTTTAAGAATTTATCAATACACAAATTAATGTTGATTAAAAAAAATAATATTTTTCAATTTAAATTTTTCAACCAATCAGATCTGATTCAAATTTTTTCAACACTGTAATTATGTATGTTTACTTCTTCTTAAATATTTTTGAAAACTATTCTGGAAATTATTGACTCGTTATCGGTCCGAAATTCATGGTTTTAAAATCTAGCTTCTTCATAAATAAGCATATATCACTTTATTGCAGGAAAGTTAATTTCGGTCTACCGAAGTACCTAAGTTAACCTAGAAGATTTGTACATTTTATTTTGATTTTGATTAATAAAATCACTAAAAATGTTCAAAGAAATGAAATTTGATAAAAATTTAGCTCATTTAATTTGGGCATTTCCACCATGTCGAACGGGACCGTCTAACAATTTTGAGTGGAAAAAATCGAAATAAAACAGATTTTTGTTTTGACAAAAGGCCTAACCTATTGCTATTGGGCTATACCTATTGGGCTAATAAGCCCAATAATTGGTGTTTAGGTGAATTTTTATAAATTTTTACTTTTCAAGATAATTACAAAAAACCAAGGCATTCGCACGGGACAAAAACAGAAGTGGTTTTCGCGACCAACAATTGAAAAGCCAATTTCAGCGAATCCTGAGGCGATATTTCAACGTGTTAAATTTTAGAATATTGTGCATTGGTGTCACTTAAAAATGGTTTTGACTTTACCCAAGAAATCCTTATACTTTTTTTAAATTCAATTTCAAGCACTTTCGCACGGGACATTTTGCACAGGACATTTTGTTCAATCATAATAATTATATTATTTGAGTAACTCTTTTATTGAAATTATATATAAAAAAATGTTTTGAAATCAACCGAAAATTTCAATGTATTCATTTTCACATAATAGCAAAAACAACAAATTTTTCAAAAATACTGGATCATCCTTCAACTTTTCTTTCCACCGATTGCAGCTCTCTTTATTCTTTTTTAACTCCGTTTTTGCTCATTTAAAAATAAATAATAAAATAGTATGATTTTACAAAAAAAAATCATTTATGTTAAAAATACTTTCGCACTTACAATGTCGCACGGGACCAACTTTATATAAGTACTAAGATCACAAATCTTCTTATTTTTAAGCACGGATTTTTTTATATGAATTGAATAAAAAATCTCCCATTAAATTTTATAATAAGAGCATGCCATCTAAGCTTATCTGAAACGAAGAGGTAATCCACTCTTAAAGATCCATTCATGTAAAATCTCTAGCCACTTTATAACTGAGATTAAAATTTCTTAATTTTAGTGTGAAACTTTTCCCTGCCTTCTCTAGCAATTGAAACTCCACAATTAGTCTCTTAACCTATTTAGCACACGTTCAATCATACTCACATTGCACACGCAGATGGACGCGCTTGCTAATCGACGGTGGCACTCCATTGGAGGCCACGCACAAATAGGCGGCCATATGAAGGCGACTCACTTTAGTGATGTGCAGCAGCTCGCCATCGACAACGTTTACTATCCAATCCAGAGGAAGAGGCGCATGGGTGAAAGGAAACCGCATTAAGCCAACGCTTCAGAGTATACAAGTAACGTCGGCTTACCATGCTCCCCACCAATTAGCATCTCCTCGCCATCCTCACGGCGCCACATGACATAGGGTTCCGGATAGCCGCGTGCCTTGCACATCAGCGACACATTTTGACCCTCGCGCACGACCATATCGTTGCTGGTCATGCCCTCGACAATCATGGGGGGAACTGTAAAAAAAAAAAAACACCAAAGAGAGTTCAATGAGTTCTACCAGCAGTGGGTCAATTGGTGTTGACTATAACTTACCCACCACCTGCAGATAACCTTTACGCGAGCGCATGGGATCCTTAGGGGATATAAAAGCGAATTAAATTAGTGAAATGCAATAAACTAAATATTTATTTTATTACCGTATTGACTTGGCACATGTACCACCCACGATCCGTTTCCTCCACCTCCTTGATATGCAAGTACCACTGGAAATAAAAATATCAATGTTACAAGTAATAGTAAAAATACAAGTAACACAGTCGGGCTTGACCGACTTAACTCTGTACCTGCCTAAGTTAGTCTACATATATTTTAAAGTTTTTAAATGTGCCTTTTGCTACACTATCTCTGAGATCTGATTGGTTATACCGATAGGGCCAGAAGTAATATGTTTTTTTTTAAAAAAAAGTATTAATTTAAATTAACTTTTTAATTGAGATAAGTGTAAAAAAAAAAAAATTAATGTGTTAAGTATTTATAAATTGAAAGAGGAAATTTTTTAAAAATTTGAGGTAAATCGTATACATGATAGGCATTAAGGGGGAGGGGTGAAGTATCTATTTAATTATGGGATCGTTCATAATCGATGCTAATATCCTTATTTTTAAAACTAATTCACTACACTAAAAGTTTGAGAATTTTCACAAATAATTTTAAAAGTACATCGCACAGTGTCTCATTCTTGAAAAACAGGTGGCAAAAATCTATAACTTCAAACCCGCACTAATATCGATCTAAAATTTAAAGTGAACATTAAAGACACATCTAAGAAAATTTTATAAGTATGTATTGAAATGCCACTCCCTTTAGCAATAACGTTTAAAAGTCCATGCACACGATTTTGGTTTTCTAACAAAAACAAGTAAGTCGGTCAAGCCCGACTGTAATATACTTTGTACCTGGTTGAATTTAACTAATAACTTTAAAGTGTGGGGTCACACAAACTGTGCAAGTGCTGCCCATCACAATTACGGGCAGTGCTGCCCAGCGTAATTAATTGGCTAAAATCTACTATCGTTCATCTGATCGGAATACAGTGTATGGGGGTTCGATAAGTTATGATGAATAGAATATATGTCTAGAAGGTTTGAACAACCCAACTCCCAAATTGCGGGATATTTGACACGTTTTTCAAATTGCGGGGGTGGCAACTCTACTATCGTTCATCTGATCGGAAAACGATGTAAGGGGGCTCCATAGGTAATAGATGTCTAGAAGGTTCGAACAACTAACTCCAAATTTAAGATATACTTTTATAACGAAAAGTGTATATTGTCAAGAAGGATCGTAACAACCTAATCTCCACGAAACTGCGAGCCGTCCGCATTCTTCTGTCAGTCTGTCTGTTTCGAACTTGCCGGGGTGGCTAACGAGCTAAAATTTTGCATCTTTTTTACTGACGCAATTAATATGTCCCTCGGAACTATTATATAGCTGTCATAGGAACGGTCGCCATAGGGAATCTAGGTCTAGAAGGTTCGAACAAACTTTGTTTTCCAATGTAGCGTCCCAAAGTTTGGTATATGTTACGTTTATTCAATTTTGCGGAGGAGGTAGAGCTTGTAAATTATCAAAACTAAACTTGTAAATCATGTAGTTTTCAAGTTTTAAAACTTCGGCACAGTCTTTTTTTTTTTTTTTTTTTTGGGCGGGGCGCGGCATAAGAAAACTAAATTGTTCAATACACTTTACGGACTTACGGACATGTCTATATCGACTCGGCTATTGATGCTAATCAAGATATATATACTTTATGGGGTCGGAAATGCTTCCTTCTCTGGCTGTTACATACATTTGCACAAACCCAATATACTCTTTGTACCTTCGGTACAGACTATAAAAATGCAAAGTTTTCCAGTTGTCTTCAACTCAAGATATCCTTGATCAATTTTCTAAATTCGACAAAGCCTTGTCATAGCTTATGTGTCACGCTTTTTCAAGCGCTGTCAAAAGACATTGGCCCATGACACGATCGAACTACGTAGGAAGAAGCTTTCTGAAGCTCAACGTCTTTAAGCTCTTAACGAGCAATTTTTGCTTTTGTTGGAAGGACGAGTATCTCAAGGAATTGCATTAACGCAAGCAGTTTCAATACAATCGTATAGGTTACCCCCAAAACTCTCCTAAACGAGGTCGTAATTCATTTAATTCAACTTTATGCTCAAATTACAAAATACCCTGACTTAACAGATTCGTGGCAACAGCACAAAAATCATCTAGGAAAAACTTAAATTTTCGCCACATGTTTTTGTCGAACCAGTTTCATTTAAAATGATAGTCCTTCTTCAAATAATTCGGTTAAGTAACCACTTGACTATTTTATGTTTCATATAACTGGGCACACAATGGGCGCCAGAGACACTTGATCACTTATCAGCTAAATAAAACTGCTCTTATTATCAAGCATACTTTTAGGGGGCCAATTACTAAGAAATATATCATTGATGAGGGAGCAAGTTCTTCTGCTGAACACGGCCAATAATTTCAATAATTTACACCAAACTTACCGATCGATGATCATTGTAGGTCAAACTAATTCGGTTGTTCTGAGAAATGACATTATGATGTATGGACAATATAGTCTGCGTATCCACACGCACCCAGGCAACTTTATAGCCCTTGAGATTCTCCACAACGCAGGCGAGTAGGGCATCTCTTCCAATGGACACAGTGACATTGGCAATGGGTTCGGCAAAGCGTGGAAAGTCCGCATCTGGGGGAGAAAGGCAAAAGTTTGGGGAAAAAAAAAATTACACTCGCTGAGGTTCATTTGCTTAAAAGTTTTCTGCTCCACATTTGGGCACACACTCAATTCCGTTTTGCTTTGCTGCTGCACTGCAGTGAAAGTGCGGCAAAAAAAAAAAAAAACTGAAATGAAATGAATGAAAAGAAATGGTCACCGTATTAATTACCTTCCTGTGCCGTCTGTTGCGTATCCAAACGCGTGTGTTTGCCTGAAAAGAAGAGTTAGAGAATTTTAATTATAATTGGAAAACATTTTTGGCTGCCCAGTCGTATACGTAATAAATAAAAATTAATTAGCGCAATTTCTGCTGTGTGTGTGTGTGTGTGTGTGAGTGTCGCCATGTTTTGCTGATGGGGCGAATTTTACAATTTTACGCTGTGCTTTTAGTTTTAGTTTCATTTATGTTCTCGTTTCCTTTTATTTTTTTTTTGTGCTTCATGACAAAAGTTCAAGTTTAATTGTTTTTCGTGGAAAATGGCCACGTTGGCAGAAAAGTTTTGTTGCAGAAAAGTTGCAGCCAAAGGTGAAAGGTGTTACATTCGAGCAGAGACATTTTCAATATTAAAAGTTTTTTTTGTTGGCATTGATTTTTGCTTTAGCAAAAAGTGATTTCAATTCTTGCGCCAAATTCTTCGCTTGGATAAGCAGTTTGTCATTTGAAATAAATCCCCGATGGTGCATTTGTCACAATCATTTATTAAAATGTTAAACACACTCTAAACGCAGCCGCAGCCGCCGCCGCCGCCGCCACCTGCCATGAAGAACCTGTCATTCACTTCCCTTCCTGACTCCGGCTTTACCCCGACGAGCACGTAACATAATTCATGAGAGTGAGAAAGTGAGAAAGTGTCGAGTTGCAGTAGCAGCAGCAGCAGCTGAGAGCGTGCCATGTTTTATGTTTTCGCTCACTTTCTGACACAATTTCGCACATATTTTTTTTTGTTTTGTTTTGTATTTTTGCTGCTGCAGCTGGACGCAGATTTTCATTTTCATGTTGTTCCCTATGAATAATGAGTTTTTCTTATGCTGCTGCATTGTTCGTCTCGATTTAATTAAAGTTCTTAATGAGTTTTCTATATCGCAGAGCAATCAATCAAGCGGCAAAAAATACAACAAACTAAATGCAAGCCGGCTTTGTCTTACATGCGATTACAGGCAAGTTGCCAATAAACTTCAGCCCAAACAATTTGCAGAGATTTGCGCTAAAAAAATACTTTCCATATGTGAAGTTCGAGTTCATTTGTTTGCCAAGTGGATAAAATGCATTTTGGCGCAACTGAAATTTGTTTTGCGGTCTGCCATATAAATATCAGAGTGCACACACATATTCCCCCACAACTTCAGTCTCAACTCTGACAGAAAGAAGTTTGCTTGCATTTGAAAGTAACTTTTTTTTCCTCCCCTCTTTCTGTTCGTTTGGCTTTGCCTTTGGCATTTGCATGCTGTGAAAAATTTCATTGCATGCTTTTAGGGGTGGCGCTGCATTTCTCTTCAAGTTTGTTATTGTTGGGACCTGTTGTTAGCTTGGCATAAAAATGTATACCATTTGCATAAAGCATTTCATATGTTGCCAGTTTTTTTTTATGGTTTCCTCGTAAATTATAGTAATAGGTTTCTTTGGTTTGCTTTCCAGATGTATTTCATTTTATGGTAAAATTATATTTACTCTCATTTTTAAGATTTTATAATTATTTCATATATAAAGAAATAAAAAATCATATTATATAATTTTCATTTAAAAAGGATTTATTTAATTAGTTCATATTGTTGAATTCCTTTGCCGTTGAGTGTTTCTTCTATCGACTAACGATAATCGATTAAATGCGTAAAGAACTGGAATCGGTAAAATATTTATGTATGCTGGGTTTACATTTGGGCATAAAATGAAAAATGGCTGCCAAAGGAACAATCGATTCAAAAACTACATCTAGTAAAAAATACTATTTGTGTTTTATAGTAGGTTTTTTAGTGCTTCCTTCATCAATAGTCAATGGTAGCATCCTTAAATTTGCCTGTTATTAATATTGAATTTGTCAATTTTAATTTTTTTAAAACGCCGCCATTTTGTCATATTTTTTATCGTAGGTCTTTGTACGGACAATATCTTCTAGTTTAACGAGAAATATTTTTTTTAGATTTCATCCACGGAGAAGACCGCAATTACTACAACAGTGGACCTTTTTTCGAGCCGTCGGAGATCGTGCATAACTTAAAAAATATTTTATTTATTTTTTTCAAAAATTTCGCTGTTTATTCGTTAATCATATATAAATATACTCTTAAAATTTGTTTGAAATACAAGGTGTGCCCCTTAAAACCATTGGAGAAAAATAACCAAATCAAATTCAAAATCGTGCAATGAAATGTGAAAAAGTTGGGACCACTGAAGTCTTGCGAAAAAGAATGCAGTCTAAGAGGGCTAGGTCATGGTGTAATTATAAGTTTTATGAATTTTGGTTTGCAACTTTGATAAATTATTATGGGAAAATGGTGCAAAGTGTTTTTCTTGAAGTTCTGTCCATCGTTAGCTATAAAATATATTGAAATTCAGTGAAAGTTTTTTTCAAATGAAAACAAAAAAGCAAAGCTTCCCGCTAATTGTTTTTTGTTGGCACAAATGTTGACATCGTTATCTAATGCCGGGTCTTCACTGCAGCGCATTCTTGCATTTCTGCATTCTTGTCTCAGATGCAGCATCACAGAGCAATATTATTAGAGGTAACGATTGCTCGGTCGCCACAAACTTAACAGCGAAATAATCAGCTGTTCTTTGTTATTGTCGCTCTCTGAGTACAGTCAAGACAATGTCCGTCTCGCTCTAACCACCGTGTTTTCCTATATGTGTGATAAGACCTTAGCAACATTTTAAAATCACTGGCAACATTTCAAAAGTATCTACATTGGTCATATCTCTTAACAGCGCCACAAATTGAGAGGCGTCGCAATATTTTTCTCTAATACTCTTGCTCTGTGGCAGCATTTCTCCCATACAAAATTCATAGGATCTAGTGGCTAGTGGTGGCAAAAAGTTGCATTCAGAATAAATGCAGCTGCATCTAGCTTTTTTTTAGAACTTTCCTGCTAGAGCATCGATAATTCTGCCTATCGCAGGGGTATCGTCACAAATGTGACCACTAAGAAAAACAAAAAACAGTTGTGAAATTTTAAGCTGGGAAAAATATTGGCCAAAATAGCAGATGAAATAAATTATTGTTGGAATGTCTGCACATCTTAAGATGATTTTTATTGTAACATTTGCAGGGACGAGGATTTCAATTGGAGTTTTATACTTAGTTAAATATATATTTATAGAAATTAATTGTACTTTCCAAAATGACAAATAGCGCCACAGTTCTTCATATAGTTAAAGTTTTGGGCTGATTTGCTAAAGAAACATCATCTTAATTTATTTTATTTCCATTTTGTTTACATTGTGATAAGATACCTAGCTTATCACAATGTGGAGAAGACCAATATCAGCAGTTCAATGGATGCAAGAATACAAGTATGCAAGAATGTGGCCAATGATTATTATTGCAACTCTTCGATAAATCATGTTATCGATGACAAAATCACGGCGGTGAGAACCTAGCATTAAATAAGGAGAGTCTAAGTGTGACAGAGTGACCAGATGGTCTAGCGCAATGTAATGATAATAATGCCATCTTTTGTAATTCATTTAAAACTTTCTTGCACACCCAATTTATGATGTGGCTGTCAATGTAAGCGCTCTCTTCTCAGTCGACATATATTCAGTGTGCAGCTGACATTTCATGCCGAAGGTTGTTACCGCGCTTCTCGTCAGCTGGCTTGCCGGCTATGCGCTAATTTTGGACTTATTTTATTGAGTGTTGAAAGATGAAAATACATCAACGCGGAAGAAAGAATGTCAAGAGAAAGGAATGAAGAAAACAGGACCAAGTTGAGAAAAGGATTAACAGAATATTAAAAGGAAGAGGTAAAGGAAGAACGGTGAAAAAACTGGGTGCTACTAAAATATTTTAATTTTATTATTTATCACTTTATAATTAGGTTTCCATTGGTTTATAGTTTTGTAATTTTTTCTAAATTTTCAAAAACTTCCACCCCCCCTTCTTTTTTTTTTTGTGTTTTTTTTTTTTTTTTTTTTTTTTAAATTTTTTTTTTTTTGTATTTTTTTTTTTTTTTTACTTTTTTATTATTTCTATTTTTTCTTTTTTTTTTTGTTTTGGGGTTTGGGTTTTAGTAATTATTTGTTTTTTTTTTTAATATTTCTTAACTACTTTATAATATATATTTACTGGGTGAAACTTATAATTATAAAGACATGAATATTCAGACTCTCTCTTAAATAAAATTTCTTCTCCTGGTGATAAATAACCGAATCCCCTCATTTTGCCACATGCCATTTCCCCTGCCAACTAGTCTCCATTCATTCACAATCAATCAATAAAATCTCCGTGCACTTTCCGTGTAATCTCCAATTACAATTCCCGTCAAAATATCAATAAAAGCAATTAAATTTTCTATTAACGAAATCAACTATGGCAAATGCGTGAAGTGAGCAGGAAACGAAATAACAACAACAGGATGGACTCAAACAACAAAACCAAAAAAAAAAAACAAATGCAAGCGAAAACAACATCGTACTCCACATCATCATCCACAACGCCATCGCCATCATCATCATCATCAAAATCAACAAGCAGCGCATCATCTAGAAAAACAATCAGAACCAGGCAGCGGCAATTGCCGAACGGAGTTCATCAAACCGTCCAACCAAAATACAAAGTAAAACTCGTAGGGGGGAGGGGAAGATCCCCACCAACCCCACTGTATATGGGTGGGAGGGTAAGCTACATGTGCGCGTTATTGTTATTGCTTTTTGTCCAGAAACGCCCCATGATGCAAGCCGATTTTTTTCCCTTATTTTGGCCGCTTGCCAAAAACTCTTCATCATCAAAAAACATGAGAGGCAGCGGCCCTGCAAAAATTAACATAGAGACCTAAGGGCTTGGCAAGAGGGGGGGGAGGCAACTGAATTTCGCCTGAGATGTGCAGCAAATGAATGGGAAATTCGCTGAAGTTGGTATTGAGGCAAAGAATTCATGGATTCATGGCATAGATACCCGTCTGGTTGGTTAGAGGAGAAAATTATGACTGGGTGCAGTTTGGGTATTTGGCAGCAAGGGCTTAAGCTTTTCTCATTTAGCTGGAAAAAGAGACCGAAAGCAATAAAAACTTGAAAAATTATCTTTAAGTTTCGTGCTCGGTGTCCTTTCAACTCCGTTTTCATTCCCCATTCACCCTCCCGCACAGACACTTAACAAATGTTTCACCATCGTTTAAGAAATTCGAGTTAACAGCAAATCTCATTCGCTGGAAAAATAAAACTGCTAAATTGAAAAACGCTTAAGCATTTTTACAGCTTTTAACACGGCCCTGCATATTGAATTACGTTTTTGGTGAGTCCGGAGTCCTTGCCACTGGCCACTGCCCTGTTCGCTCGTCTCCTGCTGCCTGCCGGCACTTTTCAACTTCTTGTCTAGCAGCTGTGCTGAGCTGCTGAGCTGCTGTTCTGTTTATGCTTTTTTTTTTCGTTGGACTATGAAAAATGCTCAACACGATTTTCGCTGTTGATTTACGTTTTAGCACGTTTTTCGTATAGTCAGGGAGTCAGGTTTTCTTCCTTTTCAATTTCACCTGCCAACTTTGAATTTAATGAGCGACTTTTCATGCTGATTTCACTGCTTGCCGTGTAATCCGAGTGGACAAGATGTGCACAATTAAACTTCCAACAATATTTCATCAGAAGTGTTTTTTTTTTCTTGCTCCGCTTTATGTCAACATGACTCCAATCCACACGCGTGGCAATCAGTCAGTGATCTGGCGTTGAAATTTCTGTTTACCTTTGCCCAAGCAAAAGGTTCCTTACCTGGCAACTGTGCACCTGAAACGCGACCCCAGTCGCCCCCACCCCCTCTTTATGCAAACGCAACTGACCATTCAATTTATCAGGCTCGACGGCCGCCCTCCTAGTTCACTTTTGGCTTTGCGCTTTGTGCAAACAAAACTCGGCTGGCAAATGCCAGAGCGCTGAAAAGTGCCAGCCACTTTCAATGACCAGGCTGGAAAAAAAAGAAATCAAAATTTTTGGAAAATTTCAAAAGAAAGATCAACTACTTGATACCTAAATATTTCAATTTTAATAACATTGTCTGCTTGTTTTTTATCTTTGCATTTAATATATATACCAAACATAAATAATATGTGGGTAATTCGTAGATATTTTGAATCTCTGAAATAATTCTCTTAATTTGCTAACATTGTGACTAATATCCGTGCCAAATTACATAAATAAAAATATAAATGTCACTAGTGTTTGAGACACAATTCGTTTTGAATATCGGACATATATTAAAGAGTCACAAAGTGATCAGATCTGGTTTAGTTCGAGAATGTTTTCGTGAGCACCGATCGGCAAAAATCAAAAATAAACTTGATCTACCTGCAGGTTTATGTTCCATACACTTTAAACCAAGGCTGCAAACCGGTACGAACCCAAACCCCTAAGAACCGGTTTGGTTTGGGTTTTTTTTAATTGGCCGAACCGGACCTTCTACATTTTTTATCTCTCGAGCCTGAACCCCAACCGAACCACTTATTAAAAAAAAGAGATTCGGTTCACAATATTTAGTAATTTTACTGGCGGAGTAAATTCTGGATATGATTACTTAAAATTTAACTCTAAATGACTACGACTGACTGTAAAAAAGGGAAGTTTATAAGAACAATAGAAAGCAATGAACCAATGTCAAATATAAAATCTATCAATGACGTTATAGATTCCTTTGAAAATAGTCCAAGAGAGCATACATCGAAAATGTTTTAAGATTTTGTAAAGGTATTTAAATAATATTCTACTAACAAAGTTGTACAAGCATTTTCAACACTTAATTCTGTTCTTTCTAATCTAAGATCTAATAGAAATTAACAGTTCCAGAAAGCTAGAATGCCTACACAGATGAAAAAATATATCTGGACTAAAATCAATCCCAATAAATGTCAGGAGAAGGTGGATCCAGATTTTATGAAATTAAAGTACAATCAGGTTCAACTCGTACTTGAAATTTTAATCTGAATTCGGGACTTGAATTAACTTAAGCAAGGCAAGGTATTGTCGGTTCTTGGCTAAGTGCAACTTCGGCTTTTGCCAAGCTGTCTGCCGTCTCATTTCAGTCAATGCCCCGGTGGCTTGGGATCCAGTAGATCTGCACCCTTCTAGAGATGCTTAGAGAATCTAGTGCTTCCCTACCAGATAGGACAGCGTGGAGCGTGTAGTTCTGCCATATCTGCTGCTTTTTTTATATCGCGAAGACTTCCACCTTAAATATGGTGCAGCGGTTTGTCAGTTTGAAGGAGAGCTTAATTTCTGGCTCTTCGCAGTATATGGCCGCCCCGACTCCTATTTCCATCTTTGAGCCGTCTGTAAAGATATGTGTTGTACGCCAGTCTTCTGGTCCCAATGATATTGGTGTGTACGTGAAGTTGGTACTGGGGATCATGAAGTCTGTGCTACTGTTGATCTCTCTGCCGATCATGCTGTGCCCATACCTTTGTAGTGCCATGGTACCTTTCGCACATAGACGTTGTGCCGCTTTTGTGCAAGCAGGCGTTCTTGGATGTCCAGGTGGTTGACACGTAGGATGACTTCTAGAGCTTTGGTTGGGGTGGACCTTAGCGTCCACGTTATACAGACCATGGCTTGCCGCTGGGTTCTTTTCATTAGCTTGAGGTGCGCGGATTTCTCAGTGGCTTGCCACCATACCTGTATACCATGGAGTAGTATTGGTCTTACGACTCTCAGTTTTAGTGAGTGCTGCTTTGCATTTTTTGTGATGCATATAGTGCATATAGTGCCCTCTTCTCCCTTTCCTCCACATTGAGTTTGCTGTCAATTACTACTCGAAGATATAATACGTTGTTCATTGGTGTAAGTGCAGTTATATTGATCTTGGGTGGAGTGCACCGCGGTACCTTGTATTTCATTGTGAGAATGAGGTCCGTCTTCTCCGCATTAATACTTATTCCGGCTTCCATGGCTTACTGTAGTTTCATTGAGTGTAGAGTCCATGATTGAGCTGCGGGTCGAAGGACATTTTCCCATGATAATTAAAACTATTTAATGCTTAACGCCGATTACCTCAGTAACAGCGGGATGAAGTGGTTAAGTTATAATGCCCGAGAGCCCACAAATTAGGCTGCGTTCACACTATTCGACGCATGAGACCTGATAATCGAGTAGGCCTTCATGTTGCCTTGTTTTCAATGTCAAATGACAAGCTTTTCAGAATGAAAACAAGAAAACACAAGGGCCTACTAGATTATCATGTCTCATGAGTCGAACAGTGTGAACCCAGCCTAAGTCTGATTTTAACAAAAAAAAATTAATCATATGCTTAGATTTCAAATATGGCAAAAAATTTGTATAAATAGTAAGCTGATAATTTTATTTAATTCTACAAGCTATTTCAAAAGAACAGAAAATAATCATGAATAAAATATTCTTAAATACAGTACAGCTAGTACAGCCAAAAGTATTAGGTATTTCCGTTTGTTATTCAAATTTTAAGATGGTTTTGTTTATTTTTTTCATTAATAAGGAATACATTTTATTTTAAGTAAAGGGGACTTTCTAATCAAAAAATTTAATTAAAATAAGCACTTTGTTTTTAGATTTGGAAACTCCGTACTAATCCATCTTTTTATATCAATTGTACCTGAATATCCCATGTTAAAGAACGAACAATTTTTTTTTTTTCAATTTTTCCTTTAAATTCAAGCTAAAAGCCATTTAATACACTCCTCAAAATTAAATATAATCTTTATTAAGGCTTAAGTAAGCATTTAGCGTTAGCTCCTTATCCTCACATATACCTCTCGCACCCTTTAAAAAACGGAATAGAGCGAAATAAAAACACCAAAGCCAAAGCAAATTTGACTGAGCTTTTTCGGCAAATTTATTTCGCCCGTCCAGTGCGTGTGAGTAAACACGAATTGTCGGCATACTTTTAGGGGCATTTTAAAGACCTGCCTGGTTTTATTTTTATGTTTCCAGCTTAACATTTAAATGCACGTACATGAAAGAGCATCGCCTCTAAACTGCAAATGCAAATCCGCGCTCGTTCGCCTTGCCACGTCTTTGGCCGAGGCATTAAAATGAGTCGTGAACATTTACGAGGCTTGCCATCAGAAGATGACCGGGGCCAACTGGTCCACCTTGCCATTTCTCTACCTAATCTCGGCTACCAAATGGTTGTCATAAACAAAAAACGTACACACACACACATCCAACCAGACAAATAAATACAAAAAAAGAAAGAAAAGAAAACTTTGGCCAACAACGTGCCGCCGCCGCCTACTCGGTTTTTTGGCATGCCCGAGCCCATTGTCCGGAAGTACACAACTCAACAAATGGATAATGGCCGAAAAGTGGAAAAAAGCTTTAAGAAAAATTTTAAAGGGTGCAAGAAAGAATTATGAACAACAAATGTTTAAAAAGGATGTGTGTGTGATATTTAAATAATTAACTATGAAAGGAATACATAAGTTTCGAAATTAATTTGTGACAGATTATTCAGATCTTAAAGTTAAAGACTTTAACGATAAAGCAAAGCTTACTTCAACCGCAAATTTCGATCGATATTTATAAATTCTAAATCTTTCAGAATCCGATTGTAAACCTCTAAATTTGACCACCTTACCATAAAAATGAAAAAAGTGTTCGCACTAAGACCCAATTTCAGTAACTTGACGAAGGTCGTTACAAAACTTTTCAATATTTGTTTTGAATCATCAGTTTGGAAATTGTAAAGCCAGTGTTAGAGCAGCCCCAAAAATCAACCACAAATTTGAAAGAAATTAGAATTTTAAATTTATTAGAATTTGTTTTGAATTTATAAGTCATGAAATTTGATCAAAAGAGGCAAAATATGTTATCTGAGAGATTTTGGTGAAAGCGCCCAACAATTGTTAGCTGAACTCTAGAGAGGTCTGAGCTGAGAGTAGAGCGCTCTCCTACAATGCCTCACTTTCTTGTTGAGTTGTGTGTTGTGTATGTGAAAGCCCGATCCTTTGCTCTTACTCTTCGCTTACACCTTCTTTTTGCAGCATGCATCGGAGCGCGATGATATTATTCGTGCTTTATACGATACATCAAATTTGGTACATACACTCAAAAAAAAGCCAAGAACTGTATACTTAAATCAAGTACAAACGGTGTCAATTGTACACAGAAAAATCAATCCGAAACGGTAATGAAAACAGGGCAAGCTCGGATATTCTTAAGCCGATCTGAAAAAGATTGATTTTTATTAATCCTAAAAAGATTTCATATATCCAGCGGTAATCTCATAAAGATTAAATTAATCCTAATATTGGAACTTAATTTAATCGCAAAGCGATTGAAAAACGAGACAAATTTTAATTTCCAATTTTTTTTTTTTTTTTTTTTTTTTTTTTTTTTTTTTTTTTTTTTTTTTTTTTTTTTTTTTTTTTTTTTTTTTTTTTTCCTTTTTTTTTTTTTTTTTTTATAACACATCTACTTATTAAAAATTTAAAAAATTTTAAAAAAAAAAAAAAATCTAAAAAAAAACAACAAAAAAATATTTTTTTTATAAAATTTTTTATATTAAAAAAAAATCATCTGGGAACTACTAAATTCAAGCGTTGCACACTGCCAACCCAAAAATTTTTTTTGTGGGTTTTTGGGTAGGTTGGTTTTTGTATAAGCAGAGGCAGAAGTCCAAATTTTGGGGTTTGGGTTGGGATTTTTGTGGATTGAGAATGGACACCTCTTAAACTCCTTTTCTTCTTCACAAGTTTCGGATATTTTTCTTTGCCTCCGGCCCAAACCCCTTAACTATTAAGTCCCTGGGACAAATCTCACACTTTACACATTTCAAGATCCTTTATCACACACAAATTGGTTTAATTAAGTTTTCTAAAATACATAGAAAGAAATATAAAAACTTGTATTGTCAACTTTGTCTGGGAATCGAACCCAGGACTTTTGTATCCAAGGTGCTACTAATATTTTTCTGTATGTGATCTCAGAAAGGATTGAAGTGAGAACATTCGGATTGATTGGATTTTACCAAGCATAAAAAGCTTGAATTGTGCGCAATATCCTCAAAAACGAGCTTGAATTTGTAAGCCCATGACTGGCTTAAACAAGATTGAATTTATCTCCCCGTTTTTTTCTGTGTACGGTAAGTACGAATATACTTGAATCAAGTAAAAAGTTCTTATATCAAGTTAGATTTTTTTCATCCCGAAATACTTGATTCTAAACAGTAGCGAGATATATTAAGTACATTACGTACTATTTGAAGAGCTTTTCAACAAGACTTTTAATTTGCAATCGTCTAAGTCAACTCCGATTAAATCTTAAAACATGATTTGCATACTCAAAATAAGAATAAAATATTTATCGATGAACCCTATTAAATTCAAAATTATGTCCCCAAAACATTCTTGGATCCAAATAAAAGTACTTATAATATGTCAAAGTTAAGATCTTAAGCTGTTACAAATTTATGCTTAAAACGAGGTATCTGCAAAGATCTTAAGGCCATAAATTAATCAAAGTGCCAGGAGGTATACTTATGGGACAGAAATCTATGGTCACTTCATAAGTAAAGTTATTGAACCAGTTGGAAATTTTAAGGAAAGATTTGTGCTAAAATAGTTCGCATTTTCCATTGCATATGTTTTAAGCTTGTCATTTTAAGATTATTTATTTTATTGTATTAAGAATACGGTAAAAATTCTTGATTCAAGAATGTTTGTGTTGGTGTGGATAATAAAGAGGGAGTATCAAATCGACCAGTTCCAGAAACATTCCTTTGAGTCACCAAAATCGGAACACACGACACAAGTGTGGACACGACAATCGTTTATTAGAGACTGAGAGTATAAAGGAAAGCGTACAAAGATGTTGGCACAAAACGGAATCTATATAGTGCTGTGCAACTAGACCGATTTAACTTCCTTATTCAGCAGTTTGTTTCCACTTTACTAATTTTAACGGACGTTTTAGGACTTAAGTATGTTTTGTACTTAATTTAAATTTTACAAAATGTTCAACAAATTAAAAAACCATAAAAAAAAAGTTTTAAATGCCATTTCCAGATTTGTGCATAGAATATCTAAAAATACTTGAACTTTTGTTTGTTTCATTCGTTGTCTTATTTCTTCCACTGTTGACCGACTTGTTCTGGTCTTTTTCGGTTTGCTTTTTTATGGCCTCATCTTTTTTTGCTGGCCATTCTGTGTGTGTGTGAGTGGGGGCGGGGATGGAGGATACTTGGTCTTATACGCCTGCCCGTTTATTGTCGTTTATTTGTCTTTTTGCCATTTTTATATTTACGCATATAATCGCTTTCAACGCGCTGCCTGCCGCCTTGGGAAATGGTGAGGCGTTTGTTTTCCTTTCGGTTTTAGGTTTTTTGGGCTCTTATAAATATGATGTTATCGCTTTTTATGGTCCATTTTTATTGCCAGCAATCAGTCTTCTGTTTTGTTTGCTGATTGCTTGCCATTATTCAAATGTATTTGTTTAATTCTCGGGGATTGGCCCACCACAAATCATTTTAAATCCGCAATATGTCAACAAATATTTTTCGTAGGGCGGTTGGAGAAAGTTTATATTTTTTTTTTGGGAAATGTTGAGGTCGTTATGCCTTGTGGCAGCTGTTAAATGAGTACCTGATGGGGGCACCCAAGCTGGCCAATCAGCTGCAAACTCATAATCACATTGCGTATACGTAATTAGTTTAGCGTTGACAAGGCAAATAATGCGCTCAACCCCATTCTCTCTTATCAGCATCGCCTACTATCTGCTGATATATGCACTTTGTTGACAAACGAGCTGATTAAATGCCAGCTCTCGGTCATTATGCAATTAAATGGCTTCCAGAGTCTGTGGGCATTGGCTTATTGGCAATAACCAGAGACGAAGGGACGGACGGACGGACGAACAGACCCGGCGGACATGTATGTACAAATGGGATTAAAGTGAAGGATTATTTATATTAAAGCTTTAAAGCTTGACCGGAAATTTCGAGGTTCGAGCGAAGGTTTTGCTTCAAAACTTGATTTGGTTTTTTTTATCCCCAGACTTAAGCAAACTAATTTTTTTCGCTGGCGAAAAGTTTTCATAAATAATAAATAATATTAAACAAATATTTAATATTTTTTATTAGGTTTTTTTTTTAATAATAGATTAAGGGTTGCTCTTTTCTATATATGTCAAAAGTGTGAATAAATTAATTCGTTTAATATATATTTAAAAAGTTTTTGAAAAATGTTTTTTTTCGACATTTATTTTTAGAGCTTCAGAGGGCTCTGCTTGCAGCACTTGCACCCGGTGCATTTCATATGCAGCATAATTTTTTAAATGGTCTTGGCCTTCTTCCTGATGATGGGCTTGGTTTGACCACCGAATCCCTGCTGGTTCCAGTCGTAACGCTGATGGTCCTAAGCACCCTTACGATCCTTGAACGTCTTGTACTGCGTCCCCTTGAGCAACTTGTACATGCTGCATTTTTGCATAAAGTGCAACTCTCCTTTCTCTGTTTCGACGAAAAATTATCGATAAATTCCATATATTTGTACCCTGGTCCCATTATAAATGGGTAGAATGACAATTATATATAGGTGTTGGGCTGTTCATTAATAAGTGAACAACAAAAAGTTGCTCACAGAACTGAACAAGTGAACATGCTCTTCTTCAATTGTTAATTTTGGTTCAGTGACTCATTGTTCAGTGACTGCTTACTCAGTTGGTCTTTGACTCAGTCCAGTTACTCCCCTCTTGGCGACCTGTTTACTCTATTGTTCCTTTTTATTCAGTGACTCTATGCTCAGTACGGCAACTTAGTGTCAACTTGCTGCTTTCGCGGTCTCAGCCGTAAATTCATTAAAAATGTTTTTGATTTAAAAGCAAATCGAAACTTTCAACAATTTTACGGAGGTGGCTATCAAAATGGCAAAATATGTATATTGTGGCGCTTTTTTTACTTGCAACTCACAAAGAACTCTTAACCGTCATCTCGAAAGTATGCGCCCAGCCGCAGAAGGACCAAAGGCAACAAAGCATAACAATTGGTTCAAATGATCGCTAAAAATCACCATGACTTGAAGATAATTGACGAGCAACTGATCAGCTGAACAATTGAACTCACTGACTGACTTACTTTAAAATAAAAAGGACAAGTGATATTGATATTGATATTGAACGACAAATTTATGTTCCGCTTAAATATTGATATCGAAATAATAGTCGTTGCACAATTATTTTGACTAGCAAAATTTCATAATACTTGATTATATTTTTAAAACAAAATTAATGATGTAATTTGTATGTCATACTGGTACAGAAGAAAGCTTTCAATAAAGCATAAGTAGTTCACAATCGGATGAGTGGATTAGAAAGTAAAATGAAAATGTAAATTGGCATAATTATTTTGACAAGGTTAAAAAATTAATCTATTCTAATTAGAGGAGCTCAGTCTGGTTTCAGAAATCCTAAATCTATAACGGTTAAGCTGCATATTGAAATAAAAAAGCCAAAAATGGCTAATTTATTCATTTTTCCCATAGCCCTTGGGAAACATCTAGGATAATTGCGGAGCAGTATTCCTGGTAACAAACGTCAGAATATCTGAAGTTAGGCGGTTGACAATAGTCGCGTGATTGGCTCGGAACCCAAATTGGTGTGATGGAATGATATTTTGAGCATGGTTATCAATTTTGCGGAGCAAGATCTTTTCAAATAGTTTTGATTAACAAGGCAGCAGGCTAATGGGTCTATAAGACGACGCTTGTGTTTTATCCTTTCCTAGTTTGTGAATCATTATGATTGCGGACTTTTTTCAGTGAGTTGAGATGTATCCACATCGTAGGACAGCATTGAAAAGTCTTGAGATATAGAATTATATTATTATAGAATTAAGTTCTCTAATTAAATTTTTATTTCAGACAAATGACTTTGATTGGGTCTTCTTGGATATAGCTCGTTACTAGAGATGGGCGCTTGTCGAATATTTTCAACACGACACGACACTAACCCGAGTGGCATATTACAAACACGCACATCACACGCACGGTCAAAAATTTCCTTCACACGTCACGACACGACACGCATGAGTCAAATCAAAATTATTTAATATATTTATTTATATTGTGGCTAATCGCACTTTCAGATATAAATGTATATTTAACCATCAAATTTTCAGATAATCCAGAAAGGAAACGGAGTTTCTGAAACAAGATAAGAGTTAAGCGTGGAACATTGTCTAAATTCAAAAACTGTTAAAACTTTTAAATGTAAATGGATTTTGTTATTTTCTATTGTACATATTCTGGGTCTTAGAATTATAGAGAATCAGAATTAATTATTAAACAATTGGAAAATGAACGTTTTTTGGCAAAATAAGTAGGAATATAAAAATTTTTTCCTTTGTCCAAACACGTTCTTGGATATAAATAAATACAATATATTTAGTATTTTTGGTCCGATAAGTCGAATCAAATAGTTTCGAATTGTATCGTGTTTTGTCGAGTTAATTCGTGTTGAACCGTGTTCGTGTTTAAGGGGATAACAAATTGACACGCACGTGCACGCACGAAATGTAAGCCGATTGCAGCGCCATGTTCCCAAAAAGTTTCTTCTAATTCGGAGATCTAAAAGAAGATCAGTGACAAACGCTGTTACAGAAGAATTATATAAAAATATTTCATTCCTCACATTGGTTACTTACAAATTCAGGGTCACCCTGTGTGAATGTACGCTGTTGTACGGAATAGAATCGGAGTAATTGCATTTTTCACTTACTTTAAAAACACACCAAGTCTCGGTTGCTTAGTTTGCACAGTTTTTCCAACTTTTCAAAATAAGTAATCTTTTCAAATAATTCTTTCATACTCATAGTGGCTTTAAAGGAGAAAGTATATGTTTTCAACTAATTCAAAGAAATGCGCTTTTCAAATGCGAGTTTCTCACTAATTGCTTGACTTTTAGTGAAATCGACTAAATTTTCCATTTCTGACATTAAAGCCAATTCAAAAATCCCAGCTCTCAATCGCAGTCACCTGGTGGGGCATTGTTGTCGCCTCGCCTTCTGCTGGTCACTGCGGTTAACCACAGCAGCAGCAACTCCCCTTCGTCCCACTGGACACAGAGCCTGAGTCAGGTACACTGACTGAAATTTGCATACGAACACTTAACCAACGATGCGAATGCTTCTTTCCGTTTTCTTGTGCATGTCAATCAGTTCGTTTCATGGCATTTTGATTGACTCGACACCGGGTTCAAGTCAAAGTTCAAAAGAAATCATTTGACGATTCGATAGACTAATTACGCTAATATACCAGAATAACAGGAAAAAAAGAAGAAAAGGACGAAGGAGCAAACTAAAATCGAAGCTCATAAATAATTCCCAAATACCGTTGGTAGTACAAAAACACAAAAACAAGTGGAAAATGAAAACGGAATTCAAGTGTCCTTCGCAAGGCTGTCTGTCTAGCTGTCACACAGACAACACACACAAACACATACAGACACACCTGAACATATCAATCTTAATTAAGATTTTACTTCTCTGGGCGCCGAAGACATTACAAAACGAAGAGGGGAAGAAGTCCTGTTGTTGTTGTTTTGATTTTAGCAGAAAGAAGTTTTATTAGTTACTTCCACTTCCTTCAATTGCTCAACTAATTGCAGTTGATGTATTATTTTGTGCTCACTTTGTGGTTTTCTCTGTGGGTTTTGGTAGATTTTTATAGCTGAAGTTTAGAGGGGTTAACAAGTGGAAATAAGGCGAGAACTTGGTAAGGTTGGGGTTAGTTGTGTTTCTGAGTACACTCAAGAAAAAACAATTGTAAGAGTTTTAGTATGCATGAGATTGAATTAATTACATTTTGTACTTAACATTTTAAAATTATTGCAGTACGAATCATTCTTAAAAGGAAAACCAATCGATATTTCAGCTAAATAAAAACAAACATTTTTGTGAATCAAGTACTTTTCCTACTTATTTGGTACGTGTATTGCTATTTAAGTTTCTGGCCTAGGTCACTTCTAGCCATTTTAGGATCTATTGGCCTTTTCCAAAAAAAAGTTTGGACTTTTATCGATAAAGCTTCATACAACACTTTCTTGTGTGACCACGTTTGATATCGATTAACGATTAATCAAAAACTTACCTCGGCAGAAAAAGGGAATTAACTCGTGAAAATTTTTGATGCAATCATTTTTCACAACTTTCGACGTGGATTATCACGACAAGAGTGCAACGATGAACTGTCCTATAGCACTGTGAAAAATTGGTTTAATGAATTGAATCGTGGGCGACGATCGCTCGACGAGGTCGTGAGTCTCCAAAAAGAAACATTGATGCCGTGCGTGAACTGATAATGCAAGATCGTCATGTGACATACCGTGAGATAGTGGCAACCTTGGGCATTTCTTCCACCAGCATACATTTGATATTAAAAAGGTTTGTTCTCGTTGGACCCCGCACAATTTGACAATCGCTCAAAAAAAGGCTCGTGTGGATTGATGCAAAGAAATTTTGAAAAAATATAATCGCGGTCTTTCAAAAGACGTTTATAAGATCGTCACAGGTGACGAATTTGGATCTATGCTTATGAGCCCGAAACAAAACAGCAATCGACCGTGTGGGTCTTCGAAGACGAGCCAAATCCAACGAAAGTCGTCGTGGGACTTGGGACTGTTCCGCTTGAGCAAAGTAGGACGGTAAATTCTGAGTGGTACATCACAATTTGTTTGCCTGAAGTCTTCGGAGAAATTCGAAAAACGAACAAGAGAAGACAGATCATTGTGCACCATGACAATGCGAGCTCTCACACATCAGCTCACCCCAGTGCCTTCTTGACCGCCCAAAACTTCGAATTGATGGGTCATCCGCCGTACAGCCCTGACTTGGCACCCAATGACTTCTTTTTAATCCCGCACATCAAGGAAAAAATGCGTGGTCAACGATTTTCGTCGCCAGAAGATGCTGTTAAAGTGTGTAAATCTTGCTGGAGAATACTTTGAAAAACAATAAAACCATTTTTGATCATAAATATTCGCGTTTTCATTATTAGGCCAGAAATATATATAGCAACCTACGTATCAGTAATAAGCTTAGAAGAATCTATCTAGTTTAACGTATTAAGCCCGTTTGCCTTAATTTAGTGTATTCCTATACGTTTTTGTGTCACATGTTTGTAGCTGCGTCCCTCGATCTGTTGGGCGGGAGGTGGGCTGCTATTTAGCTGTTGCTTGGGCCACTATCAAGCACTCCTTTTGCATGTTTTATGTAAAAAGATCCGATAATATTTGTCAGAGATATAAAAATTCAAACTTTTTTCTCATATTTGGGGTCATTGTGCGCTCAGTCAGCCAGTTTAATGTTAATCATTACATTTGAAATTTTACGTAAAATTTTAACGTTAACGTTAAATGATAAGGTTGACATAAAATGTTAAGGCTGACATGAAATGTTAATGTTAACATAAAATGTTAAATTTAACATAAAATGTTAATTTTAACATAAAATGTTAATTTTAACATAAAATGCTAATTTTAGCATAAAATGTTAATTTTAACATAAAATGTTAGTTTTAACATTAAATGTTAACTTATCTTAAATGTTTATGTTTTATGTTAACACTAACATTTGATGTTTATATTAACATTTTGTGATTTAAATTAATGAATAATTTTTTTGATCTCAATGAAGAATTATTTTTCATTTTATTTTAAATATGCAAATTGTTATTTCAAAAATAAATCGGAATGTATTTAATACATTTCCCGTTCTAACTTTATCCCTCAACGGTCTAAGATCTAGCATGTAGGTATTTAAAAAATGAAATCTTGAAATGGTATTTACCTTGAATTTTATATAAATTTTAACCAGCTTACAGTACCACATAATTTTTTTCTAAGTGTATGCAATTTCTCTGACAAGTGCAATAGTTAACCTATATAAAGTTATAGAAATTTTAAGTATTTACATATGTTTTCCATCAATCATTTCTAACTTGCTGTTCAATTTCTTTTTGGCAGAACAACTAGAACTAGAAATTTCCTCGTTAAATGGAGGTGAACACACAGAATACCCAAAATACCCAAAGCCCAAGCAGGTTGCGCTCAGCAAATTAAGTGCAACCACAATATACAAGTACCAGGCTCTGGCACAGACAATACACGCTGCACGGGCACCAATCAGGAGTGCAAAAGGGGAGAAAACTGACAGATGGCAAGACTTTTAACACTCCAGGGATAAAGTTTCATTAAGAACAGCCTAACATGGAGACGGACTCCGAAACTAAAGTAAAGCCACAGACCGGCAGCCAGCCAGACAGACAGACAGAAGAGAGACCCCCAACGCCCCAGCTATCATACTTCTAGTGTGGTACGAGGCACTTCACTTCAAATTGCACTTGAGGCTTATGAAGTGGGAGGGACACACCCACACATCCAACTTCACTTCAAGTGCATGTGAAACCGCAGTTGAAAGGCATTTATTGTACTTGTCATTGTTGCTGGAGAAGGAGTTGTTGAAGCTTCACACAGACTCCCTACGTTTGTGTGTGTGTGTGTGTGTTCTGGAGTCGAAATCCCTTCTCAGCCGGGCAAAAATGCTTTACTTACTCCTATGAATGCCAATGCATAGAGCAATCATAAAAAGGCGGACGGGTGTGGCTTTTTGTGTGTTAGGCATTTTGCTAAACGACCCTAGTTAACCTCCAGGCCAAATAATTTGCATCAAGACCTGGCACTGGGCTCAATGGCAAAAACTTGCTCGGAATCTGGTTCTGCCCTGCCGGGCATAATACTTACGTATGTAGCCCTCTCTCTCTCTCGCTCTGTCTCCAGCTCTCTTGCTTATTTTAGTTATGGCATTTCAGGCATTTTTGCCAAGTTTACAAGATTATGCGCTTAGTGGCTGGGCCCACCAGCAGCATGTTAGGAGAACTTCCTCGAAGGGTGTTGAAAACTTTTTCGGTTCGAGGTGCAAATGAATATGGGTAAGTGAGTGTATTCCCATTCTTCGTTGTCGTCGTCAGCTTCATCTGTGTCTAACCTGAGGTGTAATTAAATTGGTGTCGCTTTTGAAATTTTTTGACAAGTTTTCGGTGAAAATGGGGTAATAAAAATAAAGGTCAGGGTAGGCCAATTGCTGGGATTAGCTAGATCTGGTGACTAAATAATGTTGTTTCTTAAACCGAATTAGGGAGTAAATTGTTCATTCAAATTTGTTTTAGCATTGAAAATTGGCCAAGTTAGTTAAATGGATTAGTTGGTCTTAGACAGCGGTATATTGTCCTTAAATTTTCTTTTCAACACATAAATCAATACATTGATCTTATGTCCGGCAAAAGTTACAATTTAATTTAAGCACTTCACAGTTATGGATTGGTAAATATATATCAAACCAAGACAAAGGCACTTTGAATATTAAGTCTTATGTCCAAGCCCAAGCAGCTACAAGCACGAAAATGCTCAAGAATATTTCAAGTTTTGTTCAAAGGCCACTTAAGCACATACACAGAGACACACAATACTCAATCCACTGAGCATGTTTATTAATTTATTAAATTTTCAACCAGAAACACAAGTTTCTGACAGGTTTCAATTATTAAGTTCAAAATATTTTTCCGTAAGATTAAAGGGAAAGGAAAATGATGTGAAAGAAATTAGGTTGATAAAATAAATTTCTAAAAGCATTTCCTCTCAAGGGATGGATTCAAAAATTATAAAAAAAACGAGAAGGTAAAGATAACTTCGACTGTGCCGAAGTTTTAATACACTTGAAAAACTTTACTCCAACTAATTTAACCAGTAAAATATATTTAGGATATTTGAAAATTTTAAATCATTGATAATAAAAATTTGACACCATAAAAAAATTTTTCTCAGTAAAAACTAACATATATCAAGATTAGTGGTTTTTCGCTTAAACTAGTTCTTAGACCGATCGTTCCTATGGCAGCTATATGATATAGTCATCCGATCCGGCCGGTTCCGACATATTAGTAGTTAGTGACTCTGTGCAAAATTTCAGCTCGATAGCCTTAAAACTGAGGGAATAGTTCGCGTAGAAACAGACAGACAAACAGACGGACACACAGACGGACAGACGGACGGACGGACAGACGGACGGACGGACAAACGGAATTGAACTCGGCTCGTCGTCCTGATCAAGAATAAATATAGTTTATGTATTCGGAAATGAATATTTCTATGCGTTACAAACTTCTGGGCAAAATTAATATACACTTTTAAGTGTATAAAAATATATAAAAATTTGTTTTTTATAATATCGATACATATTTATTTATAAAAGATAATGTTTGTACGATTGTTTGTATGTATGTTTGTATGTGTAACACCCAGACTTTGCAATATATATATATTTTAGAACCGGCTAACTCTGATGCTCCGACTGAACTGAATTAGCCAAGTGTGGCCAAGTGACTCACAGCATTATCCCAAAATATTGTATGTTTGTAACTTTTAGGCGTCTAAGTCGTGAAGTCTGTGATCCAGTTCGGCTTGAAACC
Source organism: Lordiphosa mommai (assembly GCA_018904225.1). Lineage (NCBI taxonomy): Eukaryota > Metazoa > Arthropoda > Insecta > Diptera > Drosophilidae > Lordiphosa > Lordiphosa mommai. The sequence goes on from JAEIFT010000292.1 coordinate 157,055, forward strand.
GGCTCAGAGCTATATCCGAAACAGATTGAACCAGCTCAAAAGTGTCTCAGAACCATATCTCTGAATGTATTTAACTGGTCTGTGGTACAAGTACACTTTTCTAATTAGCGATCAAGGTAATAAATATGAAATTATATTTGGCTTCATCAAACGCTTTAAACCAGAGCTCGGATAAAACAGTCGGTTTATTGTCCGGTTCGGGCAATCCAAAAAACCCGAAATGAATCTGTTCTCAAGGTTAGTTAAGAGGGTAAAATTTCTTTAGCGAAAACCATAAGATCTTCTTTATTTGTGTTATTTATTAATTAAATTTAAAAATTTTAAAAAAATGTTGAGTTCGAGGGCTGTTCAACAAGTTATCGGCCTGCCAATTAAGGTCTCAAAAAAAGGTGAAGAGGTAGTAGCCATGTTTCCGGGACTTCAGGTTATCGGAAATAGAAAGGTTTTCAGCAACGTATAAAATACTCACTTTAGCAAGAACATTGCTTCATTAAATTTGCTATATCTGCTAAATTATTTCGAATTTCTTAGGGTTTGAAGGGGATGAAAGGGGAATGTCCAAGCTATAATAATAATGCGAAACAAAAAAATCGGAAAAAAAATTTCAAAGGTAGAAGACCCGATATTGAATTTTGGGCATTTAATTTATCGTTAAATTTCAAAAAGAATAAAATGTTAGTGTTTGAATTTTTTTTTTTTAAAGTCATAAAAACTAAGAATTTTCTTGAATTTATTATACATTTAGTTGAGAAGGCTACGGCAGTCAGCGATTGATTCTTTTTATTAAATTCAATGTATGTCGCGCATTCACCTTTATTTCTACTTTAAATGCAAAAATTGTAAGATTAATTTTTTGTCAACTTTTGGTCAGCGACATTAGTTTTGATTTATACTATACAATGTATTATGGAAAAAGACAAAGGTATATATTAATGTGAAAGTGATCGGTGTCTTTTGTTCAGTGATTAATGTGTATGCTATACATATGTATATACGGGTAATTTTATCCGTTGTGTACCGATTATAGTAAGTAATTGGATAATTTGTTGATAGACTTCAAGTATATTACACGGTGCATAGACTTAAAATTGCATATATTTGGCATTTTTGAGAACTCTTGAGAAAAGTTTTTATCTTTTATTGACTGTTAGAGAACGAAAACTGCTGCTATAATTCGAAGTGAAAATATTTGTTAAATTATTCACAGCATTGTAACGATCACCTTACCAAAAAATGAAATAGTGTAATGGCCAAATTTAAAAAAATTTAAGTTGTGGAGAACCACAGAAATTTAATAAAAATATTTATAGGGATTGAAGAACTAGAAGATTTATCGGAGATTTTCTAAAATCGTAGAAATTTTTAAAATAAAGTTAAGAGCACCACATTTATTATCTAATGAAAAGAAATGGAAAAATATATCAATATATATATATCAAATTTCAGAAAAAATACAGATTTGTGTAATACTTTAACAATTGGTTTTTAATATTTACCTAATTTTTCTTATAAAATAATATATAAAATAACAATAAAAAAACAACAAGAAAATGATCTAATTTTAAATATGTAATTCCGATACTATTTATGAAATCTTACTTTGGTTACGTATATTGAAGCACCCTCAATTCTCTGTTAAACGCATTTTAAATTTTTAAAATACCTTCATTAATGCGGATATTATGATTTTTTACATGAAAAAAGTCAGTTGGCTACTCTGAGAAAAGTAAAAGTTACAGTAATGCTAATGCAAAAATGATTAAAATAGTTTCTTATTTACTATTCACTATAATGTAATAAAATTATGACACAGTATCTCCTAAGCCTTTGAGAATAAATCTACAGTTTAGGTGTCAAATATCCCACCGTGCGACGGTTCGTAAACGTAAGAGTTCACAGGACCGTGAATCTTTTCCGAAGAATTAGCGAAAGAGTTTTCATTCCTTCTAACGAATTGGTACAGCGTTATTTCGGTACGACATCTGTGCAGTCGGGCAAGCGGCGAAGTTATTATTCACCTTGTATAAAACACCAACACTCAGAGAAAAAAGCGAGCAGATCGTGCTTGATATCAAGCAGATTTCGTGTCAGAAGTTCGGCAAGACAGAATCTTCTTGGATCCAAAAAGAAAATACTGTTTTAAATTTAGTCGGCTTCATATCAAGCACGATTTAATCTCGAATTCAAGAATTCTCGAATTCGCAATGCGAACGCATCACCTCCCTTGCTACCAAACTAAAAATCGAGCGCACAAGTCTTTTCGATTTCAAGCAGATTTCTTCTTGAAAATTCAAGACGAAAAAAAACTAAATTGAAGCCGATTTCAGTCTTGCCTAATCGTGCTAGATTTCTCTGGGTGAATGAATACATAAATTCTTATCGACAGTCACTCTGATAATAAAACTCTGTCGTCAAACGCCACCAATCTTGTCAGCAGCTCCTGAACCAGGCACTGAACCAAATTTAACAGTACCCATTACTCTCGTCTGGGTACGTAGAAGGAACGATCGGCGCTGCCAGCGACAGAAGCGGTAACGGAAATACAAAATCAAAGCTAGGGCAGATGGACTATGTGTGAATGAAACTGACGGTAACATATCCTGATCCCTTTGGCCAAGATAAACTCCCAAACGAACTTAAGAACTCCTACACTTAAGCAAAAACTTAATTTGGATTATGATAGGTGTCTTAGCGGGGTGTGTCCCCCTGCTTCTATCTTAGCTTAAATATTAGGAAACGGTTGAAATATTAAAATCGGAACCAATTTCAATAAGATCAGAGCTGCTTTAAAATTGAATTAAAAGGCTTTCTCAACGGAATCGAAAACATTTTATACTTTGATCAAAGGCTGCTTTAAGCCTATTTAGAACACAATTAAAACCTTCTATGGGAACCTCAAATGGTTCACAAATAAATTTCGACTTTATCTTTGAATCAAAATCATTGAGAGAAATGTTTGTTTGCCCCCAAACGTTTAACTTAAATTGTCGTAAATTTACACAGGCATTCAAAATTAATGTGGCCCAGTTGGCTTCAATCTGGCAAAATCCCAGGCTTTTACCCCAACTTCTTGCAAGTTAAACGTCAAAGGCCGAAAAGTCAAGCAGGCTTCTTTTCACTTTTCTCTGGCCCGTTGGGCATAATTTCGCAATTGCAGGCACATGTGGCACAAGGCAATCCCTCTGCTGCTGCTGCTGTTGTTGCTGCTTTCACCCCTGGTTTACACTCCCTCTTCAATCAGGCACAATGGCCCATTGAATCTCTTTCCAAAAACAATAACAACAACACACACATACACACACACACACAGCAACACTTTTACCACGGTCAGTTACGTTTACGCAATGGGCCAGCCACGCCCACTGCCTGCTGCCCTACTTGTTATTTATATTATGACCACTCACAGTTGTTGGCTCATTGTCATAAATTTCCTCAAGTGTTTGCTCTGCGGAAAGATTTTTCGCTCCCTCTCCCTCTCTCGTGTTTTTGCTCTGTGGTGTTTTGTTTGCCAACCGCCTAAGGGCTTTTGTAGCAACACAATGGCCAATTTAATAAATTCCATAAATTGTTTATGTTTAGTGGCCAATGATGCATGAATGTTTGTTGGCTCAGTGCATGTCCGTATAAATTGTAATTTTTTAAACTTCTCCACCTGCCATTCATTTAGTTGGCACGTTTTCTCCCTTTTTTGCTGTTGACTTTTAATTACACCAACTCCCCCAAAAGACATTGACAGCCCCAAATTTACATTTACATTTCTTAAACAAAAGCAAACTGGCCGCAAAATAAAAAATACCTCCAAATAACAAAAAAAAAAGAAATGACCAAAAAGAGTTCTACCCCCCGGCCCCGGCAACTTGCTGAATAATTCAACGAATGTCCTGCCAACATTTTAATTTAAGTTTGCGCTTCGCTGCCCGGTTAGATAAGAAATTGTTGAGGGAAATGGACTTCGAGGAGTTTTGCCGTATTTATTTACACTTTGGCCAGCCGCAAAAATTAATAGAAAAGTTTCCCTGCTGTTGCCAAACAGAAAGTACAAATTATGCAGCAATTTCATTTTGATATTTTTGCTGGTCAGCAGAGGATGAAAGGATGTTAATGTAAATGACTGGAGCAAAGAAAAACTTTTAATAATGTCTCAAAAGACACATTTTTTTGTGTCGTGGGTCTTTTGTTCGCACTGGTTCACACTTCATTTGAAATTCGGACCGACGCAGCCTTTGTTCGGGGCCCAGGACCTAATTATTGTCGTTGCCTTGATGGCTGCCACTTGATGTAAATTATGTTTATGCTTGCATACTTTTCGGCGCCCGTGAATACCCGACCAACCGACCGCCCACCCGCCAGCCACAATGCAATGCTATTAATTTTTATGTGGCGCTTGGCTTATGGCCTGACTTTATGGTCCAGTTAAGGCAGTTGTAGTCAAAGTTTTTTTGGCCATAAGTTGGCGCTGATGTGCAGCAATTTGCCTTTGGAGTTGGTAGAAAGTGAAGTGAATGCGGCCGGAGTTTGGCTGGCAGTAGAAAGATTTATGATTATTAGGATGTGTGCACTGACTAAAGAAACTAACAACTTGGGGCTGACTTTCTCAATTGTAGCTGAATTATTAGTTCGCATTTCGGAAATATTTTGCATACTTAGCATACAAATATGTGAATACTGAATTAGAGCTTAGATAGTATTCGTTTGTGAGGTAAAAATCCATTTTAAAGAATCTTTTATAAAATGTATCAACATTCTGTTAATTTACGGTTTGTTTTATCAGCCACAGCGAACTATAGGATATTTTCCCATTTTTCTGGATTAATCTTTATCAAGTTGTGGGTCTAGTTCATTGATAAACCATTCAAATGTTATTTGGAATTGTTTTTGAAAAATTGAAAACAATGTGGAATTGTTACCATTTCGACCACAAATTATTTAGTTGTCTATTGTTTTAGAAATATATTTGACAATATAGACAATATCTATTTAACAACATCCGATAGAATGTCGCGTGCTTTATTACAAAATAATTTTTCACTCCTAATGATCGCTAGTTTGGTCGGTCGTGGTGCCGTGAGTAGTGTGTGCGCCTTTGGGTTCGAGCCTGCATCGGAACATCTAAAAAAAAGACGGTCACCTTCACCAGCTATTGGCGCCAGCTGTAAATTAAGTAGCCATGAAAAAACTGCTCAAACTTTGCTGTTGGGAATCGGCATTAAACTGCAAGTCCCTTTCTCTTCTGCGAAAATTAAAAAGCACACACGCCAAAAGATTGAAAGAAGCTCTGCTTGGCCCTTTCGGAGCTAAAAGAATATATTTTGATTAAATTTATTTTAAAGATTGCTTTGAATTTGTTTTTCTGGTATTTGCTTCGAGAGAAATCTAGCACGATTCGGCAAGACTGAAATCGGCTTCAATTTAGTTTTTTTTCGTCTTGAATTTTCAAGAAGAAATCTGCTTGAAAACTTTGTGTGTTTGGTGGCAAGGGAGGTGAGACAAAAAAATCGGGCTTGAAAATTCATGCTTTATTTCAGTATTTTCTTCTTGAATCCAAGAAAATTCTGTCTTGCCGAACTTCTGACACGAAATCTGCTTGATATCAAGCACGATCTGCAAGATTTTTTCTCTGAGTGTACTATTTATATACAGTCGTCAAGCCGCTGTCCAAGTTTTTGCAATTCAAGTCGGTGCACATTTATGCTGCCATCTAAACTCTACATTCCTTTTGAGCTGCACCTTTTTACTCCCCACGAAGCAGTATTTTGATGATCCAAATAAATGTGTGTGCGGTCACAGGGATCAGAACAATGTGCACTCCTTATACAGAGGATCGTGGAAAGGAATTTGAGAGATAATATATGAAGATCCCGCATTGATCCTATGCTACTATCAATGGGTTATCTTGATCATGCAGCTGCAATTCCTTGTGTTCTATTTATACCCTATTCTCTATGAAAACTGGAATGGAGGACGGCTGAAGCATTCGTGTGCGGATTCACATAGTAATGTCATAAAGCCTTGAAACAAGACCAAGGCTCAAGTCCATAAACTGGCGCGTTATTTTACCAGGGTACACATCTCCGATACATTGCCACGTATTTGCTGTGCGAGACATTGAATATAGGACCCTGTTCCGAATTCCGAGTCGATATTCGTGTAAACCTTCGAGTTTCGAATTTAAGTTCGTCAGCTGTTTAATAAATGTAACCCTGGAACTAGGACTTGCTAATATATTACCTTTTGAGTAAAATTAACCTGAATATTTAATGAAATTAATTGGTTTTTAAAAGTATTTTAAAATAATATCCAGCAGGATGTAAAATTTTCATTGCGCTCAAACAATTGTCTTCCTCACAAAATGAATGTAACAGGCTGAGGGAAGCACCGACCCCAAAATGTACGTATGTTCTTGATCATTATCAACAGCGCTAGTTCTGTAGCCCAGTACGCCTCCGATTTTTAACTTATCTGATCGTCATCCATGTTCGTTTTTCAAATTACGGCTCTACAAATTAGAAAACAAATTGTGGTGTACCATCTCAGAATGTATTACAGTTGATTCACCTAAGAAAACCTAAATGCGTACCGAATTCTTAGAAAATCGCTTTACACGTTAGACGATAATCGTCTTGATATTTTTCGGCTCAATGGCCATGAGATAACCTTTTGGAACGCTCATTTTCCAAACACGCATATCAGCATTTTAAATTTTTTTGCACTCAATGGCCTTATTCACATTTGTATTACAAGGGGATCGATGTTCACAAAATACAATTTCTAGCACAGAATCCATTCAATTCCACGTTGCTGGTCGATAATCAATTTTACACATAATTCGCACGAAACTTGTTCACCAGGTTAGCTTCAAGTTACCCAATATTTTTACAGTCAATAAAATCAAACGTGGTTAACACATGAAAAAGTTGTCTGGAGCTTTTAACAATAAAAATCCAAACTTTTTTGGAGGGGCCCGCAATTCGTTAGAAATGACTAGAAAGTGACCTAGGCTCGAAAACAGACCCACCAGCAATAATACACTTAGAACCCTGACAAAATTTTTATTTGTACAGGGAATAGGGCTGCTAGGAAAGTTGTAAACTTAGCGTGGGGGCACAATAGATCAATACTGTACGCTGTGCACTATATCCTCAGCGACATAACTAAATGTTTAAATAATTGCAATTAGGTAACTTTATATAAGAATTTTTTCCAGCAATTGCTCTATGATTCTAAGGCCTATATAAGTGTTTAAATGAAAAAGGCTACCCGAACTAGAACTTATTTCATATTTTTTTATATTTAATCTATATTAAATTACACTAATATCCGCCGCATTTGCACTACGCCTAAACTTTGGCCATAAACAACTAAGCCAGAGCCAGCCAAAGTCGCTTCATTCTTTTAGCTAAACATCGCAATCCCCGACCATACGTACATACGAACATATGTTAAACGTCTGTACGTGCCAGCTAAAAACGATGCGCGATGTCATGTCTGGCCCCTTTGTGTCTGCCCCTGCCCCCTGTTCGCTTGCCCCGCTATTTGCCTGTCCGGACTGTCGACATATCTTAATTCCCATAACCAGGCAAAAGTCTGCATGAATTTCAAATTCAATTTGGCGCATTTTACATAATTTATTAAACAAAAGGCTCAAACGAGAACAACACACAGAACGTTTTATTGCCTGAGCGACGGCTAACAAGGCATTTCGTTCTATATGTGTGTGTGTGTGTGTGTGTGTGACAGCCACTCCGCTTGGCTTTTTACATAAATAATTTAGGTGTGAAGATTATATCGCAGCGATATGGTTAAAATTGTTGACAACTTAATTTGTGAAGTGGTTTTTGCGGCCGGAAATGGAGCCCCTAGAAATATGCTACAAATATAATAAATTGCGAAATTATTTATGGCCCGACTGGGCCGATCTGCCAGCCAGGTGAGAGAAGTCCAAAAGGGAAATGAAGAAATGCCGGCAATTGAATTATTGAAAAATTAAAACGGTTCTGGGGTGAAAACGGTTGGGCATGCAAATTGCATTTCTCTTCTTCGGTGAAATATTGCATGAATAATGTAGCATACTTTCACGGGCGCAGTGCAGTTGACATTGCTCCTTGTTCGACGGTTCTTTAATTGCCGTCATCTGTTCGTTAATTGCCACATAATTGTTTGAAATAAATTCACTTACGAGTGGCGGTTCTTTCTTTTGGGGCAAGATGTCGTCAGTCGGCTGTCGTCCGACATGGCGTATGAGTAATGTGCTGTAAAATGTCACAGGCCCGCAATATTGCATGTCTGTAGTTGAATTTTTCACTGAGTTGGGGTGGGGGGAGAGTATGACGTATTGTTGTGTCATTTCAGAGAATCGAGTGAGTAAGTGTCGCTGGATTAAGTGAGAGGTAATTTCGGATTTTTGCTTTTAAGAAAAATTGCTTTGAGTTTACGAAATTGTATTTAAACAAATACTAAAATTTCATAGCATACTTTGTGGCGCAATTTTCACTTAAACTCAATCATCAGCAAAAATTAAAGTGTTTACCATTAAGCACAAAATGCAAACCGTAACTGAATACTTTCCGGGCAATTAAATAAACACAATTTCGAAAATTATATTTAAACTACAACACTTGCCCTGCCGCTTAACTTCCGGTCAAACAGACACACAAACACTCACACACACACACACACACACTCTTGAACTTCAACCTACCAAAATCCTTTAACCTTACACCCTAGGGCATGTCCGGCTACAGCAAAAAAAAAAAACAGAAGGAAGAAAGTGTGAAAAAAGCCGACGAAAATTTTGTTATCTAAATGCGCGTAGAACTTTTGCTCAAGCGAAAGGATGCCAGACAAAAGGCGAACCCTTTGAACAAAAGGATACTGAAACACAGGGCCACTCAATGCGCTTATTAAAATCCTTTTTCGAAACTGTAACGGCTGCCGGGTGGAAAATCAATTAAGTCGAATCCACTACCACTTCCTTGAGGATAATTGCTTTGCCGCCAGCTAAAAACTTTTGGGGCCAAATAAACTTCAGCTCGAATAACGAGCCAAGCAGAGCGTTAAGGCCTAATGGCAATTCCCTCTCTTCTCATTTTTTTGTTTTCCATAAGCAAAATTCAAATGGTATAAGTTTAACAAGTTAGTCAATTAATTTTGTTGTTTTCAGCGACTTTTCAGCCAAAGTGATTTGTTAATTTGTAATAATACAGTGCAGGCCGCCACTTGCTGGCCGCAATTAAGCCTAATGAATGGGTTCTGGAAGCATTTGATTTCAGTTTGCCAGCTATTAGCGGTAATTGTAGAGTTTCTAAAATAGCAGCTGAAAGCCCAAGTGAAATTAGCATGCCCAATGGGCATAATTTGGTAGAAAGAATAGCAACACACACTCACACACACACACGCACACACTCTCAGAGATTGTGTGTGGGCGTGGCCTGCTCTGTGATTGCCCCACTTGTTTACAAGCGTTAAGCGCAGCGCCATTAAATGTTATGGCCCTGTGGCACAAAACCTAAGCCAATGGCTAACCATAGCCAACCAGGTGATAACGTGTCGGCAGAGATAGAGAGAAAAACACGAACCAGGTTAAAGCTGTTGAAGTTGAAGTCAAAGTGTCAAATCGACAGGAACTTACCTGAAAAGAAAAGAAATTGTATAAAATTAATTATTTAGTTAATAGGCATTGGCTTAGATGTTTTATAAACAATGTGAACCACCAAATCTTTGCAGGAAGTTCGGTTAGGGGGCTAAAATCCATGACCTAAATATGGAATGATATCACGAATCGTTTTCTTAAAAACTCCAATTGCAAACACGTAAGAAAGTGTTCATAATTTGAAACAGACTTTCGTCATCGAATGGTCATGATTTCGTTACTTTAAGAATGAAATTTTTTATTGGGTACACCTGGGCACCATATTCCCGCCGAAACTATTCTTCAGCCAAAGCTTTCAATATATGTATGTGTGGAACTTGGCACCAAATAGCAACTGTTCAAGGGCTTAAAAAACCTGCTACAATTTCAAGACTTCCAATCGAGGAACCCAAAAAGGTTCTTTAGACATTAATGCATTAAGTTCATGGCTTAGGACTGACATTCTTTGAGCAACAGCTCAAATAAGACAAGATAATGTAGATTTTTAAATCAAGATCTGATCTGATAATCTTAAAGAAGCATTTGCAAAAAGTGGCTTATGACTGCATCTTATGTCAAGTAAAAGAATGCAAGGACTTAGAACATTTGTACATTTAATAATCTTAGATGAAATAAATGAGATATTAAATGGGGAAGACAATGAAGGCTGGGAAAAATTTTCTAACAACATTAGACAAGCTTTATCATACAGAAAAGTTATCATTACTATGTTCTCTTAACATCAATCATCATCTACAAATCGATACCGTCTCAAAATCGGAAGCAAATTGGATTGCTTTCGAGTCGGAAGAGATTCGTAAAAGACATGGGATGAAGACTCTTTTAACCCAACAGACAATTTTAAATCCAAAACCTGTTTTGTGAATCAATCTAAATAAAGGAACATTTAATTCTAATTTTTATGGACTTGTTCACTGTGTAACACCGGAGAAAATGGGGATCTAACTCACTTTTTAGGGAGATGCCCTTGCCTAAAAGACCACAGATGGGCGTTCCGGGGAAAAACATATTTTAAAAATGAGGAGTTGCATGATATTCTAGACGACAGAGGAAACGAGAATTGGGTAGGACTGGTAAAATAAAGAAGAGAAAAAAAGATTCTGGAAGCACTTAAGTAAAGGTTTAAATAAAAAACTAAATCTTATATTTGATTCGAGGCGATTTAGCTAAATTTCCGTATTGCTAATACCTTGGGAAGACCAGGAAAGTTGAGGCAAAATATGCTTGGCCAACGGACGATTCGTGCAACCAAGTCGGTAATAATTAATATTTTAATATCATGTTTATTGTAAACACTCTACAACTTGAATTTTTGAAAAAAATTATTATACAGGGCAACAAAATGACCAACTTTGTGAGTTGTACCCTAGTTGATCAAAAATTATGATTCATTTATTTGCCCTGGACAAAACTGCTTCATTGGTTTTGTTCTTATTATATGCATTGTTTTTTGCAGTTTTACCAGTTTTTTTTTAGCGAAGCTACAGCCTGATTTAACTTTTTTGTTTTCCATCGTAGCGTCACTAATCTCGGTATATGTTAGTTTTATATGCTTTCTCATAATACAGGAAAAATTTATCAAAATCGGATAACTATAGCATATAGCTGCCATAGGACCGATCGGTCAGAAAATGTGTTTTACTAAGAAAAGTTTTTTTTCATGGTACATATCAAATTTTTATTATCAATGATTTAAAAATTTTAAATATCTGATATATCCTATATATATTTTACCGGTTAAATTAGTTGGAGTAAAGTCGACGAGCTAGTCAGCATAGGCTGCAAGCTGCAAAGCCTCGAGTGGTGTGCTTGTTGGTTTAACTCCTAAACTGGATCGATGTTTCTTCAATACGCTGCTGTAGCAGCTCTCCTTCTTGATCTAATCCTCATTGATCTGTTAGGCCATGCACACTACTCTTGTTACACAGAGAAAAATATGACGTTCTAAAATCATGACCAAATGTTCTTGATTTTGTTCTATTTTGTGCGATTAAGTGCAATATAAGGGTCCGGGGTTCGAATCCCAGACGGAGCACAGCTAACACTCATTGTTTTTTCCTTTGTTCTTCAAAAAGAAATAAATAAATCAAAGATGGAATATAAGCTTTTCTGGTAAGGCGCGCTTGACCAGCAGAGGAGATAGGATTGGAGAGCATATCCCAGCGCTTTCTGCCGACCTATTAAGAGAACAGAGGGGGGATTGGGGTTGACAACTGCTTATTATAATACCCATCACACCTTTCCCGATGATTGCAGTGTTTCTAAATAAAGCACTTTTTTTTTTAAATAAGAACAAAATGTTCATGAAACATGACCAAACAGTTCATAAAGCGAGCACAAAAGGTTCATGAAACAAGCCCAAAATGTTAATGAAACAAGCACAAAAGGTTCATGAAAAATCATACCCCAATGTTCATGATTTGAGAACAAACGTGCTTGATAGAATTTTGTCAACGTATGTTCATGATTTTGATAATTTTAGAACGGTTTTTTTTCTCGGTGTAGAAATTTGTTCTAAAGAAAAGCTGTGGCCAGAGGTGCACTTATTTATCTTCTTAAATAAGTGGTCTGCGTCCCAAAATCTGCAAAAATTCAATGACTTCATTTCATTTTGGACCAAAACGGATAAAGAAAGAGATTTATACAAAATCTAACCTTAAGATTTTCTTAAATTAGCTAAATTTTTGAAATAGAAATGAAATATATTATATTTCAATTGAAATGAAATATTAAGTTCGTCTTAATGGTTTCATCGCCGAATCATATGTCAATGCCAAGGTGCATACACAACCGACTTCTATATTTAATGCCATGGTAGGGTGGATAGAGATTGGGGTAAAATTACAGCTAATGTCTATCCATCTTGTATTAGTCCTATTGTCTGTCCGAGTCTTCTAGGTTTTGGTGGAAGTCTTGTTAACATTTGCGGTTCATTCTGATCCATGTTTAGTAGATTTGTGTTGCCTGAAAGTGCACTTAGTATTGTCGTGGTGTTTAATGAACCCATCCCCATCCTGCTAGCTGAGAAAGAGCAGAGCTATAGGTGCACACTTCAAGTCCTCCATAGCCAGGTAAAATGCGTGGAAGCGAGCAGATAGCAGGTCATTTGACTAATCGAAGAAATGGTACCCTTACGCTACATCGTCCAAAACCACTTTGAAACCCTGAACTGTGAACTTAAGCTTAAATTGATCTACGAGTGATAAAATGACTGAACCTGAACCCAACATTGAACATATATCGTTGGGACAGTTTGGTTGTTTTATTGATTGTTAAGTCCATAAATGTGGAACACTAATTCAACGAACGTTACCCCCCAGTCTAGACCTTTTTTATGTCTCAATTTCCACCCAACCTCAAAATAAATTAAAATCGTGGGCACCCATTGCTTTTTTAAGTTCCCGTCTGACCTTTGTCGATTTTTAAAATATTCTTTTTCCTACGCATTCATCGAATGATTTTCCAACTTTATTGAAATTGAATCTGACAAAGATCAACTTAATTTGTTGTACCCCGAACTGTTGATCAATTTTAACCATATGGATTACCCACATATATTATTTTTCCATTCTTCAAACTCCTAAAAATATGTAAATTTCTTGATAAAGAACAACTTTTAAAGGTTCAACAAATAACATTAAGCTTTAATACCTTGAACACTTTAAGCAACCTAAAAGGATTCGATTTCCATCTGGCTTGTGGCCTTTGCAGTTTGCAAACTTTATCTGTCTGCTATCTAAAAGACTTCTTTATTGAATACTTTAATTTAAATATACTTCACCCCATGGCTATTTAACATGCATAAGGATGATGCGAGTGCAATGCTGCGGATAACCGCAAGTTTACTGCAGCATAACTAAAAAGCCAAAGGGGATTGGGGTAATCGAGATAATACCAAATAACAATCTGGGGAGTTGGACCGAGGGGCTGCCTAACCGCAACAGTTGAACGGTGCCTGCATGTGGCAAATTCAAATAAATGGCCGCCCTGACCACAAAATGGCCATCGTGAGGCAACAATTAAAAAGCCCTTTCCAGGAGGGGTAAACAAAAGGAAACGAATGCTTGGCAGACCCTCGATCCCATTGAGTCATTAATTTCAACTCAAGGTAAGATATAGCAATGACAGTCCTGCAACCTTTTGCAATTTGTCCACATCGATTAGTGTCCAGTGTTCAATGTCTGACCTGACAGCCTGACAGCCATGTCCACGTCTATTATTTTCAACTTAACATGGCGCGCGCCTTTAACAATTGGCCAGGACCTGGCCCACCGCAAAACTGCACAAAAGCCGACCTACAAGTTACTTCCTTCCTTTATGGTGGAGTAGGTGGACAGCCACGCCCATCGTTCTCACCTCCTTGCTTAGGGGCTGGTCAACACAATGTTGTACCGTTCCCAGCCTGCACTGGCCCCTTTGCTCGTAATATCTTTAATGTTTTCTGCGTTATTTTTTTTCTTTTTGTTGTTGTTGTTGTTCTCGCTAACCAAACGTGTGTCCAACGGAAATGACAACGACAGTGGCAATTACATTGTTGCATGACACAAATAGTGTTGCCCACAACAACAACAACAACAAAAGTAAAAATTGCAAGAATGGAACAACTAAAGGAATAACAACAAGTCGGAGTTCCTTAAGGAGAATAGCTCGACTTTTTTATACCCCTTCAAAAAAAAAACCAATTTATAGATAAATATTTCTGTTTTTGATGGCTAGCAGATGACAATTGAATTCGGTTTTAATTTTATGACAGTAAATTCTAAGAAGTTTAAAATATTGTTTCGAAAAAAAAAAACCAACTTTTGCGAGCTTACAAGAACGGACTAAAATGAGTTTCGTGCAGTGACTTAACATTTTTTATTTAGAAGACAAAACACGAAAGAAAATCGAAGCCTAAACCTTTTTTTATTGATGTGTATTCGGATTTCAAAATTTTTTTTTCACCCTGTTAAAAATTTGTTAAATTTTTATAACCTTGACACAATAAGAATAATTTTAGAATATCCCTCTCACAATATGACAATCGAAGCCGTGTTGTGGCGGTGCCATTCTTAGCAAAAATAATTGAGTCCAGTAATTCTCAGAAATTTTGGAAGTACGGCCACATTATAAATTTGAAATGAGCCATATCGGCGTTCCAGTGATTAAGTCGCTGTGATGGACAAACATCAATTCCACTGTTATTTTAAATATCCAGTCACAGTTTGTTTTGCTGTTTGTCAATCACAGTTACTTAATCAACGGTAATCTCTTATTTATTTGCCAAAAGTGGCCGTATTTTCTGCAGGTTTCATGACCAGTTTCGGGATTCCCTCTACCGTGTAAGAGTAATGGCGTTCGCTGTGATTGCAAGTTAGCAGTATAATCTTACATACAATGTCTGACCATAAACATGTGAAACAATTTAGACAGATCATTTGTGTGCTTGACTTCCAAATATTACAGCAGTTTATAAGGCATTACGTTTTCGAACTCTATTAAATTTATTAAAATCCACGTTTCCCATTAACATGTAAATAAAGGTTCCAGAAAGCACCCGAACCAAATCCGGAACCCTGGTTCTCAATTTGAAAGGAACCGATGCCGTAGCGTAGGTTAAGGGTTCGATCCCAGAACCGAACCCTCGTCGAAATTGCTGAGGTTTGTATCCCTGAGTTATTGCTTACTCCTACTGGGACTCCATCTTAGGAAAATTCGCTGATCAGTCAAATTGTTCTACACAAAGCCACTGCTTGTAAGTTCAGAAAATGAGCTTTGTGTGCTAAATGAAAAATTACTTTTCTTATTTCAGTTTTAACTAAAATATTTCGAAATATGAAACTTATGGTAACTATTTCAGTCAAAACGTAGCATAATTTGATAGAAACAATAATATTTTTATTTCTAAGCCCGATTTTTTTTTAAATTTTAGACAGTTTAGAATTCTTCACGTTTTTCTATCATCTAGAAAGATTTTTTCTTAAAATGAGAAAACATTTTATTTGTTAATACCTCTTCTGAATTTAAAGATATTTATTTTTCTGATATGAGAAATTTCTCTAAAATTAAGAGCAAATTATTTTTGGGCTGGATGCAAACCAGTTTTGAACTGAACCAAACCGTACCGAATCGCAAATTTTGAGCTCGAAAACAGAACCCACGTACGTTTCTGGCCTAGGTCACTTCTAGCCATTTTAGGACCAATTGGCCTCTTCCCAAAAAAAGTTTGGACTTGTATCGATAAAAGCTCCATACAACTCTTTCATGTGTGACCACGTTTTATATCGATTAACGATTAATCAAAAACTTACCTGGGAAGAAAAATGGAATTAACTCGTGAAAATTTTCGTACAATCATTTTTCACAACTTTCGACGTGGATTATCACGACAAGAGTGCAACGATGAACTTAAATCTTTGTATGGCGATGAAGCACCATCCTATAGCACTGTGAAAAATTGGTTTAATGAATTCAATCGCGGGCGACGCTTGCTCGAAAACGAAGGTCGTTGTGCCAGCAAACATTGATGCCATGCGTGAACTGATAATGCAAGATCGTCATGTGACATACCGTGAGATAGAGGCATCCTTGGGCATTTCTTCCACCAGCATACATTCGTAATTGCATGAACACCTGGGCGTAAAAAAGGTTTGTTCTCGTTGGATCCCGCACAATTTGACAATCGCTCAAAAAAAGGCTCGTGTGGATTGGTGCAAAGAAATTTTGAAAAAATATAATCGCGGTGTTTCAAAAGACGTTTATAAGATCGTCACAGGTGACGAATCATGGATCTATGCTTATGAGCCCGAAACAAAACAGCAATCGACCGTGTGGGTCTTCGAAGACGATCCAAATCCAACGAACGTCGTTCGTGGAATAAGCACTTCGAAGCAAATGGTCGCCTGTTTCTTCGGTAAAACTGGTCATGTGGCGACTGTTCCGCTTGAGCAACGTAGGACGGTCAATTCTGAGTGGTACACCACAATTTGTTTGCCTGAAGTCTTCGAAGAAATTCGAAAAACGATCAAGAGAAGACAGATCATTGTGCACCATGACAATGCGAGCTCTCACACATCAGCTCACACCAGCGCCTTTTTGACCGCCCAAAACTTCGAATTGATGGGTCATCCGCCGTACAGCCCTGACTTGGCATCCAATGATTTCTTTTTATTCCCGCACATCAAGGGAAAATGCGTGGTCAACGATTTTCGTTGCCAGAAGATGCTGTTGAAGAGTTCAAAAACCATGTTTTGGTGGTGCCTCAATGGGAGTGGAAAAAGTGCTTCGACAATTGGTTTGAGCGCATGCTAAAGTGTATAAATCTTGCTGGATAATGCTTTGAAAAACAATAAAACCATTTTTGATCATATATATTCGCGTTTTCATTATTAGGCAGAAATATATATAGCAACCTACGTAGCAGATATCTATTAGATGAGAAATCGACCCTTAGAGTCGCCTACTTTAAGTGTGGCCATTTTTATTCAAAAGTTTGCTAAAGAAGCACAGTTTTAGTCAGACCTTTTTGTTGTTGAGTCACTCTGTCTATGGTTTACTTAGGGCCGATTTCTCATTCTCAAGAATAAATTCTACTCTTTTATTTGTTAGTTTTTGTGACAGATATTTAGGAAGTGGGAAATTGGCCCTTAAACTTATAACTTTCTCTGTTCTGTGTAGGTGACAGAGTTAATGCTATCTGTTATCTAATTAATATAAATATTCAATTAATTATGCCGAGTTAGATCGAAATCGAATGTATGTATCATATCGCTCTATTGGGAGCATAAAGCCTGTAGAAATATGCCCTCAGTCGTTACCGGCAAACAGGGTATAAAAAAACAGGAATAATAAAAAATTAAATTTACTGGCATTGTCCAACAGCTTGTTTGTCTGTGTTTGTTTGTGTGTGTGTATGGCCCTAGGAAGAGGTAAAAATTTAATTGATGTCATGTCGTAAAAAAATGCGGCGGCAACTTCAGTCGCTGTAAGCGTGGCTACGTTTATTTAATTGTTATCAAATGTCCTTTGTTTGTCCTGTGTGTGTGTGTGTGTGCGTTTATGTGTGTGAATGTTTGTCGTTTGTCCTTTGGCCAAACCCATTTGGCATTTGGCCATGGTCAGTGGCATTGCCGAGTGCCAAACTAATTGCTACAAATTAGCGCCTTTATGCTCCAGGCAATGTCCACGACTGGCTGAGCAAGTCGGTCGTTCGACCCGTACCCACTGCGTGTGTGTCTCAATTATGCCCACAATATACAATAATTTGGCCTCTGTATTTACTCGCCAATTTCTGACAATTGTCAAGGCCCTGTGAATACGAAATTCTTTATCAAATTATCAATTAATTAAAAATTCTGTTAAGTGCACCTGTAAATCGCAGCTAATAAATCAAAACTTTTCCGTGTCCAAACAAAGCAGAAAAACTTTTTGCCAGCCCAACCCAATTCGTCTTTGTTGCCATACAATTTGTGCCACTTAACACCTCGCTGATTGCCCGACGAAGCGCAACAAATCGTTTATTTGAATTATTTTAATTTTGCCATTTCCTCTCTCTTTGGAAAAATATTAGACAAATTTCATGCGCTTGTTTGCATTTTGTTGAAACTGAGATTTCGTATTTTGCTCGGTTGTCCTGGCAACAACAACAACAACAACAACAGCAGCAGCAACAACGCGTAATAATAAATGAGAAGTGGAAAAGTTTTTGCCACCGCCGTGCTTATTGTCAAGCTCGACCAGGCCATAAAAAACAAACTTCAATAGCAATAAGGCGACGAAAAAGCGCAAAAAAAGAAAGGAAAAGAACAAGGGACAGCAAAACAAAAAAGTTCAAGGCACTGACTTTATAGCTGCAATAATGCCCAAAGAGAGGGAGTTACACAGAGGGGGGCGAGGGGACACCAAAAAGGTGAGCCACAGGCGGAAGAAAAAAACAAAAGCCAGTTGCAGCAACAAGGCCAGAACAGACCAGACCAGACCGGAGACCAAATGTGTTGAGGCACTTTGCCGAGGTAACGAAATGTAACAAAGTGGCGGGGCAGGTCGAGGTCACTGGGGGAAGGAAAGGTTCGGGCCAGGGGCGATGGTGTCGGTAACGGGCCTGGTTTGGTAATGTGGCTTAAAGCGGAAATTTGTATTTAGGCTCTTGCTGTTGTTATTGCTGTCAACAGTCCCTCACTCCAGGGGGAGAGTAGAAACCTACTGAGTCAGGAAGGATCTATTTAAAAGATAGAGTGTTTTGGGCAAATGCCAGGAGGAGGTGAAAAATTATGAGGAAGGACACTAAAAAAGTTGCACAATAAGTTTAAAAAAATGCTGCATTTTCAATACATTTATACTTCAACAAATTTTACTTAAATTTCTAATTCTTTTATCACTTTAAGGTTAAACTTTAAATTTTATTTTTTTCTTACACACACACAATTTAAAAATTGGCCATAAAATGCTCATTTGGCTGGCTAACGAGCGCCCGTTAGTCAAAATGTGAGGCACATTCAATATGCCCCGCCTACAATTCCTACGCCGCCTCCAATCAGCCAATAAATAAAGCAATATATGAACGATAAGCATATTTCCCAGAAAGGCATCGATTTCCCCTCGCCATAACAATAATTCAAAATGAAGACCCCCCACTTCAGCCCACTCCTAGCTCCTAGAGCAAATTTAGCTAATTTATTAAAAACAAACGACAACAGCAGCAGCAGAAAATTGCCAAAGTAACGCCAACAGGCGTCGAAAAAAATCGAAGCAAAAATATTTAAACGACTTCCGAATGTTGCCACTGGAATATCGAGAAAGCAAAAATATTGTTTATGCCAGAGGCACAAATTGCCAATGTAATTGCCAGACAGACAAGCACTCAAACATACATATGTGTATGTATATTTCTATATAAATGTCTATGGTAAAGTCATAAGGGAAAATATACGAATTAAAAAATATGTAAATATTTAATAGAAATATAAATAAGTGTTCAAAAAAGAAACATTCATGCATTCAATAAAATCGAAAATGTCTAAGTGAGCTTGCTTGTATAGTCCGTACAAGAGTAATCGTAACGAATACTTAAAATACTTTGTTTAATTATCCTCAATACTAGAAGCGGGCGTTTAGCGATTTTAATTGTCCACTAGAGATCAGCGTTTCTCCAAAAGCTAATTACTGAGTGGTCAATTTTTTGACTTTAGGTATAATCAAAGATTTATGGAGTATAATTGATCACGCACGTCAAACAAAAATCGTTTGTTTCTGGGAGCTGATATCAGCTCCCATTTTCTAGGCCAATTTGTTTCAAGCGTAGTGTTTATAGCAGAGGTCGAAAATATCTGTCTCCACTTTGAAGGGTTGTAAAAATAAATGTTTTCTAAAACACTTTGAAATAACTCACACCTGGTGTGGTTTTGTAATGTTCTCCTAGAAACTATATTTTTGAACCTTATTTGAAAGTGTTCATTATCAACAAAAACATGTTTTGCTTGTATTTTTGTTGTTAATGTAAAAATTTCTGGTGGTGTAAATAGATTGCGATCAAAGAGTTCTAGTGTTTTTTGAATATAATTCTGCATTGTCAAGCAACGTTGTGATACGTTGCTACGGGAGCACCTAACGTTTAACGGCATTGTTGCGAACATCGGCTATATGATTCGATAGATTTGCCTAAACTACGGGCAATTTTTTGTTTTTTGTCAGCGTTTATCTCTATATATATAAAAGAGTTTGTCCTGATGACTGACTGATCACTGATTGAAAATCCGCCCGAGTCGGGAAATTCTCGAATTCCTAATTCACCGTTGACTTCAAACGGTTTGAGTATGCAAATATTAGACATGAGATTTTCCAATGTTGGAAACGCCGGTCGGGATTTTGAAAACCAGAAATTTTTCACGTGCCCGGTTTTGACTTTGCTTTGTTTCTCTGTTCCTATTGGGCGTTGTGTGCATGGCTTTTGTGAGCCGTCTAAATCGTGTGCCCTGGTTTGGAAAACGTGTTTTTTTCGTCCGGTGTTGGTGGGTTTTTTCGTAGTAATTTGGTTTGGCTCTTGGTTTAATGATGTTTTTGCTTTGTCCACCCCGGATAATGGTGGGGTGTTTCTTTTACGCTCGGGCCTTTTATTTCTCATTGGTCAAATGGGGGGTAACCTTTTTCATTTCGTATTGTGGCGCGCCGGGTTAAGCTAGTTTTATATAACCATTGTCCATCATTCCAGAATGATCGTAACATAACTTAAAAAATCCCTATCACTACACTTTCGTTTTTTGTTATACTATTACTGTTAAAAAAACACTTTAAAAAAAATTAACACTGTTGTTTTAAAACATTTTAAAATAAATTTTTGTTTTTTTTTTTTTCTTTTGTTTATAGAGATTTTTAAGTAAAAGATTTACAATAATGGCGTTGGCTTAGTGGATAAACCATATCCATTTAAAGTTTTGAAACAAAATATTCATATAGTAATAATATGTACATATGGCCAAATTAATGTATGTGTCATTGGAATTAGGCTATAATATATGGGTCAATCTTTTTCAAACCGAACGGACTTAAAAATATTTGATTTTTGATTTTAAAGGCCTATACTCAGATGATATAAAAATGTAGTTTTTTACGATACTTCAAATAAATAGAAACACTTTCAAGCAGCTTTGAAAGCTGATTACTATTGAATAGATTCCTTATTAATGTGAAGTATTGTGAAAAACTAAATTTTTATCTCATCCTTGATAAAAAACCAGAGCGTAAGTTGAAGTCGACCCTGCTCGACTTCGATATACCCGTTACTCAGGAAAAGGTTTATTAAAAAAAAATATTATTATTAAATCACAAAATGCCCAGCTTAATTATTCGATTTGTCTAGAACAAGACGATAGTTCATCTCATCGTACAACGGTGTATGGCGAATCGATAAGTAAAAATGATTCAATTATTTGTCTAAACGGTTCAAACAATCTATTTTTCAAAATTGTGGGATATATGAGTTTTTTTCCTCTACTATAGTTCATCTGTTCAGGAAATGATGTATGGCGGATCGATAAGTAATGATGATTAAAATATATGTCTAGAATGTTCAAATTGATCTTTTAAATTGTGGGAGATATGAGGTTTTTTCATAATGCGGAGGCGGGAGGGGGCGTGGCAATAATTTGAAACAACCTTGATCTGCGTGCGGACGATATAAGTCTACACTGAAAAAATGGTAGCTCTAGCTCTTATAATCTCTGAAATCTAGATGTTCATACAGACGGACGGACAGACGGACATGTCTATATCGACTCGACTATTGATGCTGATCAAGAATATATATACTTTATGGGGTCGGAAATGCTTCCTTCTGCCTGTTACATACATTTGCACGAACTCTACGAGTAACAGGTATAAAAATTCGAAATTAGACCCCGACTCTACAACTGATACATATTTCCCGGTTTTGTTCAAAAATTTTTGTTTATTTTATAAACAATTTCAAAAACTGGGAAAAATCTGAAAACAGAAAAATCAAAAAACGAGAAGGCAAAGCTAACTTTGACTGTGCCGAAGTTTTAATACACTTCAAAAACTTTACTCAAACTGATTTAACTGGAAAAATATATATAGGATATATATCAGATATTTAAAGTTATTAAATCATTGATAATAAAAATTTGATACCATAAAAAAAAACTTTTCTTAGTAAAACACATTTTTCGACCGATCGGTCCTATGGCAGCTATTTGCTATAGTCATCCGATTTTAATAAATTTTTTTAACAAAAAAGTTTTTCTCACTAGAATTTGTTTTTAGACCGATCGTTCCTATGGCAGCAATATGCTATAGTCATCCGATTTTGATAAATTTTTGCAGAATTGTGTGAAAGCATATAAAACTAATATATACCACGATTGGGGACGCTGCGATGGAAAACAAAAAAGTTTTTCTCATTAGAACTAGTTTTTGGTCGGATCGTTCCTATGGCAGCTATATGATATAGTTATCCGATCCGGCCGATTCCGACAAATGTGCAGCCTATGTGTATTTAAAGACTTTGTGCAAAGTTTGGTCAAGATAGCTTTAAAACAGACGGACGGACGGACAGACGGAAATGAACTCAGCTCGTCATGCTGATCAAGAATATATATACTTTATGTAGTCGAAAATGCTTCCTTCTATGCGTTAGGGTATACTAATTTTCAAGTCCGTTCGGTTTGAAAAAGAATGACCCATATGTATTGTCTTTGGTATATTGTCAAAACAGTTAAATATATTTCGATTCGTATACCCCTTACTCGAGGCTATATAAAGTTTTTGTAGTCGGACAGGGCCGACTTTAACTTACGCTCTTGTTTTTCATCCAAATGAGATTAAATAATGTTAAATTAAACTTATTTTTGAATCCAATGGAGCATTAAAATGTTCAAAGGATATTTTAAAATCCATTCCAAATGGATCTTATTTTTAACTGTGAACCTTTTGGCTGTTGCATACAGGTTCAGGGTATAATGAATGTTAAAATGACACAAGTAGGCCTGGAACTATCCGTACGCCATAGTTGCCTGTCAAAATGTTCTGCCCCGCCTCATTTTCAGTCAACCATTCAAATAGTTCATAATAGTTCTGGTCAAAATTCTAAATACTGGGAAAATAATTCGGTTCGGCTGTCGTTGCTTCTTCGCTCGTTCACCACCAAATTAATTGAAGGAGATGCTCTCCAAAATGTGTACCAGCTTAGTGCAGTGCAGCTGCAGTCGCACGAATGAAATGCGTCGTCGCCTGCTGCTTAAGGCGGGTGCGCTGCAACACAGTGCTCGCTCGATAAACATCCCCAAGAAGTCGGTGCCCACGCGTGAGGAGCATCTGTGTGTAATGAAGCAGGAGGACTTTGATGTGTTGATAATCGGTGGTGGTGCCGCTGGCTGCGGTTGTGTCATGGACGCGGCTTGTCGTGGCCTGAGGGTGGCGTTAATTGAGGCCGATGACTTCTCCAGTGGTGCCAGTTCCAAGTCGAGTAAGCTGATCGATGGCAGTGGCTCGTATCTGTCCGCAGCCATAAAGGACAAGGATTTGGATCAGATGTACTTGATGCAACAGGTGATGAATGAGAGGGCCAACATGCTGAGGATAGCGCCCCATTTGAATCGGGTGCAGCCCATGCTGATGCCCATTTACAATGTGCTGCGTCTGCCGTTTTATTGGTTGGGTCTGAAGGTGTACGATTGGGTGGCGGGCATGTCGAATGTGCGAGGATCCCATTTTGTGTCAAAGGAGGCGACGCTAGCAGAGTTTCCGCTCTTGAAGATGGAGGGACTGCGCGGTGGATTGGTGTACTATGATGGGCAGATGGATGATGCCAGAATGTGCATAGCCTTGATCATGACAGCCGTGGAGTTGGGTGCAAATGTGGCCAATCATGTGGAGCTGGTGGAGCTGATACGCAAGGATGGTTGCTGTCGTTGTGCGGGAGTTAGGGACATATTGACCGGCGAGAAGTTCTATATACAAACCAAGGCGGTGATTAATGCCACGGGAGTACATACGGACACGGTTAGGCTGTTGGATGATGACACTCAAACGCCCATAGCGGCGCCCACCCAAGGCACTCTCTTGTCTCTGCCCACTTACTTTGGCTCGAATAAGTACGGCCTGTTAAGTCCCAGTTCGACCAAGGATGATCCCACTCTGATAATGGTTCCCTTCGAAAATCGTGTGCTATTGGGTACCTCTGATGGTGAAGTGGACAAAATAACCAAATGCCCAGCCCCCCTGCCCGAGGATGTGGATATTTTGCTGGACACGGCGCGTGAGCACTTCCATGAGTGCGTTCATTTGGAACCGAAACATGTGCTGAGTGCCTGGACAGGCATGCGGCCGGACGTGTTGTGTCCCGGTCAGGGGGCTCGCGCATCTGTCAGTCCCTGCGCTCCACCACTGGAGGTGTCTGCCTCATCGGGCAAAGTAAGCAATTTTCTGTTGGAAATAAGCGAATGCCACTTGATCACGCTGGGCGGCGGCAGATGGAGCATGTATCGCCTCATGGCCTGCCAGGCCATTGATGCAGCCATTGACTACTGCGATCTGGATCGCGATGCGCCACCCTGTTGCACCGACAAGGTGCTTTTGGATGGAGCGGACGGCTGGTGCTGTATGCTGCCACTGGACTTTGTGCAGATGTACGATGTGCCCATGGATGTGGCTCAGCATATATCCGACTCATATGGCTTCAACGGACATATTTTGCTCACTGAGGGCGCTGACCTGAAGAAGCGTCTGCATCCGTTGTTCCCCTACATTGAAGCGGAGGTACAATATGCCGCTAGGCATGAATATGCCTGCACTCTGGTGGACATCATAGCACGCAGATTGCGCATAGCCTTTGTGGATGCAGCTGCTGCCCTACAAATGCTGCCCCGCATACTGTCCATAATGACGAAGCATCACAACTGGAAGGAGGACGAACAAAAGAAGCAATTGGTGATGGCCCAGCGCTTTTTGGTGCGACAAATGGGTCTTGGTTCCATAGTCAAACCCAAGCCCGGTCCCAAGGGTAAGGCCTCGTCAGAGACGGATGCAGCCAAGACAACACCGCAGCGCATGGAGAAGCGTAGCTATTTCCGAGGACAACCTATGCCTGCATACAAAAGCCTGCCCAAATTATCCCCCCAAAAACCGCGACAATTTGTGGGCAAACAGCATCTGAATTTGGATCTACCCCTCACCAGTGGCATTACCTCATCATCGGCAGCAGAGAAGGAGGAGTTGGCATCAACGACGAATAGAAAAGGCAATTCCGTACCTTCAAGCTTCTCTTGGCTTAACAAATTCATGTGCTAAGTACTCTTCGACCAATCCCAGACCCGGATAGCAAGACAAAGCACAACTGAAGTGTCCGCGGATCACACACGGCACACAACAGGACACACACACACACAACGAGGTGTGCAATTGTGTGAGTGTGAAAGTGCGTGCGCCTGTGTCGTGGTACCCAAACCCAAATATTTCGGATTAATTCAGCAGAAAATCAAATTCCAAACAAATTGCAGTTGAACCGAAAATAAAATTGATTTTATGAGTTGAAGATATTTTAAATAAGAATATTTTAATGCGGAAATTCCATTAGATAGATGGATAAAGGTAGGAGGGTGATGGCTGTAGAACTCAGGCTTCGGTTTACCTGCTTGATACCTTTTCTCGTTCAGTGTACAGCGTGGCTCCTTAAAACTGCTATTTGCTTGAAGTAAACACCCAAAAGAAAAGTAATCATCAAAATGACAAAATTTAGTCATCAATTTGAAACTATTGAGTATCGAATTATCGTTAATGCTCGATATTATCAAAATAATATTTTCGATGTTATTAAAATGATGCCACGTAGGTTGCTATATATATTTCTGGCCTAATAATGAAAACGCGAATATTTATGATCAAAATGGTTTTATTGTTTTTCAAAGCATTATCCATCAAGATTTATACACTTTTGCATGCGCTTAAACCAATTTTCAAAGCACTTTTTCCACCCCGATTGAGACACCTCCAAAACATGGTTTTTGAACTCTTCAACAGCATCTTCTCGCGACGAAAATCGTTGACCACGCATTTTTCCCTTGATGTGCGGGAATAAAAAGAAGTCATTGGGTGCCAAGTCAGGGCTGTACGGCGGATGACCCATAAATTCGACGTTTTGGGCGGTCAAAAAGACGCTGGTGTGAGCTGATGTGTGAGAGCTCGCATTGTCATGGTGCACAATGATCTGTTTTCTCTTGTTCGTTTTTCGAATTTCTTCGAAGACTTTAGGCAAACAAATTGTGGTGTACCACTCAGAATTGACCGTCCTACGTTGCTCAAGCGGAACAGTCGCCACATGACCAGTTTTACCGAAGAAACAGGCGACCATTTGCTTCGACGTGCTTCTTCCACGAGCGACTTTCGTTGGATTTGGATCGTCTTCGAAGACCCACACGGTCGATTGATGTTTAGTTTCGGGCTCATAAGCATAGATCCATGATTCGTCAGCTGTAACGATCTTATAAACGTCTTTTGAAACACTGCGATTATATTTTTTCAAAATTTCTTTGCACCAATCCACGCCAGCCTTTTTTCGAGCGATTGTCAAATTGTGCGGAATCCAACGAGAACAAACCTTTTTTACGCAATATCGAATGTATGCTGGTGGAAGAAATGCCCAAGGATGCCTCTATCTCACGGTATGTCACATGACGATCTTGCATTATCAGTTCACGCACGGCATCAATGTTTTCTGGCACAATGACTGTTTTTGGACGACCTTCGTCTTCGAGAGAGCATTGCCCGCGATTGAATTCATTAAGCCAATTTTTCACAGTGCTATAGGATGGTGCTTCATCGCCATACAAAGATTTAAGTTCATCATTGCACTCTTGTCGTGATAATCCACGTCGAAAGAAAATTATTGCTCGAAAATTTTTACGAGTTAATTCCATTTTTCTGCCGAGGTAAGTTTGTGATTAATCGTTAATCGATATCAAACGTGGTCGCACATAAAAGAGTTGTACGGAGCTTTTATCGATAAAAGTCCAAACATTTTTTGGGAAAAGGCCAATTGGTCCTAAAATGGCTAGAAGTGACATAGGCCAGAAACTTAAATAGCAACCCACGTAAGATTCCGATAACCTAGTTTGTTTGTTAGAAAAGAGAACATGTACTACATTCGATTTCACTTAAGGGAAAGGCGAAACATGCCTGAAAGAGGATAACTTAAGATCTTCTGCTACGCCAGCTTGCTCTATTTTTTCAGCAGCTTTTAAAACTCTTAAATTGATGAAGTTATGCCCTTTAAATTTTGGTTAAAAATCTTTAAGCAAAATTGCCTTAAAATATAATTTACCAGCAAGTACAAAATTTTGAATAAGTTACCCATATTGCAGCAAACACGGTTGTACATTTTTTTCTGTTAATTTCATTTTTACATTTCTCAGAATGAAATGTCCCAAATATATAAAAGTCCACTTAACACTCTACAACGAACAACACACACCGAGTTTTCCACTCTTGCGGCAGTAAATCATATTTTATTACACACTATTTTCGTGTTATTTCCGTTTGACGTTTATATATTTTTTTTACCATTTTCCCGACTTGATTTTTTCCGAGGCATTTTAAAGCGTTTCTTTTTCTTGTTTGACTCTCGCCTAAATGTCCTTGACTGCATTATAAAAAGAAACTGCACACTTGGGTCCTGCTTCCTCCCTCTCTCTCTCTCTCTCTTTCTCTCCCACTCTGTTTGACTTTAATGGCTGCGGTTCGTTGGCAGAAATTCGCATTATTACGAGCTCGCGTGTGCGCCACATGCATTTTCCCATATTACTTCCTCAAAACTGCGGGACGAAACTTATTAAAATTTTCTTTGTCGCAGGCGTTTACCAACACTGACACACCCCGGACCTAGCCTGGTCTTGGTCTGGTCTGGCCTGGCCATTGCAATTTATGTTTCAAGTTCTTGGCGTTGAAATTCTTGAAATAGTTTCGCGTGCTGCAAATTGTTAACGAAACTAATCAGCATAAAAATGCAACACGCCAAAAAAAAAGCTAAAAAAAGAGTTTGCAAGCGGCGCTTGGAAAGTGAAAGTGTTTGACGTTAGACCAGTTAAATAGGTTTATTTATGGCCGCATTGAAATTTGGGAGCGTGACTTGTGGTAAGTGATTTTTAACCAGAAATTCAAGTCCAACGAAATGCAAGTGAAAATGTGTGTCTAGAAAATGAGGGGTTTCGGTTCTGGTTCTGATTTGCTTTTCAATGATTGAGCTGGTTCGGTTCATGGTCCGTTCCGAGGAGTTCAGATCCGGAACGGTTTTCAGCTTGCTAAGTAGCCTTAGTCGAAACACTTTTCCCATATTTGAACATATTTGAATTCATTTTTCCCAAATTCCAAACTTCCAACCCATCAACTTTTTGGTTTCCCCCCTATTAGCTTAGACACACTAAAGAATGGAAATAATATGTTTTTAAAATTCAATAATAGCTTCAAGAATATCGCTAACGTGCAAAATCCTTGTAATCGTACCGTTCCTAGCTCCTCATCGCGTCCGTCCAGTCATCATTATCATCAGCAGCAGCAGCCACCTCCACCACCACCACCTCAGCGACATCATGAAATATTTCGTTTGCCCACCCGAAAACAACAATTGGAATCCTTCAATAATAATATTTACGATATTCTGGTTATTGGCGGTGGGTGCGCAGGATGTGGTTGTGCCTTGGATGCAGCATCGCGTGGTTTGAAAACAGCCCTAGTGGACGCATCGGACTTTGCCAGCGGCTCTAGCTCCAAGTCAAGCAAACTTTTTTACGGGGGTCTGCACAGTTTGCGAATGATCGTAAACCAATTGGATAAGGAGGAATTGGAAATACTGTATGACACATTAAAGGAGAGGTCCACCTTGCTGAAAATTGCCCCACATTTGGTGCGGCCAGTGCCCATGATATTGCCCGTTGAAAACTATAATCAATTGCCAAAATATTGGATGTGGCTTAAGTTGTATGATATTTTATCCAGTTTGTCGAATGTAAGGAACGCACATTTTTTATCGGCCCGGGAGACGCGGCTGGCTTGTCCGCTCTTGAGGTTGGTGACCCATTCATACAAAAATTATATTTGATTTTCAATAGAACATTTAAATCATATATGTTCATTAGGCGTTGGTATATTGAGAACATTAAGGGATTTTGTCAGGATCGAGACAACATATTTTCTTTTCATAATTTTGTTATCTTTAATGCCTTATATTCACAATATCCTTCACAATTAGTTTTATGCCCAACCCAACGATGGGCCTGAATTAAAAGAATAGTTTAAATACGTTAAAATATATAGGGGATTCACGACAACTTGCTTAATAGCAGAGTTGGCATTATTCGAATAACGAATTATCTAAATAATTATTTTAAATAAATCGTTATTCATAAATTTTTATTTGTAAATAATTTTATATAAATAACGATCATTCGAATAATTATCCGAATAAAATTATTTGTTATCTAGATAAAATTATTCTACAAATAACTGTTCGAATAAACTATTCGTCTACAAAATGAAAAATTTTTTCGAATAAAAAATGTTTTTGTAGAAGTATGAGTGCAAGAGCTGGAACAATCTAGCTTGGTGTTACAGGGCAGGACCTTTAAGCTCACCAACTGAAATAAAATTCTCCTTTGCTTTATACTAATTAGGAAGATGAATTGCTTATATCTTTATTTTGAGTTATTTTCCATCAAATGCAAAGCAAATACAAATGAAGCAGACGGTTGTTATCAACACTTGAAATAAAGACTCTCCTAAGGAGTAGGTAATACTTTTTAGACATGCCTAACTATGCGAATAATGGTACGGATAACTTTTATGGATTTATTCAGCGAATCAATTTGCTTATCCGTGATAATAGTTATTCGAAGATAATTTATTCTGATACGAATACATTTTTGAACAAATAAATTTCATTTAGTTTTATTCGAATAAAATTTCTCGAATAAAGCATTATTTTTACTTTGTTCGAATAAAAATAATTTTTTTCAAAATTATTCGTTATCCGTATACGAATAAAAATATGCCAACTCTGCTTAATAGATAACCTGTTAAAAAATGAAACAACAAAATGTATTACCGAAAAATAAGCTGACATCACCAGCCTAGAGCTGGGTCATGTGGTTGCCTGGTTAAAATTCAATTTCAGTATTGGTAAACACTTCAAACAGTGTGTACCTATTAGGTGCCAGAATTGTAATATTTTGATGATAAAGCGCCACTATTTTATAAAGCACACTAAGCTGTCACTTCGACCTTGGTGACAATGGTGTAGAGGTTAAGGTGTGAGACTGGAAGTCAACAAAACCTGAGTTCAAATTACGGTAAGGTCGGTCTATAATTAATTTTTTTTTTTTTTGTTCTTTAAGAAACTTTTAACGATTGCAATTACATAAAATGCAATCACATATTATTTTAAGCCATTATCTTTTCGTATATTTTAATAATCAAGAAATTTACTCAAAAGTGTGTTCACGACAGATGAAGATTAAATATTATTTTTCAATAGGTTATCAAATAAGCAAGTTGTCGTGAATACCCTAATAGGTTCTTAAAGAAGGAAGAGATTCTTCTGAGCTAAGTTCTCGAAAGCATTAAAAGGTTCTTAAAAATTCTCAGACAATACAGCGGGTGTTGACAATTCCGTATCTAATTTTTATGTTCCTCAACAGTATAGTATGGATTATTTAACAGGAATCTAAAAAATTACAGGAAAACAAAAGTAGCTTTACAAGATAGTTCAATAAGTCGCCGGTCTCGCTCACTAGAGGAACTTTTGGAGTTCCAAAGAATTTTAAGCCCCATAATGGGGACAAGCCAAGCTTCTCACAATCTCTTGGCTCGTGTGTCTTTTAATTTTCGCTCAAGAGAAAGGGACCTACAGTTTGACGCCGAATCCGAACGGCAAAGTTACGTACAGTACATACTCCACACAACTGGCGCCAACAGCTGTAAAGGTGACCTTGTGCGTAAAAGTTTTTAAAGAAAAAACTTTTTAATTAGATGTTCCGAGGCGGGATCGAACCCACAACCTCCTGCACAATAGACACGAACGCTGCCTACCAAGCGAACAATGTGTGGGCAATGTGGCTGAAGAGGCCATATCTCTCTACGTTTTCTGATGCTATATTCTCCTACAAAGGCTGCACATATGTGGGATGCAGTCGCTAGGTCGAATTGACCATTTCGTTCATAATTTTAATTTATTTAAATTAAAGCGCCTTACAAAACACAACACCGTTTAGGCATTTTTTACCTTTCTTGGTCTTTTTTACCGTTTCTGGTCACACTGTTTTAGTTGAGATCCACACACTTTTAATAAATAGCAAATTCCTGACAGGAATTTTCCGCAGTGGTGGATACTAGCCTTTAGTAAATAATTTTTTTTTTGTGACGCTCTATGTAATATTTTCAATATTTTCTGTCAACCCGGACAGAAATATACTCTTTACTTGTCAAAGTATGTTAATAACTAATAAAATTTTAAGTGTACAGCCAAACAAGCTGTGAAAGTGCTGCCTATCACGGTTGCGGCCGGTGCTGACCATCGTAAATATTTGATTTGCATATAACTCGATCATCGTTCATCTGATAGGGAAACGATGTATGGGGGATCGAAAATCTTGACGACATGCATATGAAGGTTCGAACAATCTATCTACGAAATAGTGAGAGATATGAGGTTTACTTCTTGTCAAATTTAAACCTGCAGATAAAGCTCATTACTATATGTATATGTCTTCGAACAACCTATTTTTTTAGTTTTGAGAGATATGAGTTTTTTCAAATTGCGGGGGCGTTAGGGGACAAAAAATTAAAAAAAAGAAATACTTTTTAAATTTTTTCCACGAACCCTCTCGCCACCGCCATAAAAAATTACTCCTACAATTTTACAGATATCAATCACTGCTATTATATTATTCGTATATGTCCAATATCTATACATATTCAGAAAGATCGGGTAACATATAGCGGAGACATAACAAATTTTATTTTTGTATTATATTTGGGGTCACTGTGCAAACAGTCAGCCATCTTAAAGTTAATATTTACATTTAACAGTAATATTAACATTTTATGATATTGCTAACATTTAATGGTAGTTTTGACATTTTATGTTAATAATACTCGACCAAATGGAACTTGATTTTGCCCCACCATTTTGGACCAAGTCAACTTTTTCTAAAGTATTTTGGAACGCTAAACGAGAATCGCCCTGGAAAAATGGATCTTGTAGTTATCGAGATATTATTAATAATAGTTTTTTCCGATTATTTCAAAAAATGCATCCACTTAAATTCTCATAGCCTTTTTATTTTTGCATTAATTTGAAAACAGAAGTGTTGGAGAAAAACCTTTGTTAAATATGTATATCGTTTTCAGACAAAAGTGTGCTAGTTATGAAATAAATAAAAATACAAATACGGTATAAATTCCATCCAGATTTTACAGTCAGATAAAATAATTATAAGGTCGCCACCCCATATCGAACAAGACTAATACAAAACCGGACTACATTACCTCTTTGATTAAAATTACTCGACTGTACATATTTAATCGATATTTTGTTAACCGATTCAAGATTTTAACAATCTATTTATAATTGTGTATATATTGCTTTCGATTAAAACGATATTCAACGGACGATAATGAAATTATTTGAATATTTTCGATGACTTTGATACTTTTTTTTCATCTGACTTTACATAATTTAAACTCTTTACCTCATCCTTTCCTTAGGTTGGATAACGTTAAAGGATCCATGGTGAGTCATGAACTACAAATGGATGATGCTCGCCTCTGTCTGGCATTGGCCTTGACTGCGGCACGTCACGGTGCGACTGTGGCCAATTATGTGAAACTGCAGCAATTGATGCCACCCGATCAGACTGGTATACGCTTGGCCTGCGTTAAGGATCTGCTAATGCGTCGAGAGTATTATGTGAGGGCACGTGGTGTCATCAATGCCGCTGGGCCGTTTGTGGATTGTGTGCGACGCTTTGACGCCTCCAAAGCAGTGCCCATAGCCAGGCCGGGGGCCGGAACGCATGTGGTGCTTCCGGGTTACTTTGCCAAAAGTCATGCTGTCTATGGCCTAGAGCCGGATGAGTTGTTTGCCATGCCCTGGCAGGGTCATACTCTAATTGGTTGCACCGATGGTCCGCCTGGGCTGGAGCCCACGCCACAGGAGGTGGAGCAGTTGCTGCAAAGATACCGCGAAAAGTTGCGGCCCGATGTGGTGTTAAGTAGGAAACATGTGCTGAGTGCCTGGAAGGGCTTATGGCCCAGTGTGGCCGTACCGGGCAGGCCGCTGGCCCGGCGTTCGGTCTTGCTGCTGAGCGAAAGGAAGTTGTTGACCATAGCCGGCGGCAACTGGACCAACTATCGCGCCATGGCCGAAGATGCCGTAGATGCGGCTGTGAGTATATCGAAGTTGGAACCCACCAGCGATTGCTCGACTCATAAACTGCCCCTGGAGGGCGCTCGGGGCTGGTGCAGTCAGCTGCCCTTCGAGTTGGCTCAAGCCTTTCGCATACCCTACGATGTGGCCCATCATTTGGCCACTTCCTATGGCTGCAATGCGTTCACCATGCTAAGTGCCTTCGATGGCCATTGTAACCGTCTGTACGATCGTCTGCCATATATTGAGGCGGAGGTCCATTACGCTGTGGTCTTTGAGTATGCTGTGACTGCAGTCGATGTGTTGGCCCGACGAATGCGTGTCGCCTTCTTGGATGTGGCCGCCACTTTGCATATGCTGCCACGCGTGGTAGAGATAATGGGCAGGCGACTCAAGTGGAATCGACAGATTGAAGAGGCCGAACTGCATCGAACGGTTAAGTTTTTGCGCGAGGAGATGGGTATGGGTACGGTGACTGTATTTGATGCCATGGCTGCGGTAGAAGCGGAAGAGGTGAAAGGCGCCACCAAGTGATTGTGCTTAACTTATTTATCTGGTGACCATGCCTATTTATTAAACGATATTAATGACAAACACATTTTGACTGGGCAATGACAAAGGGACACCGGCGCCAATATTTATGAGCACGCAAACTCAAATTCCCTAATCCCCAACTGGCAAACACAAGCTGACACTCGGACAGACTGACATCCTGATGGGCAGGCCCCGAGCACATTAATAAAGTCAATAGACCGAGCGCCAGAGACAATAGTTGAAAATTAACAAATGAATTGAAATTACTTAAACAAACTCATTAGCGTGTGAAAGTCAAAGGCGTCGTCCTGTCATAGTTCTAGTCCAATGTTGACACCAATTGTTTTCCCCCGCCGCCCCCACCAACACCGGCATTAATATTCCCAAAGGGGGAAATGTTTTCGTTTTTCAACGCGTCTAACCACTGGGGCGACGCCTATGCCATTGTTTCTGGCTACTCCCACTAGCATTTTTCCTTTTGCCCCATTTGGTGGCCATTGTATGTAATTAAATTTTCCAACCTTAATGTGTTAAGCATAGTAATTTAGTTCGCCTCCCACCGTGGGTCAAGTCCAGGCAGCAGGAGTTTAAATTGTCAGAAACTGTGACAGGTCGACACCTCTTTTTGCCGAGCTGGAGATAGCGGGGACGCAGGCACAGGTGGAACGAGGTGAGCTGAGGTGTCAACCCGCATATCTATAATTTTCATTAATTTTAATTGGCTCTGGGTGTGGAAATGCGCTGCACGCTGCGGTTTGTAGTCAACGACCTGCCCCTTTAATAATTAATTTTCTTGTGGAATTTTCAAGTTGATTTTTCCCTGTGAGTTTGTGTGTGTGAGGTATTTTAAAATAACAAAGAAATTATTGCGGACTGTCGGGTCTTAAAAGGGCTTCAAAGAAGAATAAAAATAAAAAAGAGCAGATTAGCAAATATAAGAAAAAAATGTTTGACTTATCTGCTTTAAGAAACAATATCAGGAGTTTTGGGCTTGAATCAAGTACAAATGGTGACAAAGGTATGGCTGGCATCTCACTGTTCGACGCATGAGACATGACAATCTAGTAGGCCCTTATGTTGTCTTGCTTTCATTGTGAATAGCTTGTCATTTGACATTCAAAACAAAACAACATGAAGGCCTACTAGATTATCATGTCTCATGCGTCGAACACTGTGAACGCAGCCTTAGGTTAATAAGAAAATACTTGATTCAAGTATAAAATTTGTAATCCGTTTCGGCATTTATCAAGCACAATTTGAACTATTTTAGGACCTTTTTATTCTACTTTAGGTTGTATTAGTCTTAAGTAAATCCCGATTAAGGCTTAGTATTTTGTGGCTTAGTATGATGGCTCTCCTGTAAATTCATTCACTAAGCCTTGTGGTACATACATGATTCCCTCTTCCCTGAAACTACTGCTTGCATTCTATTATACAGTTAGGACCAATTAATCAATTTTATTGCAGTCAAAGATTTGGTAAAATATTTTCAACTTGGTACAAAGTATGTTATGATCTACTGAATCAAATGCTAGGCTAACATCTAAAATTGTGACATTATTTTCCGTCAGTTTTTTTGGTGTATGTATGTCTTCAGTAATACTTAGAGGTGCTGTTGTACAGCGAAGCGTTGCGAATACCTGCTTAAAGGGCTTAGAGAGAAAAAGAATGGATTGATATTGGCCTATATATATCTTATGATTTTGGGGTTGGAGTTATCTTGCCCAATTTCAACAAATCAGCGAAGGGTAGTTCCAGTAATTGCCGTGTTAAAAATATGGGTAATGTAGCCAACAAGGTCAGAAACAGTTTTAATCAGGGCTGCAAGCCGGTTTTGAACCGAAATGTATTCCAACCGGTCGTTTTCCCGACAATCAAACAACAAACAAAAGGAAAGAACAAGTATTTGATTTGAGGGTTTTATTAGTAATAAAAGAACACGTTTTTTTGGTTTTTTTTTTTTTTTTAAAAATATAATGAATGGCTTGTCTATGTGATTGTATTTGTAGACAAAAACAAGGTAACT
The DNA here is from genome assembly GCA_018904225.1 of Lordiphosa mommai. Lineage (NCBI taxonomy): Eukaryota > Metazoa > Arthropoda > Insecta > Diptera > Drosophilidae > Lordiphosa > Lordiphosa mommai. Next base: position 193,169 of record JAEIFT010000292.1, read on the forward strand.
AAATAAAAATTTGACAACGATATTTTAATATATATTTTTGACGAAACAATGAGGGTTTTCACTAGTCCTCGTAAAGAGGTAAATGGTAAATTTACCACACACTAGCTACTGAACGACCCTTTGTGATTCATGATAGTAATTTTAGTAGTAAACCTAATGGACCATTTTCTGCTAGGTCGGTGGCGTAGAGCGCTGAATGCATAACTCTAAAACTGATGTTAGTGTGTTCGATCCTTGAAGGGGGTGGGTGAGAAACACTTGTTTTTAGTTTTATTATCGTTTGTTTAAAGGTAGAGCCTATGTTTTTATACTTTTCTTAAATCGGTAATAGTTTGGCCCTTTTACTGTCATTCATTTTGTTGCATAAATTTCAAATTTGGTTGATCTATTCAGTTTTTTCTTCTCTTCGAGATCTAATTGTTCGTCAAGAAAGGCGTAGACTGACAGACGGACTTAAGTATATCTGCTTTTGATGCTGATAAAGAATATTTATACTTAGCGGGTCGGGAATTCTTTCCTCTTCCAGTTACATCAATTTGCATTAGAATAGTGTACCATTTTTACTCTACAATAACGGGAATGAAAAATAAATAACATATTCATAAAAAAGACACAAAAAAAATATTTAAAAAAAAAACAGTCCTCTTTTGTCTTTGCCGGGACTTGAACCGACAAATTACCAAAAGGAGTCATCATGCCTGTCCACTCAGCCATCGCCTATTTCGAATATAAAGTAGCTAAATTGCTATATAGGAGTGAGAGGATACTAAGTTTTTTTATTCGATACTTTGATTTTAACACTTTACAATTTTACGACGCATTTTTATAAACATACCCCAGGGTCTCGGAAAGGTTGTATTTTTTTCTCATGTGTTTTGTTGTTGTATTGTAAACTTATGGAGTTTACCATTTACAATTTACCATTTTTCGAGGACTAGTGAATACCCTCAATGTCTTAAATAAATAGCAACCTTCAGGTCCTTGCCCTTAATTGCTGCCAAGATACTCTTTTCCGTCCTCCTGTTTGCTGAATGAACAATAACAAGCGCTCCTAATCTACATTCCGAAAAGTCAAATACTTACTTAGATATTTTTACTACTACTACTATATAAATGATTGGCTTAAGCTGCCTTTACACTTGTCAAACATCTCTACAGAGAAACAACCAATTTTTGGCGCATACAAAATGTTCGGAAGCAGAATTGAAACTATAATGATTCAGTCTTTATTAAGACATAATCTAATGTATGGATGCTCGATATGGTACAATATTTGTCCTTCCTACTTTGAAAGGCTTTAAAATATTTAAAGTAATTTAAGTGTATGTCGATGTACAGAGACCTCGGATCCGATTTTTACACTCTGTACCGAAGGTACACAGAGTATATTGGGTTTGTGCAAATGTATGTAACAGCCAGAAGGAAGCATCTCCGACCTCCTCACAGACAAAAAAAAAGATCAAATATCAATTAATCTTGGCTGATCAATATGATATTTTATCAAATACAATTTTTTCAATCATTTTGATGATAAATAATATTTATTAATCGTACTAATACAAATGATAGATAATAAATAAAAGAGAAAAAGGAGAGACAAAAGCTATACGAAAACTTAGGCACGCGGAAAAATATAAGGCCCTAGACGGCCACGTGTGTGTGGCTCACGCGTTAGACGTCACCTTCGTGTGCCTCAAGGTAATGTTTTTACTAACAAAATTTAATTCTGTCACGGCTTGCTATACTAACATTAAAATTCTGAGCGGGGAAATGATATCTATATTTTCCACTTTCTAATATTTTTTTTTTTTTAAAAAATGCCTGATCTTAAACATATCATTTTGATATGATCGAAAATATCAGTTTGATATTTTCGACAGGTCAATTTCACTGCATCTTATCGTTTTTTGATATGAAAAATGTCATATTGAGTCCCAGATCATATATTTTTTTTTCTTGTACTTGCAGGAGACAAGTTTAGTTTTGATTTTTGCAACGCCCCCAGCCTCCCCGCAAATTAAAAAATAGAGGCTAAATCGGCTACGCCGTGTTTTAAACCCTGGTTTTAGCGCTACATTGATAAAAAAGTTTTTCTCATTAACTGTTTTAGACCTATCTTCCTTGCATATGCTATAATCGTCGATTTTGATATTTTTCCAGAATTGGTGTATGTAAAACTAATTACCACTTTGACGCTACGATGGACAAAAATTTCACTAAACTGTTTTGACCGACCGTTTATATGGCAGCTATATGCATAGTCATCCGATTTTGATAATTTTTTCAGAATTGTGTGGAAGCATATAAAACTATTATATACCACGACTGGTGACGCTACGTGGAAAACAAAAAGTTTTCTCACTAGAACTTGATTTTTTACCGACCTGGCACTATATAATCGTAATTGATAAATTTTTTCGGAATTGTGGAAGCATATAAAACAATATATACCATGATTGGTGACGCTAGATGGAAAACAAAAAGTTTTTCTCACTAGAACTAGTTGTTGACCGATCATTCCATGGCAGCTATATTTGGTCATCCGATCCGCATCCGACAAATGCAGCGTATTGCATTTAAAGACATTTTCAAAGTTTGGTCATAGCTTCAAACTAGAATACATAGAAACAGACGGCGACGGCAACGACGGACGGACACACACGACGAACACAACGGAAAGAACCACCTGTGATCAATTTATACTTTTGTGGTCGGAAATGCTTCCTTCACTGCGTTACAAACATCTGACATTTTAATATACCCTCTGCAAGGGTATAAAAAAACTGAATATCTTCTACAATTTTGGAGTTACGTTGTTCGAACCTTTTAGACATACTCATCATTTCTTATCAAGGCCCCATACATAGTTTTCCGATCAGATAAACAATAGTGGCGCTATATGTAAAAGAAAATTTAATGCAACGACAACAACAACACCGCAGCCACTTACGAGAAAGAGAGAGCGAGAGGGCAATAGCTTACTGGACTGCGCCGCTTTCAGTTTCCCCCTCCCTTCTTTCCAATAGATATTTGTGTAAGTAGGCAAAGACCAATTATGAGAGGAGCGATTCAATTGAGATGGCCTGCCCTAGATATGTTTATGTTAATAGGAAATTATATACAAATTTTATAATTTTACGAGTTATGTACTAGGGTAATTCTACCCATCATTACTAATCGAGCCCGTTCATCGTTTTTCAACCAGATGAACGATAGTCGAAAGAGTTGCCACCCCCAGATTTTGAAAAAACCTCACACTTTAAAGTTATCAGTTACATACAAACAGGTACAGAGTATATTACAGTCGGGCTTGACCGACTTTCTTACTTGTTTAAAATACATTTAAAACGGAAAGCTATTTAATGCTGCAGAAAATACAGTAAAAATCGCAGAGTTTTGAAAAAAATATTGTTATTTTTGACCACTCTGTGCATAGGCTTCCTTAAGCTGAATGAACGTTGGCCAATGTGTGTTTCTTTTTTTTCATCTCTTAATTGTTTGTCAGTGTGCAATCTACTCCACTTCTACAAATGCGCTCAATATACACAATGTTGGTCATGCAGCATTTCTGGAGTAACCTGAATTAACCTCATTGAACTCTGTCACTCAATATTTTATTGTTGAAATCGATGGAGCAGACTCCCCCAAAATAAAATCGAGCTGCTTTTTGATGTTGGTGGGGCTGATGCATTTCAAATGAAGGTGAGGTATCATATAACGAATATAATTTTTTTACAATCTTGCTGAAATGCAGAAAATTTAACTCCCAACTTGACCTACTAATTACGTAAAAGCCGTGTTATAAGTGCCTCGGCAAATAATTCGTGTTTATATTAGTTTTTGGTCACATTTAATTCTGGCCTTTTCACATACCCAAACACTTGGCAAAATAATATTTTTTCGCTTTGCCATGCATAAAATTATAATAAATCTTAAAAAAAAAAAAAAAAACCACACATAAAAGTAAGTACATACATCTATCTATAAACAAACATCACATAAACTTCGTCCAGAGTCAGGGAAAATGAGAAAAGTCAAACAGGGTGGAGGGCGAGACAGAGTCTGAATGTGGCACTCAGCTGCAAAACATTGGACCGAACGATAAGTGACAAACATGGTAAGGCAAACAAATGTATATTTTATACATATGAGCTGATGCTGCTGCTGCTGCTGCTGCTGCTGCTTCTGCTTATGCTACTGCAGGGGGCGGGAGCAGATGCACAACTGTCAGATAAGTGCGGAGAGCATTTTCCAGAGCATTTTCTTCTTGGCCCGCAGGTGACATGTTAAACGTCTTGTAAGCATTTGCATTTTCTCGCACATAAAAAGCAAAAAAAAAAAAAAAATAATAGAAATTCAAATTTTGACTAAAATAAACAAATAACTAAACAAAAAGGCAACAACGCAAATGTCTTTTATCCGCAGTTCATTTTCCGGAGACTTCAAAAGGGTTGAGTTGTTGGCTTTGGCTTAAAGCATATTTGATTATGTCATAAAATAACCTCAAGGAGTAAGTAAAGGAGCGTGTAGTCCTAGTCTGTTTGCTTAGCTCTAGATAAATTTAAGAAATATGCAAATATGCCAAAATGGTAAAATTATGTTTGGTAAATTTTTTAATATGCACAATTTTGCGGCATTTTTGTTTGATGTGTTTGCTGGAAAATAAGCAGGGGTTGGACATGAAAACCAGTTCGAACTCCAAAATGCTTTTAATGGCAAATGTAAATATTTTGGCTTACATTAAACGAACATTGTTGGGATGGAAATTGATTTTAAAAGTGTTAAATTGAATGCAATGGCAGAAGTTTAAATAGAAAGGAGTTTTCACTTTGAATTGTGATTGAAATTAATTATTCAACACTTTGGATTTTCTGTTTTGTAAAAAAAACTGTTATAAGAGAGAAATAATTGTAAGATATCGAACAAAGATGCCAAAAAGGATATTAGAAATATAGTTGTATACAGAAAAATATTATACCAGATTTTCGCTACGATAAAATAAAATTTTCTATTTTCCATATCACTATAATATATTAAGATTGGTTACGATGGAAAAAAGTTTTTCTATTTTTATAGCGCAAAGTTTTTTTTTTGTATTTGTGAACACAAGATTTAATTTCCTAAAAAAAAAGACAATAGTCAAAATTAATTAGATTGTTATCAGGCCTGTTGCCGTTTTCGATTTCAATCAAATCATGCGGAATCGGATCAAGTTAATCGGTTTCAAAAGATTTGCCTTCGGGCCAGTTCACACTGTCTCTGATTGAATCTTTCAAATGATTTTAAAAAATCTTAAGCCAATGGAAAATCAACTGATTCAAAAGAAAATTTGTAATTTTATATAAATAAGATTTTAGCAAGAACATTATAAATGGCTTTAATCAAGGTCGTCGCGGAAGATGATTTATAAGGAAAGGCCACAACGCCCATAACTAAAAAGGTAGAATGAGTTTAAAAAGATTAAAAAAGAACAAAGTAAAAAAACAACACTTATTTCTCAAGCTCTAAAAAATTTAGAGTATAAAAAATAGTTTTTAATTTTTTTAAATTATTTTATATTATTATTTAAAAATTATATTATTAAAATTATTTAATTGTATTATATGAACTTATTTGGAACAATTAATTTTAACTGGAAACCCTAATATTGTATGGGCGGTTCAGGTGGGCGTGGTCGGATCGGTCCAAAATTATTAACCTTTCTTATATATGCCATAACAATTAAATGTTCCAAGTTACAGCACTCGAACTATTACTTCGCTTATGCTATAAAAAAAACATGATTTTTTGCCCCTCGAAGTATGCAAACTTTATTTTCTTTAAGAATTATTTATTTGTCCGAGTTAATTTATAGTCACTTATTGCAGCATCATACATACTAGTTTTAAGTCTACTAAAAAATTTATATTCATTATCGTAGCATACCTGGAAGGGCAAAAATCAGGATTTTTTTGTGCATAAACGTAGTATATATTCGTTTAATTTGTGAAATAAATGGCACTTTTCTAGGTAACACAAATTCTTTTCATCATTATTTTAGTGTTTCATATATTGGGGAGATTTAAAAGTAATTAGTTCTTATTAAATATTCTTGAACTTTTACCTCAGAAATCGAATGCAAAAACGATCAAAATTAATCTGACCTATTCGCAATTCCGCATGAGCGCTTGCGCAGTGTTGTTCCAAATTGTAGAGGTTACCATTCAGCAGAATTATTTTAAAAAAATAAATTTTACGCCTAAAATTGCATGAAAAATTAAATGTCTTAAGTATTTCAATGAACAAGGTTAAAAAATATGGTACTTAAATTAAAACATAGACATAACACAGGGCCACAAAATGACCAACTTTGTGAGGTGCAGCCATGATGATAAAAAATTATGACTCATTTATGTGCACTGAACAAAACTGCATCCTTGGTGTTGTTCCATCAGCTCTTGTTTCCAAGATATGGCTGAAAAACGGATTTATAATACATTTTACCCTCACGATTTTCTTGTGGTCACAAAAGGCATTAATTTCTGGATTTATCTTTCCCATTCGACAGAGCACATTTCAGTGCTTCTGTTCAAAATCAAATGCGCAATATTCGACCATGCGACATGGTCAAAATTGGCTACTGAAGTCAGACATTACTATTTTTACAAAATAAATCATCCTTTTTAAGCTCGAGCGGTTGGTGGACTTAAATTTTAGCTACCAAGGCTGCCAGCCGGTTAGTAACCGAACCCCTGAAAATCGGTTCGGTTCGGGTTTTTCGATGTAACCGAACCGAACCTTTTACATTTTGACCCCTCAAACCTTAACCCGAACCACACCACTTATTAAAATATAAAAGGATCGTTTCAAATATTAATTAATTTTTTAAACGAATGAAATTTTAAATAAAAGTATTTAGAATGAAGTTTTATACTGTAGTATTATTTATTATTTATTAAATAAAAAATCTATCAATAATATTTAAGATTTTTTTCCAGTAGTCCAAACATATATATAGAACAATGTTTTGAAACTTTGAAAAGGTCTTATAACCTGTTCGAGATATCATTTATTTCGAGCATTTTCCTCCTAATCTAATAAGTAAAAAAAAAGAAATGAACAGATTCAGGAAGAAACAATGTCTAAACAGAAAAAAGTTCGAGATATCCCAACTGATTTCAGAAATAGGTCGATTCCACATTTTTCCAAACCACGTATGATTAGATTTTCGAATCCCGGAATTCTTGTCTTGAAAGAGCACGAAATAGGTTTATTTATTGATTTATTTATAATTTTTTGCGACCTCTGGTTTTGTATAGTGATCGATTTATTTATTTATTCTAAAAATCTACTCAAAAGACAGAAGATTCGTAGTCCGAATTTCAAAAAGCCGATTCGAATTAAAACTTAAAAACACATTATAAAAGAAAAACAATTTTATTTTTCCAAGTGATCCGAGCTTCGAGCAAAAACTTGGAGCTCAAGGGTTTCAGGAACCGGTCTGCGAACCAAACCCAAAGATTTCTTCGGGCTCGAACCCCGAACCGAACGGACAGACGGACGAACAAAGCTCAATGCTTTCAATGAAAATCAAAAACGGAGTCAAACTCTAATTGGGGCTTCCAAGACGACATCCTTATCGAAATTAAAGATATTTCACTTTATGCCCAAAAAGCAAATTAAACCATTTTAAAGTATTCCATCATATTGCTTAACTCACTAATTTGTAACTGATCAAGTGGAAAGTTAATCCTCTTATGTGGCCTCAGAAAATCGGTGGCCATTCCAATTGGCAGCCTCTGAAGTTCCCCCCGCTGCCATCTTAATTGTCACTCAATCAATCGTTAAGAAGCCCCATTAAACGCGACTGCGACGCATTAAATTATCAAAGCACTTACCCTTTGACGGAATCTCGGCCAGAGTGGGCGTGGCTGTCATCAGCATGGCAACGACAACATTGATAATGAGTACAATGACCCAGCGTGGTCGTGGGGTTCCAGCAGCTCCGTTTCCGGACATGATTTAAAAATTGTTAATTTTATTTTTCAGCTACACTAAAAGTGAGTTGCCTAAAAATGTATAGAGATTAGAAGGCGGGTAGACGGCAATTTCACCTTTAATCACTTAAACGGCGCGTAATCAACAACAGCGACAACAGCAACAAGAACAACAAGCTGGCAATCAACACCGTTACCGTCGACAGGATTGAAATGGAGCGTCATGTTGATGATGGTCATGATGATGATGATGATGATGACGTGCGGGTTTGCCAGCACTTAACGTTGAAATGGAGGCGACGATAGCAACAACCGCCCCCAAAATCCGCATCCGGCTGGCTGCGTGGCAAAAGTCAAAATGGTTCGTGCTGTTGTTGTTGTTGCTGCTGCCGATGTTTACACGCGTTTTCCTTGTTTAGTTTGGCTGCTGCCTTTTGACTTTGTTTGTTTGTATTTTGTTCTTGTTGTCAAAGTTAATTTTCAGGCGTTGATTTGCCATGTTTTTGATTTTGTTTCAGTTAAGAGACAATTAAATAAAATATGCTCAGAGAGCATTTAGACAGTAATTTGATTATCCATGGCATCATCATTAAGTTTCAAAGTAATTGAAAAAATTAGGTGCGTAAGCAGTTGATTATTTTGCTGGCAAAAGAAGCTAGAAAAATGTTTTGGAACTAATTTGCAAAAGAGGTACCGAAAGACTGTAAATATGATAAAAGATAAATAATTTTCTTTAATTTCATATGGGATAAATCAATTCATAAATAGTTGAATTTTTTTGGGGTATTTATTCATTTGAGACATGGTAGTAAAAGAAGAGGCATTGGTTAGACATTATTTGAATTAAAAAATTAACAGACATACGTAGGTTGCTATATATATTTCTGGCTTAATAATGAAAACGCGAATATTTATGATCAAAAATGGTTTTATTGTTTTTCAAAGTATTCTCCAGCAAGATTTATACAATTTTGCATGCGCTCAAACCAATTGTTGAAGCACTTTTTCCACTCTGATTGAGACACCTCCAAAACATGGTTTTTGAACTCTTCAACAGCATCTTCTGGCGACGAAAATCGTTGACCACGCATTTGTCCCTTGATGTGCGGGAATAAAAAGAAGTCATTGGGTGCCAAGTCAGGGCTGTACGGCGGATGACCCATAAATTCGACGTTTTGGGCGGTCAAAAAGGCGCTGGTGTGAGCTGATTTGTGAGAGCTCGCATTGTCATGGTGCACTATGATCTGTCTTCTCTTGATCGTTTTTCGAATTTCTCCGAAGACTTCAGACAAACAAATTGTGGTGTACCACTCAGAATTGACTGTCCTACGTTGCTCAAGCGGAACAGTCGCCACATGACCAGTTTTACCGAAGAAACAGGCAACCATTTGCTTCGAAGTGCTTCTTCCACGAACGACTTTCGTTGGATTTGGCTCGTCTTTGAAGACCCACACGGTCGATTGCTGTTTTGTTTCGGGCTCATAAGCATAGATCCATGATTCGTCACCTGTGACGATCTTATAAACGTTTTTTGAAACACCGCGATTATATTTTTTCAAAATTTCTTTGCACCAATCCACACGAGCCTTTTTTTGAGCGATTGTCAAATTGTGCGGGATCCAACGAGAACAAACCTTTTTACACCCTGGTGTTTATGCAATATCGAAAGTATGCTGGTGGAAGAAATGCCCAAGGATGCCTCTATCTCACGGTATGTCACATGACGATCTTGCATTATCAGTTCACGCACGGCATCAATGTTTGCTGGCAAAACGACTGTTTTTGGACGACCTTCACGACCTTCGTCTTCGAGCGAGCGTTTGAATTCATTAAACCAATTTTTTACAGTGCTATAGGGTGGTGCTTCATCGACATACAAAGATTTAAGTTCATCGTTGCACTCTTGTCGCGAAAGTTGTGAAAAATGATTGCACGAAAATGTTCACGAGTTAATTCCATTTTTCTGCCGATGTAAGTTTTTGATTAATCGTTAATCGATATCAAACGTGGTCACACATGAAAGAGTTGTATGGAGCTTTTATCGATAAAAGTCCAAACTTTTTTTGGGAAAAGGCCAATTGGTCCTAAAATGTCTAGAAGTGACCTAGGCCAGAAATTTAAATAGCAACCCACTTATCTTTGGATTTAAGGATTTTTAAATTATACCGGTACATACCAGTACGTACCGGTATACCGAAATAAAATCTAAGGTACCGATAAGGAACCGAATACCGAAATAAACTGGAACCTAAACAGAACCTTTTACCAAAACATTAGTTTTGGTACGTTCCATAACCTGAACCGAAACCGAAATTTGATTCGGTTTGATTCCCTTAACGGCATTTCACCTAAGGGCCATATTTCCAGTCAGGCCGTTAAGCGAGTTATGGGTGTACTTCAAAAATAAATGCAGAATAACAAAAGCATTTGCTATGAGGAACTCGATTCGGAGCATTTGTCCATCATCGATCATGCCACTATCGATCAGGTTCGCCCGGCCATTTAGCCTGTGAGTCCAGGCCATAAACCGAATATAAGAAAATCTGGATTGTCATTAGCTTATGAAACGACAACCTCCGGTTGTTGTGCCCTATGAAATCAAGCTGAAATTTGAGCCACTCACGCAGTTTTCCTTAAAGTCTATAAATAAATCTGTTTACAGAACTTTGTTGAAAAGTCTGCATCCTTTTATTTATAGGTGCGACAAATATGGAGTGAACCAAAGAGGATTAGATGAAGATGCCACCATAACATCAGAAACGAGTATTTCAAAGGCTGAGTATAGTTTTTAATAAAATGCATTAAATGCAGAATCAATGTTCGGTAATTAATTTAGAAATGACCAACCAATTTCAGATAGATGTAGGTTTAGATCATTAAAATTTGTCCCACATAAATAATTAACGCAATGGATTTTTAGTTATCATGCTGTATCAATGATAACATTCATTTAAAATGGATGGTAGGCAATGGCAACTTTTGCGAGCTTCACTAAAAAAGATTAGGTCAAGGAGCCTGTCACGATTATTTTTTACGGAATTAATTGGGACGAAAGAGATGTTAGTCGGATTATCGATAAATTTATGTTGACTTTCAGTTAGTTAACGGTTTGAATCGTTAAACGGCGGCCTAGAAAGTTGGGGTAACTTAAACTATGGGCTGATCAGAGTGCCCAAAGCAGACACCTAGAGATAAAATGCAGAAAAGTGGTTCAAATAAGCATTTACATAAGATCAAGAAGCAATTAAACAGACACTTCAAAAAGGTATTTGATTAACTAATGCAGCCTTTGACCGCAAAAAAAAAAAATAGAATTAGAAAACCATTTCTCTTATTGGCACCAAGCATTTCCATGAATAAAATAAACAATTTTTGGCCTTTTTGCGTTGTCAATTTAAGGCGTCAGAAAATAAAAGATTCCTGTTTAATTGCACAAATGCATTTGTTAGATACAAACGATAAATTTGTATGATTAATTCAAATTGCTTGTAAAAAAACCATTATAAATTCTTTATGCCTCAATATGAAAATAATAACACAAAAAGGTTTCTGCAATGTTCAACTGTCGACAAGTTGTGTTAGCAAGCCAAGTCAACTTTGACAAATGAAATGATTACACAAAGTAAACAGAGAACACGTAATATACAAACCACCTGTCAGAAACTTTTCGCAAAAGGCAAACACAGGGAAAATATCCAACAAACCCCGCACCTTCGTCCCGGGGCTAAGTTGAACCAACCCCCCCGAAGCACAAAACATGGCTACATTTTACAAGCGGAAAGCCAAAAGGAATATTATCAACAGAAACAGCAACAAAAATGCCAAAAACCCGAACCGCACCGCACCGAAAATGCAATGGCGATGCCTGCTGCAAAATGGCAATGGCAACACTTCCGCTTCCGTTTCCGACGCTGCGGGCGACTTTCTCGCACAGTTGGCAAAACGTTGAGCAAACTCAAAGGCAACAACGGGACGAAACATAACAAAGCTTGTTAGTGTTGTGCCCCATAGCGTTGCTGCAACAACAACCTGCCCCCTTTGGGGCCCACCGGCTTGCAGTTGGGGCGGGAAATAAGAAGGGTGGCCAGACATGGAACAATGGCGACGAAACGTACAAAAATTTTAAACGCTTTTAATATTAAAGCGTCCGGGATAGAGACACAAAACAGGCTGGGAAGGACTTGGGCACAAACCAACAAAATGCAACACGGCATAACATTGCCGATGGCATGTGGGGCATGCAAAAAGCCGCGACTCCATGAAAATGCCATGAAAAACGGGTGGGAACCCAGAAAGCGAGAAAGAATGCATACGGGTAAAGTGAGAAACAAACAGAGGGAAAGAGGGAGACGTTTGAATGCCCTATAAATTGACTGCCCATAAAAGTAGGCAATGATTTTGATTTTAAGCAATTTCTTAATTGAAACTAAACCCAAAGCAAAAGGGAAGCATTTAAGAAATAACAAAATACTGTAAAAAAAGTCGGGAAAACAAAAATCAGTTATTGATAAATAGTAGAAAATATAAAACATTCTTCTCAAATTATAGGAAATAACTTTTTTCCAATCTCTTACTCCATATAATTATATTTTTGATTGTGGACCTTTATGCTTGTTTCTGTTTTCAAGCTTATTAAATACCTTCGATCTCGAGCCGACTAACAAAAAGAGTTTATTATCTAATTACATATTTGAAACAATTTTTCAGCCTCTTAAATGCTTGGAGCTGAAATCCACAGACTGTGTAACTCTCAGATAGCTAATTACCATAAATTTGATATTAGTTTTATCAATGCAATATACCCCTTAAAAAACCACAATCCACTTCCAAGGTCCAGAGTTCAACACAGAGCTGCTCTTCCATTCTATTCCCTTCCCCTTCTTTTTTTATCCTGATTGTGACTGCATTTTTGCACTTCTTAGACTCTGCGGCCAGTTTGTTCCCCTCTGCGTGACGAAAATGTTTCGCTTAACTGGATTTTCAAATATTTATTGCAACAAATTATTTTGTTGGTTATATGGCGGCACTTTGTTTGGCGTCTCCACCTCCTCTCTCTCTCTCTTTTTTCTCCCCATCATCGCACTCCTCGCTGTAAGCGGTTTTTATGGCCATTTATTTTGGTTTCATTTTGTGTTTGGATTTGGTGTGGAATTTTTTTTTTGCGACGGTTTTGTGCCCAATTGCAGACAAATTAGGAAACTAAAAACAAATAAATGCAAAACAAATGAAGAATATGTTGAAAATATATTCTTAATTTGTTTATCAACTAATTAAAAAATTAAAGGAAATAAGTAAATAAAAATTTATCAAAACGATCTTTACACTGAAAGCTAAATATGGATCTGAAATTTGTTCCTACTAAAAACTATATTGTGTCTGAGGAGGAAATGAACCGAATTAATCATTATAATACGATGTTTGCTTTTGAATTAAGCAAATAATGTTAAAATATTTTTAAGTTATAGTCGAAAATAGCTTTATTGTTCTTTGAAACATTCTCTGTAATCATTACACTTTTGCATGGCACTCAGAAGTGACTCAAGTTGCATGCCACTCAATTTATTCCTCATACCAGGAAATAAATAAAAGTCATTGACTGCCATGACAAGAGGACCAATAATTTCAAGGCATGAAATTTAAATTCTTAGACCATTTTTTTAAATTTGCGGAAATCAACGCTAATAAATTTCTTTAAAGGTAAAATAATCGTATAAAATTATATGTATGCTGATCACCTGAAAAACTGAAGATCGTTTACAATCAGTTCGTGCACAGCATAAATGCTATCTCTGCCAACTACATTTTTAAAGGATCCTCAGCGAACTCGTCAGCGAAGGACGTCAAACCTAAACAGAAAAAAATGACGAGCTATTTATAAGTCTTAGGTTAGGTTAGGTTAGGTTAGGGCGGTTGCTGAAGGGGGGAGACCCTTCAACACACTTAGGCCATTACGTTGCACAGTGGCGCCAAAAGCCAAAATTTTGGCATAAATTAAACGAATGTAGTTAGAGGGCTGTAACTTGGAACATTTAATTGTAATATCATATATAAGAAACGAAAAAAATTTTGGACCGATCCGACCACGCCCACCTGAACCGCCCATATAACATTACGATTTCATGTTAAAATTAATTTTCCAATTTTTACAATTAAAATATTTCCGCATAATATAGCTTAATTTTCTTCTAACAAACGATATTTTAAACAATTTTAAAAAGTTTAATAAAATGTTGTACCTAAAATTTTTTGATTACGTGAGAAATAAGTGTATTGACTTTGCTTTATGAAAATATTTGCAGCTTTTATTCTTTATAAACGCATTCCACCTTCTTCATAGATTAAATGGGCGTCCTTTTGGCATTTCCTAATAAATCATCTTCCTCGACGACCTTGGTTAAAGCCATTTATAATGTTTTTGGTTGAATCTTGCAATGAGTCTAATCCATTTTGTCAGATTCTTTTTAATATAAGCGGTATAATAACAGATTTCGATTAGAATTAGTTGATTTTCCATTGGTTTAAGATTTTTTAACAATCGTTTTAAAGATCCAATCAGAAATTATCTGCGATTTACGATCACCTTCAATCCATTTTGGAAACATTTCACGTGTTTAAATTCAAAGTAGCCTGCAACAATAACAAATATTTCGCAAACGAGCTAAAATGAGCAAATGCGGTTGGTTACTCTATATTAAAAACATTCAGATAAACATATTTGCATCTTTAGGTGCGAGAATACTGGAGTAGCTTAAAACTTTTACTCCACAAAACTCGTGACTTTTAGGTTAGGTTCGTCTAAAAAACAGCACAGCAACATCACATAAAAACAAACAAACAACTCATAAAAAGCATAAACTTTTCTCTTTCTTTAGAATAAGACATACCTGACGCTTAATTTTCCATTTAAGGACAATTATTAAACTTGATATTAATATCTGATTTCATCATTTAAAAAGTACACTTGCTGAGCAACAAAACAGAAAAATTAAAAAAAAGGCACGCAAATTTTTGACTGATATTTTTATTTATTTTATTTTATTTCTTTTTACTTTTTTTTTTTTTTTTCACCATTCTATTTTTTTTTTTTTTTTCTCAATTTCGAATATTACGACTCGGAATTTTTACTAAATTTTTTAATTTATATTTTAATTTTTAATCTTCTTTTTTTTTTTTATTTAGTTTTTCTTTTACTTCCATCTTTTTTTTTTTTTTTTAATTTATGCCAAAATTTTGGCAATTGGAGCCAGTGTGCGTTGGAACGTTGTGATGCCGCTTGCGGAATCTCTCCGCATCCATTCCTCCTATTTGTGGGGCCTAAAATTTTTACAACTTATTTATTTAGTTCCATTGTTGTAGGAACATATTATGGGGCTAGGTCCATCCTGATGCCTTATAAGTCTTAAAAGTCTGCCTTGATTCCGACAAAAAGATTGAAATTCTAAGCCAGATTAGGATTGATAATCCGTGATTGATCCTAAATGGATTGTTTTGATCCGATTCGGACTAAGAACGAAAGCAAATTCGCATTCTAGGCTTCTCTCATTGATTTTTGTTTTGTCGCCTGGGGGAAAGGTTCTTGTGCTCAAATCCCGAAGACCTGAGTTCAATTCCCGGACAAGGACGGTACAGTAAAATTATACAAATTTATTATTATATGTTTTTAGGAAATAAGAAGAGTTTAGTGAACCACAAAAAGCAGACCACCAATCATCCATATTTAGGAAAAACAGATTCTCGATAATAAAATAAATAAAAAGTAATCTCTAGGGCGTTCTAAATTTGTTGATCTTTTATGGAACTAAGTTTAGTTTGGTTATCGGGCTTAATTCTTTTTCGGCAAGGCAGAAGCCGAGATCAAGATATTGTGTCAGTCGGTTACAGTTTTCGCTATTCCGAAATTAATCCTTTTCTTTTCTGTTCTGTGTTGAGTTCTGCCCCAATGGCGTTATTTGTTTTCTTCTGTGAAATAAAAAAGCCTTAAAATTATTTAATTCACTTTCCATAGTTGATCATTTCGGATTGTGGCATTAAAAAAACAAATTGATATTTTTGCTCGATAAAAACGTTGTCTAAAAAACTTCATGAAAATTAAATAAAATGTATTACAGATCAATCGCATGATCATTAAAATACATTAATTAGGCGTGAAACATGATTTTGTTCATTAAAATCTTAGGACATTTTACTAAGCTGTCAAAAATCGTTTTTTTTTTTTAAATCGGAATACGACATAGGCGCGGGACGGGCCGCTGGAGTCACGAATTTTGTATTAAATAATTATAAACGGGGCTGCAAACGGTTTTGAACCGAACCTCTTGTGAAAAAAATATCTGAACCTGAACCAGTTCCGAACCAAAAGCATTCGGTTCGGTTTAACAAAAGTTACATGTATTAATTAAGTGGGCATTTTACTAATAAAAAAAGTAACACAGACCAACTATTGCTCGAAGAAATAATATTTTTAAATTTAAATTGAAAATAATTGCATTCATATGTATAAATAAATAAAAATTTAGAAATTCGGTACATATTTTTAACAAATTATTTTTAACTCTTCTATACAGTTTATTACTTTTTTATACAAATTTGGTGAAACTTGAATCGAACCAAGGTTCGATTAAAAACCTTAAACCTTAAGTTTCTAAACCTTAACCATTGGTAAATTTTAGTTCGAACCCGTGAACCGGACTTCCGCAAAAATTATTTGTATTTCCAGCCCTGATTGTAAATTCTTCTTGTGCCAAAGATTTTATAAAGTTTGGGTCTTGCTGGAATTCCGTCCCGCGTCCATCTTTAGTCAGGATTTTGCCAACATTATAAAGGGTGATTTTTGAAGAGTTAAGTTTTTCAGGTTGGCAGCACTGGTTGGTAATGGCGTACAAACGTCATCTGTCAAAGTGAAAAGTTTTCTGTATACTCTGCCATTTCATCATGGAAAGACTTACAAACGAGCAACGATTGCAAATTGTTGAAATTTATTATCAAAATTCGTGCTCTGTGAAAAGTGAAATGTTAATTCGTCGCCGTTTAACTTCTGCAAAAATTGAAGCCGAATGACCTACCACAACGTTTAATTTTTGGTGAATGGGCCTGAGAACAGCTCCATGAAAATCCGCTGTTTTGTCGAAAAATTGTGTTCAGCAAAATTGGACCATCCGAATAGACCATTTGAAAAGGAGCCGCGGACAACATTTACTTGAAGTTATCCTTAAACATTTTGAATATGTGATGCAAATTGAGTGTTTTATTCTATTTTTAAAAAACGACGCTTCAAAAATCACCCTTTACTTATGTTTATAATAACATTTGGTCATTTAAAAAAAGCAGGGACCGTAAATAATGATTATTTTGTATTTTTTAATATTAAAAATCAACCACTTAGAGTAGCCGCAAAAATATATGAATTATACCTGTGGGGTTCTTTTTCGATAATCTATGGAAATCCGCAATGATTTTTAAATGGTTGATTTTTAAATATATTCCTCAATGATAATGATTATTTTTAATTTTTATTTTTGACTCAAATCATAATAATTATTTCCTGAGTGAAAAAATAAAAATCAAATATAATGATTATTTTCTGAGTGCAAATATATCACTCAAGGTCCGATTATGACTCTCTGAAAAGGAGCTGTGGCGAAATTGATACATATCCCTTTGAGAGAGTTGTAATCAAACCTCGAGTGACATTTTTGAGCGAAAAAATAAAAATCACAAAATGATCATTATTTTTGATATTTATTTTTTCACTCAGAAAATAATCATTATACTAGATTTTTATTTTTTGACTCAGGAAATAATCATTATGGTTTGAGTAAAAAAATTAATAATAAAAAATAATCATTATTTTCTGATTGAAAAAATAAATATCAAAAATAATGATTATTTTGTAATTTTTATAATTTCACTTATAATGATTACAGTCCCTGAAAAAAAGGGTTTTAAAATTAGCCATTCCCTGAGTAACGCGTTAATCTACTTTACCTTACGCTCCCGTTTTTTTTTTTAAGTCGCCATGTTCTAAATTATTGTTATTGTTTCCTACTGTTCAAATTTTAGCGCTACCACTCTTTTTAACTCTTTAGTTGCACTTGATCAAGCGATCGGTCTATTTTTCTGTCGTTCCTTTTGAGCCGGGAATCAGCTACATCATAAGTTTGTATGTATGCGTAGGCGGGAAACGAGGAGCAAAACTCAATTATCAGACCATTGTCCCGTTAAAGTTTACAAGTGTCTAGAACTTTTAAAAGCTCCGCCAAGCATTAATTTTGAAACTTTCCACTTGCAAATAAAACTGAACACCTAAATTCTTCGGTTTTTAATCCAAGTACAGTCCGCCAAAGATTTATGCAATAATATATATATAGTGCCCAGTGTCTGCCAAAATCTAATCCTAATCTCTATATCTGGAAATCAGAAATTTCTGTATAATAGTTGTTTAGCTCCCGAAGGTTTATACAGTGTGAGTGGTTCGTTTTTATGGTTTTTATTACAGCGTTGGCAGTTTCCCTCGTGCCTGCGCTCACTCGTTGAACCGCTCGAATCGTTCCTGCGCAGTTGCGCATTGGCTAACGCCAGCGAAGCACGCCGGCTCCATAACGTTTCATCATCCCGGGACAGCACGGCTGTAGCCGTATAGCCAGTCGGACTCCGCTTTGTGTCGTCCGTGACTTCTCTCTTGGGTGAGGCAGAATCCGCAATATTGGAATCATATAGAAGCTTAGATATTGCTGATAGCCTCGGAACTCACCATCCCTCGTGGCCGTGTCCGTGTCCCCAAACCTGCCCTATCTGAAATACGCTTTGGAAACCCCTGTGCTCTTGTTTGGTTAGTAGCCTCGTGTTGCCAGTTCCAAAGTCGCCGTTTGTATACCCTTTCTTATATCGCCTCTTTATGTTGCCAAGTCTCAGATTTGTGAATATTTAAAGTAAATTTCAATAATAGTTTGTTTAAAACGCGGTTGCGAGACAACATGTGCCGAAAACACACCGCTTTACGGTTGAAGTACGAGTTTGATCAATTTTCCTAACCTTAGTAAATATTAATTTCTAGTCTCTTAATTAGTATAAATAAGCAAAGCGATTGGATTCTCAAATGAAGTTATTGACCTTATATATTTTTTATTTTATTTAACAACTTTAGCAACATTATCCGCCTCGTCGTACTTGGGCCCAACGTCCGCTTCATGGATGCGGATTTTATCCTGTTTTGACCCATATATATATATCCGCAGACCCCTGAACAAAGGGTACATGGATGAATTTGACCTTGAGTTTTGTTGAAAAATATGAGTATCGCTTAAATTTATATTAATCTTTTTCTGGTTAATAAGACTTTTTGCATTAATATAAATTTTCCCTATTTTTTGTTCTTGAATGCCTTAAACGTGAAAACTCTGAATGTCGCAAGTCTGTCTTGTAATATATTTTTATTTATATCTAAGTTTGGTGTTCTTGGTCTGTCAATACCCTGTTACTCTTGAATGTAATGATTTATAGAACCTTTTTGGGACGAGCAACAACATTCCTTCCTTCTGTTGGCGGGTGGACGAGACTACCAACACCTTGTTCTCTCACTATAATCTGAAAAGTTTAGTTTGTTGTCCGGTCGAATGTACTTTTCCTGTTCAATAGTTTTTTGGGCTTTGATCTTTGTTGGGTGATCTTTTTTTTTGTTTTGTTTTGTTTTTTTTCTGAAAGCCCTTTGTGTTATGTGTCTGCGGTAGGAAGAACCCCGCCAATCCGACCGCAATATGCAAAGTGCGCACTCCCGATCCCAATACTACGGTTGGCTAAAATACCATCTGCTGCTACTCTGATAGTCAGTAATAGCCGAAATCCGTAGAGAATTAAAATACCCACGACATTAGCCAGAAACCGATTGTTGTATGAAAGCAATACTACATATTCATCAGATGCTGATCCACACAAAGATTTTCACAATAGAACTAGTTTTTGGGCCGATCGTTCTTATGGCAGCTATATGATATAGTAATCCGATCCAGCCAGTTCCAACAAATGTGAAGCCTATATGTATTTAGCTTTTTTAACTTTGAAACTGAGGGAGGAGATAGCATAGAAATAGTCAGACGGGCGGACAGACTGGCATGGCTATATCGACTCGGCAGTTGATGCTGATCAAGGATATGTATACTTTATGTGGTCGGAGATGCTTCCTTATATGCGTTACAATTTTAATGTACCCTCTAAAAGTGGAAAATCTGGCCCAGTGTGGGAAGAATTGATGAAATGGAGAGATTTAAAATTTCGCGAAAATCTGGCGGTCTATATAGCTTATCAAGGATATCACGGACCTATCATTAGTAGACTTCGCTATTTACTGCAAGATCCCAGCAATTACCTTCTGTTCTACGAAGACACTACAAGTGTTTTAAAAAATTCAGTGAAAGCACCTGCAGGATTCTAAATATTTCAGCAGCACCGCTATAAAACTATGCTTACAAAAAAAAAATAAAACAACATTTTTCAAAACAAAAAATATATTTAATCAATGGACCCATTTAGCAGATAATTCTGATTTTGCGATTCACGATTTATGATTTGCAATTGCTAAAGTGTCTCTGTTAAATGGCATCGATTGCAGCGTTTAAGGAATTCTGTGGATTAGTTTTTTTTTTTTAAATACAGTCGCTCTAATAAAATTTGTTTGTTTCAGTTCATTTATATGACGTGATTGGTTAAGATATTTTTGAATTAAGATTACTGTTGGGAGCCACTTCAAATAGCTATAGACTGTCTCGTTTTAATGTGTTTGCCACCAGACTTCATTCCCTTCATGGAAATTGAATAGTGTGAGTTTTTTAACGTAAGGCGCATTATTCTGGATATTCTGCAGATGGAAATGCTCGAGTTTTCCCCATTAAACAATGCCTTCCTGAATGGGAATCAAAAATTTGTTTTGTTTCTTAAACGGCTTGCATCTCTTAGAATAACTTTATTAACGAAAAAAGTAATAACACTTTATAAGTTCCTAAATTCTGATATGATTGTTTTGTAAATTGTTCTAAAAATTAGCTAGTAAAATTACCAACTGCTTTGACACTTTGTTGAAGAATCAATGAACTAATTTATATTATAAATATTAAAAAATAAAAAAATAAAAGTTTTGCAACACATTTTTATACATAGAAATAATTTTTCAGAGAATTGTTTAATATACCAAAGATTAGATCTAGTGACCACAACTCAAAGCCACAAATTAAAAGTGTTGCTCACTCAAATACCACACATTTTTCCCAGTCTCAACTTAACTATAAAAATGCATATTTAATTACCAGCTGAAATTAGCTGATCTATCGCACAGACCCATTTAAATTCAAAAACTTCTCCTTCCAAAATACAAACAAACAATGCCAGGGAATTTGTCACCGCAAATCCATGTTAAATGTTTTCAAAGCAACTTTAAAATGATTTTGCCGCATAACAAACAATTTTGTAATTACATCAAATTGAGCACGCAATGCAAGAGTACGGTAAATGGTAAACGGTGTACGGTAAACCGGAGCTACCCACACACACACACACACATGCACACGCACACGACACAAAACTTTCACTCGCTTTTCCGTTCACAACTTTGGCGAAGGCAGCCAACAGCCGGCAAATGACAACGCACCGAACAACATTTCGTTTATTTCGTATAAAATCCGTACAACACTCGCGTAAAATCGCAAATCGCACTTTGGATAGAAAATATCAGAAGCGTCTTATTTGCCGCCAACTAGACGCATAATCCGTCCGCACAGATGAAAAACCGATGCACGACTGAAATGGCGCTCGACTGGATTGGTGGAAAGGCGGCGTCTATGCCGAACCGACGGCAACAACTTCGTTGTGGGGGACGACTGAGGCAGTCGGTTTTTCGAAATTCGAAATTATGTTTTGATGAAGAGAAGAGAACGTTCGAATGTGCCGGCAAATAAAGAGAACTCACTGGAAGGACACCGAGGATTTGCCTAAACTGTTCGTGTTGATGTAGATGGTTGCGAGTCTGATAAGTGAGTCTGACTTTGATGTTTTGATAAGCCACATGGCCAAAACAGATGATTGGTTAGCTGGAATCAATTTGGCACTTTGATAGGCCAACAGGTAATAAGCGAAACGGTTCAGAGTGAATTTTTTTTTTTAATACGAAAACCAAGTCCGTTTTAATGTACTACACAGTGATTTATGTAATTACAAAATAATTATAACTCTCAAAATTACCAAAAATACGTAAGAATATTTAGAGCACAAGATTTTTTAAGCATTATCTAAAATATTGTACCAAAAATTCTAATTCTCGAGACTTTGCGACTTTTCGTCGCCTAAAAAAAGTTGAATTTGTTTTTGTTCGTCTCAGTGGGCGGGTGAGCCTGTTGAGCCAAGGGCTGCCCATCCCTGATGTAGATCAATTAACAGTTTACTTAACTTTACAAATACCAGGTATTCAAATTTGAAAAGAAATCCGTTTTTTTTGTTGCATTTATTTAGTTCTTTATAAGATTTTAATGGTGTAACGGTCTTATCATCATTTGTACAAATGTAAGTGATATGGTAAAGTCAGACTCATTACTCCATTTACCCCATGAAATGCCATTCTTTGCCTTCGCTATTCCATCTTGAAAATATTTACCATTCAGAGAACTGAAATTAGAAATAAGAACGAACAAATCACAGGATATCACAAAATTCACATTTTTTTTAAAAGTGAATGAAATGTAAATTATTTGATTAATTTGGAACTTTAGATCACGACAACTAGCGCTTTCAGGAAGTGTCATTACTTCAGTAAATTATCAATGAATATAACTTGGAAAGGCAACAACACTTCTGATATACCCGTTACTTAGGAAAATGATTATTTAAAAATTTATTATTAAATCACAAAATGCCTAGCGTAATTTTTTGTTTTGCTTTGAACTCGACTACAGGTCAACTGATTGTGAAACGGTGTATGATCGATCGATAAGAAATGATGATTTAAATAAATGTCTATAAGGTTCGAAGAATCTATTTTCGAAATTGTGGAAGCTATGATGTCTTTTCCAAACTATCTACTATCGCTCATCTGATCATGTATGGCGGATCGATAAGTATTGATGATTATAATATGTGTCTAGAAGGTTCAAATAATCTTTCTTCAAAATTGTGGGAGATATAAGGTTTTTTTCATATTGCGGAGGAGAGAGGGGCCTGAAAAAATTGTAGCTCTAGCTCTTATAGTCTCTAAGATCTAGGTGTTCATACAGACGGACGGACAAACGGACATGTCTATATCGACTCGGCTATTGATGCTGATCCAGAATATATATACTTTATGGGGTCGGAGGTTTATTTTTATAATTAATCCTCACCTGGAAAAATATTTTTCTTATGTTTTTCGTGATCCGAAGCCCTAAATCTTTTCGAATCATTTTAAAAGCTCTGTTATTTTGCTGTTACCTAGTGTAATTAATTGTATACAAGTTACCTTCTCCCACCCTAAAGTTTTTCTTGTCGCATCAACTCACCTTAAGTACTAGGGGCCAGAGTTATTACGTCGGGCTTGACCCTACTTTATTATATTAAAGTTACCTAAGCCAATCAGCAGTTGCGAACTCAACTCCGACGTGTGAGCTCAACGAGTCGCCAGCATTTCCTGTATACTCTCCCACAGATTGTAGGCTATATCCTTCAATTTCGCTGGCAACTTTGAAATTATCAAAACGGGCATAGCGAGTTGTATCATTAACATCTCGAAGTTGTATGTACAATTCCTGAGGTTGTGCTTGAGTCATCAAATGCAGTTTCTCCAAACCAATGAAGAAGTTTCCTTGTAGGTCACCAAAACCCCGCTTGTAATCAGCCCAATTTCGATCAAAGTCCTCGCTACCATTAAGGCGACGCTGTATTACCGTCCAACCGGATATAGGTGAAACGCAGAATACTTTGAAAGGTTCCGCTCCCGCAATTTGTATCTGATGAATGCCATTTGAACTGACATATGGACAACTGGTGGGTAGATCTTTCTCTTGTTGCTTGCACAAGGTCAGTTGATAATTTTTCTCCTTGATTTCATTTTCCAAATCATTTATTTTAGTTTTCATTTGATCGAGTGCATCAATTTGATCTTTCGTTTGTTTCAAATAGTCCATTAGGGGTTTGGTCATCGAAAAGCAATAATCATTGCACTGATTCCTGTTCCTGGAGTCAACTTCCTGTGATTTGTACATAATATTTGCGAAGTCTTGAAAATTTCTACTAAGATTTACTCACAATAATTTCCTGATCGGCATGGGAGGAATGAAATCTTCCTTGAAAAAGAAACAAACCAATTGAGAAATAAAGCAAGAATCTTTCCATTGAGAACTTGATTGTCGCACAAGTGAAAACAAATAAAACTTAAGTCAGCATTGCGGTCGCTTTTTTATAGCCGATGATATCAGCTCAGGCTTCCGCTTGGAGAGAACGAGAGCGTAAGTCAAAAGTCGGCCCTGCCTGACTTCGATATACCCGTTACTCAGGGAAATGATTATTCAAAAACTTTTTATTAAATCACCAAATGTTATTATTAACATAAAATGTAAGTATTAACATAAAATGTAAATATAAGCATAATATGTAGTTATTTACATTAAATGTAAACATTATTATCAAGTTGATTGACTGAGAGCACAGTGATATCAAATATGTTGTTTCTTACTTGATTTAGTAAAGGTAAATATTCCGTATTATTTTAATTAAAGAGTTAAAAGCTTTTCCTAGTAGCGATAACGGGCTAGAATGTTCAAATTCACGTTTTGGACAGTTAACAGATCTTTTTCTCTTTGTCATTGAGCAATTGCACTATTTTTGCAAAACTTTAGCTGCAATACAAATTGATGTTTTTGTGGCGTTAAATAAGTTAAGAAAAATAATCTTAACTAAAAATTTACACAATGGAAAGTTACGCCAGATAATAAAGCTCATACAAAAAAAAAACAAAAAGGATTTTTAAATTTGATAAACTTATATTATTTCAACAACTACTTAAAAGGTTCATACAAAAAGTCTGATCCAATTCGGACCAAATTTTAAGCCATTGGCTTTAACCAGCACTGAGATTCGTAAAAATATATTTATAAACAATTTCGAATTTTCTTTACTAGCCTGAAAAACAAAAATTTCTAATAAAATTTGCATTTTCGTGATTTCCCTAAGCTGGTTTTCTGAAAGTGTATACAATTAATTGATAACACTTTTGATGACGCGAGCATTGAAAAAAAGTTTTTCTCACTATAAATATTTTTCTGATTGCTCGCTTCTATGCCGGATATATGCTATAGTTATTCCATACCAGGAAATGTGCAAGCGATATCGAGCTAGCTTTAAAACTGAGGGCGGATATAGCGTTCAAACAGACAGACGGACCTTGCTATATCAATCCATTAGTTAGTTAGGGAATTACAAGAGTTTGCCCAAGTTGACTTACTAAATTTCCCAAAATTTTAAAGTTTTATTTCTGTAGTTGAATTTTTATTTATTAATAAAATAAGTGCAAATTTATTGATGCATTACAGCATTTTTATATAAGCGATATTCACTGTACTTATGACCAGATCTAAGACTCATCTTAAAACAAAAATCGTATATTGAATTAAATGGGGCTTAAGTTATTAATTTTTTTCACGATGCAAACCAATGCATGCATTTTCAAAGTGTGCTAAGTTCAAACAAAGGTTAACGCTTACGTCATAATTACGTGTGAGCAGTGCTCTCTGAGCATCCATCATATCGAAAACTATCTTGTAAATAACTGTCTCCTTCATTGCTCAAAGTTCCCGTCAGGAATTTGCTATATATGTGGAAACCAATTCTGAGGAGTCAATTGCAAAACGAAGTTGGAGTGGACACTCTTTTTAATCTGGCCACACTGAGATATAGGTAGAGGAAGCGAAGGGAAGTCACCTGGAGAAATTGAAATGTTAATAAAATGTTAATTGTTAATCTAAACTCATAAGTGTAAAGTAATGGATTATCACCATTCTTCTAATATATAATTTAATTTACTAAGGACTGTACAGTAAAGAAACTGCACTTATTTTATTAGCATCTAAATTTAAGATTTCTATTCCGACTATATCAATGTATTTTGTATTTAATCTTATTAATATTAAATTAAAAACTATTTTTCATCCGATTGACTTTAAACTCGGTTTGTAAGGATAGTATGCAAAATATTTAGACATGAGATATTCCGATGTTGGAAAATCCGCCCAAAACAGCGGGAAATTCTCGGAAAATTCTATATGGAAAAAACTATTTTTTTTATTTATTATGGAAAATCCACCCACAAGGAACATTCTTGGAAAATTCTTTTTCCAAAAATTTATTCTAATGTTGGAAAATCCGCCCGAAAAGTCGTAAGATGCCTGGAAAATTCTATATGGAAACACTATTTATCAAACTCGGTTTGTAAACACATTAAAGAAAATAATTAGACATGTGATTTCTCGATAGTGGAATTTTCGCCCCCAGGCTTGGATAATGGTGGGCGTGTTTCGGTTATATGTTGGCCGATCTGAATGAAATTCGTTTTGTAAGCTCTATGGAAATTCACTGAATATGGGTGCGGGGGTGGGTTCATAGCTGAACGTTATATTTTATCTGATTTGTATTAAATTTGGTTTGCACCTTCTATAGGCCAATTAAATAGGATAAAGTTTTAAGCTTTGCGTAAACTCACCCTCAAGGTCGGATAATGGGTAGCGGGGGTGCTTTGAGATTTTATACGCTTAGTGGGCCAAATAGATGGAAAATCATTTTCTCATTTCAGAAGGTCGGAAAAGTGGGGGCAGGGATGGGTTAATTGAAAAACTTTTTCTTCAAGCAGATCTAATTGAATTTGGTTTGTAGGTATGGTATGGACCAAATATTGTAGACGACAAAAAAAATTTCAAATATTTTAAAACTAACCCAACATGTGGAAAAATGGGAATTGGTTGATATTTCACTGCGGGCGGGGTTTTGGAGTTAATTCAATTTGTAAGCTCTGCGTAAGAAACATATATAAAAATATTAAAGAATAAATCCGATTTTGATATCATTTTTTGGTGGCGAGCGAGCCCCCGGTATACTAGTTAAAATATATGTCTAGAAAGTAAGAATAATCTATATTAAAAATTAGGGGAGATATGAGGTTTATGCAAATTGCGGGGGTGGCAACTCTACTATAGTTCATCTGATCGAGAAATTATGTAAAGTGGAACGATAAATAATAGTAAGTGGAATAATTCGCTAGAAGGTCCAATTAAGCTAAAGATTTGCTTGCTTCAGCCGATGCTAACTTGCCGACGTCTGATAAGAAAGGTGCAATCGTACGATGTGTTGTTGCTTATCGAAGGTGACCTAAGAGCAATTTATTTTTATTTTTGGTTGTTCTAACGTTAGATCAAACAATTCAAAGCAATGCTATGGGCTAGAGTTTGACTTGCGTCCCAGTAGGAAACTGGACACTACAATTATTAGGCAGTTCCACAGTAGCCCTTTTAAGTATGCTATGTTTTTGAATAGATCAAGTTAGACCAACAGACTTTCCTTGTCTCCGATGCAAAAACGAAAGGCGGTCTTCAAAACCATCGCCAGTACGGCTTGTTGGTTATTTAAAACAAAAACAAAGTTTAATTTTGTTTAAATATTTTTTGCATGCCACGCCAACGCCGAAGTAACCCCCATTCGGATCTTAAGACGTTTGCAATCCTGGTCCTTATACAAAAGATATCCTCAGTAATGTTCAATTAAAAACTAAGAACTGTGCCATTCACCAGCTTTCCCATTGTATAATAATTAAAAAAAAAAACCGCAGAAATGAAATAAAACTCATAAGCTTCAATTGGCTGGGCGATGAGTGTGAAAATTCATGCAAAAACTTGTAATGGAAATGTGCAAAGTTTCTGGCGTTTTGAGTTCGCGGCAGTTGGCGACACCATTTGGCAAAGTTTTACCAATTTCACAAAATTTAATTTTCCAACGAGATAATTTTTATGGCTTGTACTTTGGCAAGTTGAACAGAAAATTGAAATTGAAACAAATTAAGCAACATTTAACTAATTAATTGACATGGCCAATCTCAAGGGCAACCTATTAAACCGAGCTACTAATTTTGATGCATCTAATCAGCATATGCTAATGCTTCTAGTACAGCCAAGATAAAGACCAGGACATGTATACCCAAATGGTTGTGTATGTTGGCCAAGGCGGCAGCAAGCACAAAAACCCAAGTCAAAGTAATGCAACAAAAGCCAAAACTTAATTAATATTTACATGAGCAGTTGGGTGAGATTTTGTTGCACTGGCTGTGGCCCTTATCTTCTTGGACTGTCAGGTAAGCATATGCTGCAGGCGACGCCGGTGTTTGAATGAATGGAAGTGGTAGCTGCCTCTGGTTTGCATGGCTGCTAGAAATCAATTCGCATTGTTAACCCATGATTGGATATTATTGATTCAATTTGCTGCCACTGGGAAGCGAGACATGTTTTATGCATGCCCATGTATCTGTGCCTCTTTCTCTTGCTCAGTTGACGCTGGCCGTCTCTCCTCATGGATGGGTGTGTGTGTGTTGATAATGTCTATCTGTATCGATAATGGAGTACATGCACGCTCGCACACCAACACCCGCACATAAACACTCGCACACACACAAACGCTCACATATGCACACTTGACTCTCAGCCAAGTTTAATTTATGCATTTGTTGCACTTGATTCCCTCGAACAGTGGATAAAAAGGCGATGTCTGTGGGGAAAAAACTGAAATATTTTCGATTATTTATATCAAAATTAAACTATAAAATCAATCGAATTAAATATAAATTAAACATTTAGTTAACCATTGTTGGGCAAAGTGAACAATATTAAAATCAATTTTGAAAATATTTGCAAGATTCAAGAAGTTCCCGGTTTCCGAGGGTCTGAATCTAAACCGACCTGATCGAACTGCCTAAAAATTGTTAGAGAAATTAGGTTTTTTCAAAATGCGGGGCAGGCAACGGGCGTGAGAAAAATTTTCTGTCCGCAAATATAAGGAGTCAACGATTCAAATATGTCGAGCTTCAAGCTCTTTGAGATTTGGTTGTTTATGCGAAAAGGCGGACGGATAGATGGCTCTTGATGCTGATAAAGAATATATAAACTCTGGTGCATATTTATAGCCGCACACAATTTTTTCAGTGTACGAGTACTCAGAGAGGTGATAGCAAAAATTGGAGAATGCGTATAAAGAGAGAAGCCAAAATAAGATAAGCAAGAAACTAAACGATAGCACAGCATTGCAAAATAACCGTTATAATAAAATTTTTGTTTTATACTTGGTGCATATATATAGCCGCACTGTACAATTTCTCATTCTGTGATCATTACGGTTGTGCCATTATATTTGATTATAAAACTTGACATTTTTTGTGGAATTATATAATATGCCAAGAGGAAATTTGCTTTCCGACGTTGATAGGGGTCAAAATTATTGCCCTAAACATCAAAATAGCTAATTTCGGCAAATTGATACAAAAAAAAAATGGTCGCTCCGACAAGCTGGACCGCAATTTTCGGAAGAATCAAGATGATTATGGACGGAATAAAAACCGGTGAACCCAAGACAAAGCTGAGAAAACGAGATCAGCGTCGACAAATGAGCTCTGCAAGCAATTCGTTGGACGGTTGCACGTGTTTTAAAGAAAAGATACATTGTTTTGCAAAAATTGAACTAATTGGACTAAGGAATTATATATTTAAAGAGCATTCCGATTTTTGTAGGACATTTTTGAGGATGAGAAAAATTAATTTGGACGCTCCTGACTGGTTTCCCACCACTGGAGGGACTTAAGAAAAGATTCCCATGAGTTCACAAATATAAATTTCGGAGGTGGTTCTTTGGTGAGTTGCGATGCTCACAGCGTGTCTGGATGCTTGGAACTGCCATTTCCAAGCACTCAAATTAACTCCACTGAGTACACGGAGATCCTGAAAATTATTCGTTTGCGCAGGCGTAAACGCAAAATATGCATTTTTCAGCAAGAAAATGCTTCAATGCACGTCTGTTGTGAAAGATGCGCATGGGTTCAAGCTAACAATGTGTATCCTTTGGAGTGCCCCGCATTTTCTCCTGACATGAATCTGATGAATAACTTTTGGGCATTATCAAGATGTCCAAAAGCTAAAAATGGCAATAATTGAGGTAAAGGAAGAAGAAAGAATACTCGTCACTAAAATAAATAAAAAAAATTTCCTAATCATTTGTTCTTCGTTTATTTGAGACGGCTATATATATGCAAGCTACATTATAAGCATAATCTCCAATCACGTATTGTTGCTATCCCCTTTCTGAGTACTCGTACACAGAAAAAATTGCGTGCGGCTATAAATATGCACCAGAGTTTATATGCTATATAGAGTCGGAGCTGCTTTCTTCTGGCCGTTACATAAATGTATTTGCAGAAACTTTAAATATACTTTGTACCTTTGGTGAATAATATAAAAAGTCATCTTTAATCAGCACAACTCACCCTGTCACAAGTCTACAGCAACTATGGCATAAATGCGGAAATTGTATCGCGAATTGCTTTGCCAGATTTTGCTTTTGATTTTTGGTTAATAATATTTTGAAAACATTTAACAATTAAATGAACATTAATTAAAAAAAAAAAAAAACGTCTCTTACCTGCTTGGTTCGGAAGAAGAGGTCAATATAAAACAGACATAAGGGGGTGTCCTATTCAAATGGCAGAGAGTATAAATATGTAGTGTACTGAACATAACTGCATAACAGGTTTTGTTCCATCAGCTCTTGTTTCCAAGATATTTCGAAAAAAAGGAAATTTCATGTACTTTTTGCACTCAGGAATTTCCTGTGGTCATACTAGGCACCAATTTCTGGATTTATCTGGTCTATTCGATAGAGCGCATATCAATGCTTCTGTAAAAAATCAAAACCGCAAAATTCTTGTAAGCAATAGTGACAAAATTGGCCTCTGAAATCTGAAGTCACAATATTAACTTAAGTATTTTCCTACTTTATAATCCAAGCAATTGTTCTTGGGAGCTCATCGTTTGACTGTTGTAAATGTTACATTCACTTAAATTCATAGAAATAAGTGTAAAAAATTAATTCATTCAATTTGATTTATTAGGGTCTATTTGATGTTTTCAGTTACGCGGCCGCAACTGCGATGGGCAGCACTTTACACAGTTCTTACCAAATTTATTATACCCTTGCAGATGGTATATTAAAATTGTCACGATGTTTGTAACGCCGTGAAGGAAGCATTTCCGACCACATAAAGTATATATATTCTTGATCAGCATGACGAGCTAAGTTCATTTATGTTTGTCCGTCTGTCCGTCCGTCCGTCCGTCCATCTGTTTCTATGCTATCTCCTCCCTCAGTTTTGAAGCTCTCTTGACCAAACTTTGTAAAAAGTTTTTAAATACTTATTTGTCGGAATCGGCCGGATCGGATG
Organism: Lordiphosa mommai; assembly: GCA_018904225.1. Taxonomy (NCBI): domain Eukaryota; kingdom Metazoa; phylum Arthropoda; class Insecta; order Diptera; family Drosophilidae; genus Lordiphosa; species Lordiphosa mommai. The sequence goes on from JAEIFT010000292.1 coordinate 224,618, forward strand.
ACTACATCATATAGCGGCCATAGGAACGATCGGTCCAAAAACGGTTCTAATGAGAAAAGCTTTTTTGTTTTCCATCGTAGCGTCACCAATCGTGGTCTATATAAGTTTTTTATGCTTCCACACAGTTCTGGAAAAATTTATAAAAATCGGATGACTATAGCATATAGCTGCCATATAAACGGTCGATCTAAAAACTAGTTCTAGTGGGAAAAACTTTTTTGTTTTGTATCGTAGCGTCACCAATCATAATATATATAAATTTTATATGATTCCACACAATTCTGGAAAAATTTATTAAAATCGGATGACTATAGCATATAGCTGCCATATAAACGGTCGATCCAAAAACTAGTTCTAGTGAGAAAAACTTTTTTGTTTTCCATAGTATCATCCCCAATCGTGGTATATATTAGTTTTATATACTTCCACACAATTCTGGAAAAGAATTATCGAAATCGGATGACTATAGCATATAGCTGCCATAGGAACGATCGGTCTAAAAACTAATTCTAGTGAGAAAAACTTTTTTGTTATCAATGGTAGCGCCTTTCAAAAACTGCAAGGGTATTTAAAACATTGGCGTAGCCGATATTAGCCTTCTATTTTTTTTTAATAAAATATCTTGACAAAATTTTTAGATTTCTGGCCTAGACTGGTGTCCAAAGATTAAAGTTTCCTTTATAACAATATTCTACATTTTTGATGAAGCTGCCATTATATTTATGACATCTCACCTTTATCCCATTGTAGGACCACACGCAACTGCATAAATGCATGAAGCACCCATAAACAAGAACTCTGATCACACAGAGACTTGACGCACAAGCGCCTTCTCCTCCTTTAAGCAACATCTAAATCAGTTCATAAAGTTGGCGTGCCCACAAAGTTTTGAAATTATGTATTTGTAGTGGCATTGTGTTGTCATTGTGATTGTTGTTTTTGTTATTATCGTTGACAATGGCAATGATAACACGCCCCACACACACGCCCGTACCTCGCCCCCAGCATATTGTTTTTGCCCGGTGAAGTGTTTGACATTTCCTGTTGCATTCGAGAGGGACTGAAAATGTCTCAATATGAAACAGACAATTATGTCTAACCACCTCAACATAACTCACTTGGCGCACACAATGGAAAAATCTCTAAAGAAAAATATGCAACAGCAGTTGCTTTTCTTTCTTCTGCCATCAGCACCACAAAAAAAAATAAACGGCAGTAAATTGGTAGCGATAAAATTGAAAGCCACTGAAAGCTGGACTCGCCGATTTGGTAAATGCTTCAGGCCAGACAGAGAGTGGACCCACAGGAAAATAAAGTGCGAGAGCCGGGCAAGGATGTAGGCGCGCGTTGAGTTGTGAAAACCAAACGGAAATGGTGGTCATAACTCGCCCAATGTAGCCACAAAGGCGTCGAAAGTCGATGTCTGGGATGGCCATAGCTATTAGATCCATTTTTTTTTTTTTTGGTTTGGCTGAATTGATTTGGAATTTGAAACTGAGACTGCAGGCGTAGGGCAATAGGGAGAGAGAGAGAGAGAGACCAGCCATATGGAAGAGTTTTGATTAGTGGAAATTGAGACTGTTTTCAATATCGCAGTGAAACTTTTAAAGGCACGGAAGATGGCTTGGGAAATGTGAAAAGATATTTGAAAATTTTTTGAATTGTTTTTGATCAATTCGACTTCAAATCGATCCAAATGTTTTTGAATATAATTTTCTGTTTGAAATTTAAATACAGTCGGAATACAGTCCTTGATCTCTGGTGTGCAATAATGGATCCAAGTTTAATTTACAATTCCAAAAAAATATTATTTTTATCCTGTATAAAAACAGAAATCTAGTTGAGAAAATTATTAACGGTACCTTATGAAACTTAACTTACCAATTAACTTATAATTTGATTTATAATATTTAATAACAGAAAATCTGAAAAAAAATCACAAAATCCACGGTTAAAACTTATTGTAAATAGTTGGACTTACGTTGTTATTTTATATTCGCAATATATCCATATTTAATCAGTTTGCTCGCTTACCCTTCTCTTAACTTAGATTTTCTTTCAAATCTTCCCATAACTCAACCTCAAGCTATACTCCATATGGCAACCTAAGACATTGTCCATTTCGAACCAAAATTTATTTGAGTCTTTTGCCCAAATAAAACACCAAACTTGAGTCACAAATTATGCAGCGTCCCCAAACCGTTTATCCACTTGGAACCAATTGACATATATTTCACTTGAGCTGTCTGAAAATGGCTAAACGATTTAACCAATTTATGTACCTGGCAGGCACATTCATTCCGTATGCCTGCGCGTGTGTTTGTGTAGAGGGCAAAAAAAAAAAGTAATAAAAATTTAATGGCATTTATTAAGTACACATTAATTTGATTTACGTTCACACAAAAAATGATACCGATATTTGTTTTTGCACAAGTTGAAGAGTTTTGTTTGGCCATTTATTATTACAAACTGAGAATACGAATAAATATATTAAAGGAAGTTTTAGCTCAAGTGTTGCGTTGGAATTAAAAGAGAATATCGCACACGTTTACCCAAAGAGGCTGAACTCGAAATTATACATTTTCAGTAAACGTTAAAATCGTTAATTATAAGCCAAGTTTGATTTATTTAGAAGATTGTGAATATTTGCTCATGAAATTCAGTATGAAAATGTAATAATTCCAACACTATTGTTTTGCGAAATATTTTTAGTGGTTATCTTTTAAAATAAATAACGCTTTTGTAAGAAAAAAATTGATAATTGATAATATTTTTTAAACGACTTTTCTAATTCACTTAACCCCATGATGTGTGACTAACTGAGAGGCGGTAAGTGGATCTACTAAGTCAGACCTTAAGTCATGGACATCTGTCTTTATGATTTTGACCTTCTGGATGTCTCATCGCCAGCTGCTTTTGGGTAGAATTATTGTACGATAAAGTAGACAGCCTTTTCAGATATGGAAAATATGTAAATCTCATAAATTAGAGGACACTTAAATTTATTTATTTCGACATCACAAGAATAAGATATAATTTTTTTGAAATTTGCAGAAAATTTTCACTTCATAAAAAACTCAAAAAATTATTAGTTTGAAACCATCGTAATACCTGCAAAATGTAATGATGCAATTGGGGGAAAACCTATAAAGTTGGTCATGACTTTTTTTCAACATGTACAGTGTAATCTGAATTTTTTTTTTTTAATCTTATATTTTTGTCCGTAAAACGATATATCTTATGTTTCTTGAATTTAACTGCTTATGTTTCCTTTTTAAGATTGCTTTGTTGTGGATTTATGAATGAAATGAAAATATGAAAATATCAATATCATAATGATACTTTTTCAATATCGAAAAAATATCGATATATATATATTTCAAATATCCGCGTTGTCATTATGGATAAGCACTCCCTTGCCATTTGCTAATCCTTGATGCTTACCTTTGATATTTTGACGACAGCACACATCCGAATTAATGGTTTCATTCCGTGGGAGCAGCGCAAAAATGTTTTTTGCTGCTTAAATTATGCCAGACCTGTACTGACATTAGGTCAGCGCCTAAAGTATTTCCAAATACTGAAAAACCAACTGGGACATTAAATGCGTTTGGAGTTAACAACCTTTATTCCATTTTGTGTGAAGGTTGGGATAATTTGAAAACAATAAATGATGATAGATGTCAGTATCCTAACGCGCCCTGTATTTACAGTGGCAAAACTTATCTTGTCATACAAATAAGAAGGTTCTCTACTATATATTATCTTGAGCTGAAAAATAAGTGATCTGAATATTGCCCAAGTTTTAAAATCAAGCTCATATATTTAAGTAGCAAAGTGTGAAATATAGTCAGTTCTTGTTTTATTATAAACAAACTAGCTATATTATTAAGCGTATCGTCCAGTCTTCTTTGGGATGCAGCATCACAGCTTTCAATGAAGGTAACAGGTACGTCACAATTTAAAGTTTAAGATTTGTTGATAAATAATAATAATAATTTAGGTAATTTTTATATCAAATTTAGGGCATAAAGTGCTTAAAGCCTTTAGGGTTGAAGTGTCCCAAAATTTAGGACTCCATGGCATTGGCTTCTTTTTTAGGTAATTCCTCCTAAATTATAGGCAATTTTCTGCCTTTATTAAAAAAAAACAGTAAGTTTGTAAGGAATATTGCCTAAAATTTGTGCTGTTTAGGTAATATTTTATCTAATTAATTCAATTATAGTTCTTCTCCAAAAGATTCTCAAGGCTTTATGGACACGGATTTATGTTTTAGAACCATTTAGAAAACAATTTTATAAATTCAAATAAAAGATTTCTAAAATTGCGCTCAACTGACAGTAAAAATTATCGGAATTTTATGCGATAGCGATAACAAATTTAGTATTTTTATATTATTATTTTTTTATAACTGAAAACACTCGGGAAAACACTATTAGAGTTTCTGTTATTGTTGCTTGGAATATTGTTTTTCATATAGCTCCATTATTGATTATCTGATTGGGAAACGAAGTTAGGGGGCTCGATAAATCGTTTTTTATGGGCTAGGTGACCCGATCCAAACAGTGCTACCTTTCGTTCCTACATATTTAGTTAATCATCCGGCAGTGAGCTTAGGGTAACCATCGGCCTACCCGATCCGCCATTCGCCAGGCGGTTTTGAGACAGCCATCAGCCGTCAAGCATCCGGTTGTCCGATAATGGTCGCCATCGGCCTGGCTGATCGGCACAGCAAAGCCAGAACTTGTACAAAAAATGTCAGCCATTCAACAGGCAGTTTCTAGATAGCCATAAGCTTGGGTATTTGTGTTAACCATCCGGCAGTCTGTTAAGGATAACCCTAAGTCTGTCTGATCCGCATGACAATATCAGAAGTTTACATATGAAATGTCCAATTTCTTTACCACAGAAGCTTGAATTGTTTGTGCAAGAATGAAAAATACCGAAATTTTTGCGAATTTTCCAATAGTCAACTCTTGGATATTCTTTCTACTTCCAGTTTAAAAGTTGATAAACAATAACTACAATTTGTATATTTTTAGTAGTATCTAAGTAGTAAGTTCCCACTAGGAACTTTGTTAAATTTTTATTTCATAATTAAATAGCACATTTAGTTCAATCTCTGATCAAAGCATTTGACTGTAGCAAGAATAGTCCCTAGTTCAAATCCCAGTTATATAAAAAAAATATGAATAATTTTTTCTTTTGTTTTGGTCTTTTGTTCGATACAACCAACTGCCCGATGAACAGTCTATTCCGCCTGCCATACGGTTAGTTATTTCTGGCGACCGCCAGGCAGTACCTTACGGATTTGACGCAGTCAGAACCCGGCTGCCATTCTCCAGGCGGGCGGCGACTCAAAGTACAACAGGGTAATGATACTAAAAATACGTACATGACTATATCGACATATCAATTGATGCAGATTAAGAATATATATACATTAAAAGCACGGGGATGCTACATACATACATTTATTTTCGCAATAACCACCTGGATTTACAAAAAGGGCACATTCGAAAATGGCCCTTAGAAGCATCAAATCACAGCATTTTGGAGTCAGTATACAAAAAAGTCTGCCAACTTAATGATTACGCTAACATAAATACTAATTTACGGTCTCGATTTTTCTCTTCACTCAAGACATCTATAAATATTAGTTTTAATATTTCATGACATTTTTCTAAAAGCATAATGACACCCTGCAGAATCCAAAGACAAAATCAACTCAAAATCAGTCAGACAAATCCTTTTGGCTGCAAATCGGTGTTCCCCTTCCTGCAGCTGCATCATTGCTGTCCAGGGATCAGTATTTAGCTGAATTTCAACAGCTTTTTTTTTGCTGTTCTCTGCTGCTGCTACTCCTGCTGATGTCATGTAAGAAACGATACCCCAAACTGGGGGCATTAAATGAAAGTTTTCCATTGCAATTGGCGTAAATTGCAAGTACAAAAAATAAAAAGTAAACCCTTTCTGCTTTCTCGCTTTAACGACACCCAAGTGGCAACTGCCAATTGATTCCCTGAGCACTGGAAAGGGGCAAACTTAAGGGGGTGCCCGCTTAAATCGCATTAGCTGCTAACAACTAACAACAAAAACTGATTGCATTAAAAGCGTAAATCGCTGCTAAATTTCTAGTGTTCAGCAAATATGCGTAAAAGACAAAAAGCAATGTTGAGCAGCTTACCAAACGGAGAAGCAGAAGCAAACATTGGACATTAAATCTCCCTCAGACTTCGATAGAGGACAAACCCATTACCATATTTTTACCGAATTGTTTTGTCACAGGCAATTGTTGCATTTTGTGCCAGTAACTGGCTTCAATTTGCACAAAAATTGATTTTCCACTGCAGTCGAAGTCAAAGTATTAGCAAAGGGCTGGTCTCAAAATGAGCTTTCTACTGTCGCATATTAATGAGGCCATTAAAGTGAATTTATGACATTCTTGTTTGAAAACGCTTAAAGGGCAAACTATAAGCTATCGCCAGTCATGTTGCTTGTCATCTGATAAATAAGTGAAATTCGGCAGAAATATTGACCCAATTATTACTTTATTTATCATTCACTCACTTACAATGACAGAAATTGATGAGAAACTAATTCGAAATAAACATTTCGATAAATATTTGGAACAGACTAGCAAATAGCGCGTCATCATAATACTCTAAATACTTGTAAATATTACTTATGCTAAAGTAATAAGTAAAATGATACAAAGTAAGGTAAGTAATTTAAGTGTATGATTATTTAGATTTTCATTAAGTTAGACGAACAATCAAAGAAGACAACGTGGTAAAATAAGTTTTAAATATTGCACAGGGAGCGGAAGAGTTCGTGAGAAGCATAGTTTGAACAAAATAAATAGGTAAATAATTACATGATCGACGGGCAGGCACTCAAAGGTATATTTGGTAAAGGAGATCACTAGAGTCCATTTCATCCAATTGGTTTAAACTCAAGATAAATAAAAACATAATTTGTTTGTTGGCAAAACGTTGCTCCACTTTTCATTTGACATAATTTATTTGCTAATTTTTTCCCAGGCTGCTTATTTTGGGCTCGCACTTTACTTAACTTTATGTAGGTAGTGTAATTTTTTTTCGACATCAATGGAAACATGTCATGAAGGAGGGTTACAAATTTGGGGTAGGGATAAGGGGACACACTGGGCAATGTATTTGTGCTTCGTGTTACCAAATAAAATTTTGACCTGGAAGTGTACGAGTACGACGACTTAAAATGCAGTTGCGAAGCCCCGAAAAACAAAATACTCTTGGCGTCGATTTAGGCGTACTCACCATCCGGGAGCGGTTCCGGCGGTGTCTCCTCAACGCCATCGACAAAGATCATGACCAAACCCAGAGTTGGTCGCAAATTCTCCGGCATGTGGGCATTATCGCCACCCAGCACCACCACACAGGGTTTGCCCGTGATCAATGGCGGCAAAAGTCGTGTGCAATATTGCATGAGACGATGGTGATTCTCGCGACGCGCTTCCAGCGTGACTAGGCCCTCGGGCCAGAGATCTTCGTGACAGCGATCTACCATTAGGTTAACCAGATCCATGGGACAGCCACAGGCACGCAGTCCATCGCGAACCATTACGTGCATGGGTGCGTCCGGTGTGGAGATTAGACTGCCCCAAGTACGCACCGCAGCCATGGGCAGGCCATTCCCCCACTGCATTAGCGAGTAACGATCCAGTTGATCGCCAATGTTGCCTATGACCGGATTGGTCGATCGCAGCGCCGCTATGTAATGCTGCAGCAGCTCCAGCTCGCGATGCTGCACTATGATGCGCAACTCCTGACCGGCCTGAATCTCTTTCAATTCGGATATCTCGCTCTGTGTCTGTTTCAACGATTCACGCAGCTCAAATACACAATTGTGCGAGGCCAGCTCATCCTTCGGTATCTTCATGCCGCAACCCATGGTGCACACCACCACCACCTTGGGATTATGCTCGCAGCTGGCTACATGTGTGCGATACTCATCCAGTTGGAACAATTGCGAGCAGCCGTTCTCCGAAAAGTTACATTTAATCTTCAATCGCGTGAGCATGTTGCGCATCAATCGCGATACCGGGACCAAGTGACTGGGCAGGAGATCTGTACGATCCACTGGACAAATCTGCTTCTGCTGTATCCACTTCTCAATGCAAGCCTTGCAAAAGGCATGCTCACAGCTGCGCGATTGCACCGGATCCTCGAGCACATCCGCACAAATGGGACAGATAAGCTCCTCGTCGACATGCCCGACTATGCAGGTTAGATCAAAGCCCATGATGCTTGATTGTGGTGATGTCGCTGAGATTCAGAAATTTTTAATTGTATTTTTAGATTTTGTACCACTTACCACAGAGTATGTTGTAGATATTAACCGAAATACTCGATTTGTTTAATTTTCCGTTCGAAATGGTTGGAGCTGCGTCCGACAATTGGGAACGTGTGTCAACTTAAGCAAGTAAATGATAGCCAACTAAGGGAGGGAGATATTGGAAGTGGACAGGATTGCTGTGTTCTAATCTGTTTGGGATTAAACATTTTAACCCTGTCGAACAGGAGGAAACAATCAAGGTACGCCAATTTTAAGAAATAATTATGCAACTTTTAAGAAATCTGTACAATCAGAGTTCTTATTTTGGGTAAGATTTATGTCACGTGATCACGGTCGCATATACACAACAACAAAATTCATAGTATATGCCGAATCAATTGCTTTGACGAAATAAAATATTAAACCTTAATGGTATTGCAATCCAGATAGACCTTGTTAACAACTTCAAGTCGCAGCATATCTTCCATCGTCGATCTTGATATTTAATATTTTCATGCAATTTAAGCATTGTTAGGTAATTGTCTTTTATTTTAACAGTTTGAGCGATTTACATTGTAAAGCTAGTCGGCCTGTAGGCTAGCCTTGCTGCTGTCAACAAAAAAATTGTTAGTAACAATACAGAAATAAAATAACATTCACAATCGAATTGAATTATGCGTATGACGAATACCGATTTCGGTTAAGCGATTTTGCTACATTGGGCGCGTTCAGCAGAGACACTTATCAGCTTATTAAAACAGATCTTAATATATATTATACTTTTGGGAGGACTTATTAAATTGAAATTTGGAAAATTTTCATGAAAATATCATTTTAAATACAAGTGGAAAAGTAGGCTATGTGTATTACAAAGAAATATATCATTGAATAGGGGGCAAGTTCTTCTGCTGAACACGGCTATTGTCTTTTAAATGTGCCAACAACTCCGTTTTGTCCTTGGTCAAAACGAGGTCCGCTATTAAATCGCTCACCTCCTTTGGTGAAAATAGTTCATGATGCTGCTTTTGTCATGAGAAGTCACTTCTTGCTTTAGTTATGGCTGTATCGGTTGGCCCTCCTTGAAAAAAAGACAACAAACCATTCAATTTCGCTAAAATCCTACTTAAGCACAGACTTTTTTGAACCTTTTATTTTTTCTCAGATAGATGACATGAAAATAGAAGAATCACAATTTGGTTCGCTTAAATCGTCGTTTATCTCGCGAACTGTAAGTGGTGGGGATGTTAAAAAATAGGATTAAATTCTCGACATGTACAAGTTAAAACCGCTGAGATTGATTTTTTTAAAACACAAACAAATCTTAAATCGTAGAATGTCTTTGATAGAAGGGTACAAGATTTACTTAAACCTACTAAATAAGCAATTTTTATAAATATTTGTATAATAACAATTTTTCATAACAAATAAATATTCATTTTTAATATAAAAATTACAAAATAAAAATTACTGTTATTGAAAGTTATGAAGATTGATGTACTCCATTTCATCAGGGGAACCATTTTTCGAAGTAATTTTTTTCACTTGCATAACTGTTATTTTCGTTCCCTGGTCTAAATTATTTCAACTATCCCTAAACCATAGCTATTTGCCGGATATCACTTGTGGAGTTCCCCAAGGCAGCCATCTTGGACCTATACTGTTCGGACTATTTTAAAATGACCTTCCCTTAGTGATTGTATTTTCTCATATTTTGATGTATGCAGATGATGTTACAGTCTGCATGCAACCTACAGACCCTGATTCGCATTTAAAATGACGTGAACTATTTACAATCCTGGTGTGTCAACAATTGGGCACATTGGGCTCGTTCAGCAGAGACACTTGATCACTGATCAGCTTAATAAAACTACTCATATTATTTAGCATACTTTTAGGGTGTCATGTTAAATTGACATTTGGAAAAGCTCCATGTAAATATCGTATTAAACACAAGAGTAAAAGTAGCCTACGTAAATTACCAAGAAATAAAACATTGATCAAGGAGAAAGCTTTTCTGCTGAACACGGCCATTGACTCTGGCTTCCTGTTTAACCGAATTCAATTCTCGGTCCCTCCTAGATTTACCCGACGGTTCCGGCCAATTTTCTTGTATATATGGTGATCTAATTTCGTATCTCATGGCCCCTTTCGGATCTTATGTCTGCTTTATAATAATGAATACCACTTGTTAACTTTTGAGAATTAATTTTTGTAAATGAATCTAATATATTGTCATATTCATTCGCTCAACAATAGTAACTCTTTGCCTCCGCCCGCTCGATGTGAGTCGGAGCATATAGTAAAAAAGTACTCCTTATTTGGACGCTGGCAAGATTAGGATTAATATTAGTTATTGTTATTGGTTTATGTTGACAGATAATTTGTTAACTGTATTCAAAAAATAAATAAATAAATTGTGTGGGCTTTAGTTTTTCCTAAGGCTTTGTTTCTATATTACCCATAAATGTTTTTTTCTCTCTCTGAATTACTTGCAAAAGCAGAAGTTTATATAGATAGATATGCAGAGATTAATTTAAAATCTTATATTGTTCTCAAACGATACAAAAAATAATTTAAAAGCTTAACCTTTTTTCTTACATGTTTTAAACAATTTATAATTTGAATGTAGCTTTTTTCTTTTGCAAATAACTATGACAACCCCATGGACAGAATTGATTTAAATAAAACGCTGTTTAAGTTCAATGTATTTCAAGTGTTGTGTCAGATTTAAATAATTTTGTTTTAACTCAAGTTTAACACACAATAAATATTTTCTTAAATTTGTGTACTTTCCTACTTTTTTACAACAAATTTTGTTTTCATATTTCAAAATGTTCCACACTTCTGGCGAACTTCTAAATACGTTTTAATGCGCTTTGAAATGGATACAACAAAGATATAAACACCCAAACAGACGTGTCACACTAGACCGTTGACTGATGCGCCGTTTGTCAAGTTGGCCACCTTGTTGGCCCCCTTTTTGTGGTGAAAAATGATTCCCTGCTGTCTTTTTATTTTTGGCCAGTTGAAAATGTTGGTCAAGCTTTAACCTTAGGAGACCCCGCCCACCCTCTTCGTTTTGCATTGTTGTGAAGCTTTTTTTTTAAACAATACCCAATTTAGAATATTTTAGTTGGGTTTTGGCTGCGTCTGTCCATGTGGCTTGGTTTTAAGTTTCCGAGTTATGTTTATCTAAATGACGCCAGCCAACGCTGCGTATGTGGAATATTTTTATTGTGGTTGCCAGTTGCTAGTTTGCCAGTTGCCAGTTGTTGGTTAGCTGGTTTTGACATTCGTTTGGCCGAGAGTGAGACAGCAGACAACATTTTTGTGTGCTTTAGCAGATAAGCCAATTTATGCAGTTGTAGTTTCATTTTTCCTTTGCAGCTTGGAAGTGCGTGTTAATTTTGTGGTTTGCGGATGGAGCAGGAGAAGTGGCTATTAGTTGTGTGTGGTGGTGATGAGGGTTCATTAAATGAGCACCTAATGTTCCCCAAGATAAATAAAAACATCATTTGTTTGTTGGCAAAACGTTGCTCCACTTTTCATTTGACATAATTTATTTGCTAATATTTTCCCAGGCTGCTTATTTCGGGCTCGCACTGTACTTAACTTTATGTAGGTAGTGTAATTTTTTTTCGACATCAATGGAAACATGTCATGTAGGAGGGTTACAAATTTTGGGGTAGGGATAAGGGGACACACTGGGCAATGTATTTGTGCTTAGTGTTACCAAACAAAATTTTGACCTGGAAGTGTACGAGTACGACGACTTAAAATGCAGCTGCGAAGCGTCGAAAAACAAAATACTCTTGGCGGCGATTTAGGCGTACTCACCCTCCGGGAGCGGTTCCGGCGGTGTCTCGTCAACGCCATCAACAAAGATCATGACCAAGCCCAGAGTTGGTCGCAAATTCGCCGGCATGTGGGCATTTTCGCCACCCAGCACCACCACACAGGGTTTGCCCGTGATCAATGGCGGCAAAAGTCGTGTGCAATATTGCATGAGACGATGGTGATTCTCGCGACGCGCATCCAGCGTGAGTAGGCCCTCGGGCCAGCGATCTTCGTGACAGCGATCCACCATTACGTTAACCAGATGCATGGGACAGCCACAGGCTCGCAGTCCATCGCGCACCATTACGTGCATAGGGGCGTCCGGTGTGGAGATAAGACTGCCCCAGTTACGCACCGCAGCAATCGGCAGGCCATTGCCCCACTTCATCAGCGAATAACGATCCAGTTGATCGCCAATGTTGCCTATGACCGGATTGGTCGTTCTCAGCGCCGCTATGTAATACTGCAGCAGCTCCAGCTCGCGATGCTGCACCACGATGCGCAACTCTTGACCGGCCTGAATCTCCTTCAATTCGGATATCTCGCTCTGTGTCTGTTTCAACGATTCACGCAGCTCAAATACACAATTGTGCGAGGCCAGCTCATCCTTCGGTATCTTCATGCCGCAACCCATGGTGCACACCACCACCACCTTGGGATTATGCTCGCAGCTGGCTACATGTGTGCGATACTCATCCAGTTGGAGCAACTGCGAGCAGCCGTTCTCCGAAAAGTTACATTTAATCTTCAATCGCGTGAGCATGTTGCGCATCAATCGCGATACTGGGACCAAGTGACTGGGCAGGAGATCTGTACGATCCACTGGACAAATCTGCTTCTGCTGTATCCACTTCTCAATGCAAGCCTTGCAAAAGGCATGCTCACAGCTGCGCGATTGCACCGGATCCTCGAGCACATCCGCACAAATGGGACAGATAAGCTCCTCGTCGACATGCCCGACTATGCAGGTTAGATCAAAGCCCATGATGCTTGATTGTGGTGATGTCGCTGAGATTCAGAAATTTTGCAATTCCCATTTTTGTATTGTATTTTTAGATTTTGTGCCACTTACCACAGAGTATGTTGTAGATATTAACCGAAATACTCGATTTGTTTAATTTTCCGTTCGAAATGGTTGGAGCTGCGTCCGACAATTGGGAACGTGTGTCAACTTAAGCAAGTAAATGATAGCCAACTAAGGGGGGGGAGATATTGGAAGTGGACAGGATTGCTGTGATCTAATCTGTTTGGGATTAACCATTTTTGGGGATTTTTGTAAATTTGAACCCACTTGAACTGGGCGAAAGAAACAAGGTACGCAAATATTAAGTAATAATTATGCAATTAAAAAGACGCTTCCATTAAAAATACAAAAATGTCTTACTAAGAACTATTTTTAGACTGACCAATTGAATGTCAGCTATACGATAAAGTCGTGCTATTATTATTAACTTTGAAGGAAGCATATTAAATTACTTATTTTAAAGTTTGAAGACATTACCATAGAAAACAACTAATTTTTCTTACTAGATCTAGTTTTAGGACCGATCGTTGCAATGACAGTTATATGCTATAGCCGACTGATTTTAAAGAAAGCTGCCAGAATTGTGGAGATGCATATAGAATCGATAAATACAAAGTTGGGAGACGATAACATTTCCTTTTTTAACCGTTAGCTTTTCATATTCACTAGTTTCTTATTACTATTATAATTATGTTTAAATAATAATGTACATTTTTCTTCACTCTGCTCCTATACCTAATTAATGTCTGAACAAATTTCGCAAATTTCTGCTAATTCGCACCATTCAGAAGTTCGACTGCCCACTGTTCGACTGTTCGCACTGTTGCCATTCCCTAAAATAATGTGTTTTATTTCCCAGCAATTCTTGAGCAACTATTTTAGGCAGAGTATGTTGTGACAGGATCATGACTTCTGTACATATATAAAGTAAATATGCAGCGTAGCGTAAAACATATACGGTAATCTAGTCCAGACGTCGTCGTCCAAGACACAGCTGTCCGAACACATTCGGCAAATTTACATAGACACGAGCCGAACACATGCCGCGCCCTTCGCAAAGAGAGTAAAAAATATGCAAAACATGTGGCGCTGTTAAGTGGTAGCCCGAGTTGAGATACTTTTAAAATGTTGCCAGCGAGTTCAAAATGTTGCTAAGGTTTTATCACACATATAGGAAAACACGGTGGTCAGAGCGAGACGGACATTATCATGACCGTACTCAGAGAGGGACAATAACAAAGAACAGCTGATTATTTCTTTGTTGAGTAATCGTTCTTTCTAATATTATTGTGCAATTATTGACGACATAGAGTCGTCGTAATATTTCTAGAGGGAAAGATTGCTCTGCCGCCACAAACTTAACAGCGAAATAATTGTTATTGTCGCTCTCGCAACAAACTTAACAGCAAAATAATCAGCTGTTTTTTGTTATTATCGCTCTCTGAGTACAGTCAACACAATGTCCGTCTCGCTCTAACCACCGTGTTTTCCTATCTGTGTTAAAAGACCTTAGCAACATGTTGAAATCGCTGGCAACATTTTAAAAGTATCTCAACTCGTCCTGTTACTTAACAGCGCCTCATTTTGAGAGCCGTCTCAATCTTCCCCTCTATCTCTCTTTACTCTATGTTGACGATTTGAATACACTTGGCTTTGGGCAGTCGGTTTCAAATCGACAAACATTCTTGTCCAGATTAAGTGACCGAAGATTTGTTTGTCACTCCATATGTAAAGTTAACGGTTTGAATACCAAATGCGTTCGTTTATACGGGAATCGACATTTGAAGATATAAATATAACATTTGGAGTCTGATAAGAGATATGGTTATTTTGAAAAAGACTGTAACACCAACCAATTTTCTACTTACTTTCGAACAAGGTCCAGTGTGTGAATATTTGCAATTCTCTAATTTGAGGACTCAATCTAATATCGAGATTAGAGAAATTTTAAATATCATTAAGAATTTCTTTTGTTAGTAAAATTTCTAAATACTTTTATACTGTGAACCGAAGCATTTTTTTAATAATCGAGTCAAAAATGTAGAAAAAGCCGAACCGAATCGGGTTCGGTTCACAACAAGATTTTAGCAACTTGACTTCAAAAAATTTCAATTGTTGCAGCAACATAGTTTCAGCAACATGGCTTTTGCAACATCAGCGATTTGACTATAGCAGCATTACTTCATCAACATGTCTTTAGTGGAATTACTTAAACGCCTATAAAGGTAACTAAAAATGTTGCAGATTCATTGTTTCATTCTATCTAATTAACTTTTTGTAATGCATACAATTTTCATTACAGATCTCTTCAATTTCAATTTAAGCGCAACTAAAACCAACTAAACAACAAACAGAAAACCATCCATATTGCCATTTCCTCCTCCTTACCCCCTCCTCAGCGGGAAGCATTTTCTTAGCGTGATCCTAAAACCCTTTGCATATTTATGGGGTCTTCCAAACTGTTGCGGAAGTTGTGCAAATTGGAAAACTTATGGCACAACACACAACCTACTTCTGAATTGAAAGCGAAATATCCTAAAATTTATTTATATAGTGAAATTTTAACAAATTAACTGCAAATGCTGAGACATGGCCAAACAGTTCTACTCGTTTCGGTTGCATTATGAATAGCAAATGTTGCACAAACACACCACAGTGATGCTTGTGTGTGTGCTTTTATGCTTGTGTTTTGTGACAACACATTGTCATGTCAAAATATTTACACTATATCAACCATTACCATCAACATGATGATGGAAATTTGGTTTAAAAATTCCATTTGGTTGTGCCTTCCGTTTGGATATTAAATTTCATATTTTCCCATTGTTCGTTTTGGTATTTTTTCTCGAATATGACAACTGTAGTTTTTCTTCTGCATTTTTGGCAGGCGTTGGCTTATGCAATTTCTTGGAATTTACAATTTTGGTTTTGAATGCGCATTGAGAGAGAGAGAGAGAAGAGAGTGACCAAAGCTTGCTTATCTCTAAATGCAGCTGTCACGGGAACTTGCTTCTGGGTTAGTTATGCATATTTGAATGAAACTTTTGGTCTACAAATGTTTGTAAAGTTAGTGAAAAGATTTACACAAAGAAAAAAGTATTGAATACATTGGCAAAATTCTTATAAAATTGAATTTAGATTGTGAATACAAATAGAAGTTAAGCAATTCAATGCAAATTGTGCAGAAACTTTTGATTGAAAGACTAATTTGAAGTTAAACATGAAATGATGAAATCAAATGTAAAATATGGAAAAAAAAGTTTATACTCAATGAAACCGCGCCGCAAAGGAATCGGTTAAGGAAGGGATTGGTTTAAATAGGAGGAACTGTCACAGTTCATGAATAATTGACTCAACGATTGCTCGGTCGCCACTATTTAACAGAGAAATGAATCTGCTGTTCATTGTTATTGTCGCTCTCTGAGTACAGTCAAGATAATGTCCGTCTCGCTCTAACCACCGTGTTTTCCCATATGTGTTATAAGCCCATAGCAACATTTTGAACTCGCTGGCAACATTTCAAAAGTATCTACATGAGTACTATCGCTAACAGCGCAACGTTTTGAGAGTCGTCTGAAATTTTCTCCCTAATACTCTTGCTCTGTGTCACTGTGTGTCACGTCATGTCAAGATGTGATCGTTATATAACACTGACTTTCGTGCGCTTGTATTTTTGACCCGTACATGATTCTTGCGTGTTGATGTTAATCATCGTAAGTCGTACAGTATTCAACAAACGTTTTTCTATTACATTTGATTAATATCTCTAAAAGGCGAAGTGTGCCAAAGAAACCTATGATAGAATTAAGGACTCTCAACGCAAACATTTGGAGGTGATTGATCGTGCGTGATCATTCGTGACCCCTCCTTAAATCGAACATGAATCGTGCGTGACGCAAAATGCTCTAAAAATTGTGTGCGTGAATCGTGCGTCAAAAGATTTTTATTTCGTGAATCGTTCGTTACGTGAAGAAAAAATCCCAAACGCGCGCTCTTTAAATGAATACAGAATTTCAATAAATTTCTGCTAACCTGATCTAATGTCGCATAAAATTTGTATTCTTTTGATGTGGGTTGGGTGTGTGGGTGAGACATTATAGAGCATCTTGTCACTTAACCCAGGCCATCTTATTTTAACCTCATCCCAAAAAACATATAAATACATTCCAAAACAAGTAAGAAAGTCAGTCAATCCCGACTGTAATATACTTTATACCTGTCAAAGTTTGTATATAACTAATATCTTTTAAGCGTGTGCTCACAAAAACTGTGCGAGTGCTGCCTATCACGATAGCGGTCAGTGCTGCCCAGCGTGATAATTTGTTTTGCTTATAACTCTACTATCGTTTATCTGATCGTGAAATTATGAATGTATCGATCGATAAGTAATAATGATTAGAATATATGTCTAGAAAGTTCGAAAAATCTATCGTCAAAATTTTAGGAGATATGATGTTATTGTTCAAACTGCCGGGAAAGAGGATGGGAAAAATCCAAAATAAATTTGCCCCGCCTTATCATGTCATTTTTTTCGGCATTAACTCACAATTGTAAATGTCGTTCTTGCCCCCCATTTGCTCACATTGCTCTGAGAGTTAATTTTTACAACTGCCGCCACTCTGTCGCACAAGCAATTACTTTGCTTCGAAATGAATAACTATATCCAGTCTCTGCTTATCCTTTTGGGGTATACTTTAAGGGCCACATATTTCCCATATGATATGTATGATGCAATGTATTCTGTCTGTCAGCTTTTATAAACCAATGCTCGAGGCAATGCCATAGGTTCAATGCTTTTAGAACCGAACCTTAATATTTCCTCTATTTTGTCCTTCTGAAGCCTTGCTTTTGTATATAACCACTAAACTGTTTAGAACATATTTCATATTTCCTATCTGTTGAAGCGCATTAGAAAATTATCAACAATTTTCGTTTGACTTGACTTCGATAAAACAAAAAACCCCATAGAAGCCACTGAAGCAGGCTAATTTAATAAGGACTACAGCAACATCATCATCAACAACAACAACAATATTTTTCCAATTGAACTAACGCCATTTAATGAAAATCAACACTTCCGGTTTGGTAAGCTCAGGCAAATGAAGGATCCACCCAGACACATTTACAACAGCAAACCAATCACATACCATCCATATCTATGTTAGTACGTACGCTTGTATGTCTGTATGTACCCGGTAAATACGTGCGTGTTTTTGTGTGTTGGTGTGTAACGAGCTACAAATGCTTACCGCAAAATGTATATTTGCATTTATATTTGTTGTACTCGTCGTTGTCATTTCATTGCAAAAAGCGTACGTGCCACATTTGCCTCGAATTGTTAGCAGCAGCGCAAAGTCTCGCTCTCATTTGATGATGATGATGATGATAATGATAATCAGCTGACGCTGTGGTGTGGGGCAAATATTTGCTAATTTTACCTAATGCATTGTAGAGCTGAATGGAATATAAAGAAAAAGATAGATTGATAAATAGAATGAGGTGATAGTTTTGAAAGATGATTTTATACAAATTACAAAAGTTTTTCTTTTAATTATATTGATTTAAAACTTCTTTTAATTTTTCCAGAAATTAATAAAGTACTTTTTTAACGTCCATGTATGTAACTTGATTACAGGATTTTCCTAACTTTCTAACACTTGAAGCCTCAGACCTCAAAGTCATAGACACCTGGGGAAAAACAATCAACATTATGGGAGTTAGTAGAATATTGTGTAAGTACTAACGAATCGTTCTTATTCTTACCAGCCCAACGCACCCCATATGGCTGTTCAAGGAGTGGCCATATCAATTAACAGATTAGCCAGAACACCTATTGATGCGTCTACTAAGTTCGCACTTACATACAAATCTGTTTTGTGTGTTACTTTTAAGTCGACAAGTTGAGTGATCAAATGAGTTAAAATAAAACTGGGATAGGCAATATGAGCAGAGAAGTTGCCACTGGCAACTGAAAAAATTTCGGATTTATTCAGAATAAAACGAGAGCTTAAGTTGAAGTCGGCCCTGCTCTTTTTAAAAATAGCGTAATTATTCGATTTGCTTAGAACTCGACGATAGTTCATCTTATCGTGAAACGGTTTACGGTGTATCGAATAGTAATGATGATTAAAATATATGTCTTGAAGGTTCAAATAATCTGTCTTCAAAATTGTCGGAGATATGTGCTTTTTTTCATACTGTGGGGGTGGCAACTCTACCACGTGGGTTGCTATTTAAGTTTCTGGGCTAGGTCACTTCTAGCCATTTTAGGACCAATTGGGCTTTTCCCAAAAAAGTTTAGACTTTTATCGATTAAAGCTCCATACAACTCTTTCATGTGTGACCACGTTTGATATCGATTAACGATTAATCAAAACTTACCTCGGCAGAAAAATGGAATTAACTCGTGAAAATTTTCGCGCAATCATTTTTCACAACTGTCGACGTGGATTATCACGACAAGAGTGCAACGATAAACTTAAATCTTTGTATGGCGATGAAGCACCATCCTATAGCACTGTGAAAAATTCGTTTAATGAATTGAATCGCTGGCGACGCTCGCTCGAAGACGAGGGTCGTGGAGGTCGTCCAAAAACAGTCGTTGTGCCAGAAAACATTGATGCCGTGCGTGAACTGATAATGCAAGATCGTCATGTGATATACCGTGAGATAGAGGCATTCTTGGGCATTTCTTCCACCAGCATACATTTGATATTGCATGAACACCTGGGCGTAAAAAAGGTTTGTTCTCGTTGGATCCCGCACAATTTGACATTCGCTCAAAAAAAGGCTCGTGTGGAGTGGTGCAACAAAATTTTGAAAAAGTATAATCGCGGTGTTTCAAAAGACGTTATAAGATCGTCACAGGTGACAAATCATGGATCTATGCTTATGAGCCCGAAACAAAACAGCAATCGACCGTGTGGGTCTTTGAAGACGAGCCAAATCCAACGAAAGTCGTTCGTGGAAGAAGCACTTCGAAGCAAATGGTCGCCTGTTTCTTCGGTGAAACTGGTCATGTGGCGACTGTTCCGCTTGAGCAACGTAGGACGGTCAATTCTGAGTGGTACACCACAATTTGTTTGCCTGAAGTCTTCGAAGAAATTCGAAAAACGAACAAGAGAAGACAGATCATTGTTCACCATGACAATGCGAGCTCTCACACATCAGCTCACACCAGCGCCTTTTTGACCGCCCAAAACGTCGAATTGATGGGTCATCCGCCGTACAGCCCTGACTTGGCACCCAATGACTTCTTTTTATTCCCGCACATCAAGGGAAAAATGCGTGGTTAACGATTTTCGTCGACAGAAGATGCTGTTGAAGAGTTCAAAAACCATGTTTTGAAAAAGTGCTTCGACAATTGGTTTGAGCGCATGCAAAAGTGTATAAATCTTGCTGGAGAATACTTTGAAAAACAATAAAACCATTTTCGATCATAAATATTCGCGTTTTCATTATTAGGCCAGAAATATATATAGCAACGTATTCAAGTAAACCAAGGTTTTTTTTTTATCAAAATTTGCCCAAAATATTTGTAGGTGGTATCTTAGCTTAAAATGACATATAATTTCAATATCTTTAGCGCGGTTGTGGAATAAGTTGATAAATGGAAAGACTTTCGTTTGCGATCCACTCTAAAGTATTTCTCCCACTTCACACCTTAGTTTCCATCCTATTTCATGATGCAACAAGCAAATCATCAACTTTATGTCTTCTGTTTCTTTGTCACACACAAAAATATACAAAAAATTGCCTTGAATAACTGTAATTTTGCCTGTGTTGTCACATGGACATTACATGGAAATGAAACAACGCTGGACATGACCATTATGGAGAGGAGCCCCGAACGTGTGTGCATGTTAGTCCGATCTTTGGGTCGCCGGGGCAAGCGGTCACGTTCGCATTGTATGACCGAAACGTGCAGTTTTTTCTTTCTTCTTTGCTGAACGCAATAAGCACAAGTTTTATGCAATAAAATTAGCTCACACACACACACACACTCGCACTTGTGTTAACGCAGGACACGCAGGAGCAGGATGCTTCAGTGGCTGATAAGATAATTTTATTTGGTTGTTATGGCATAAAGTCATGTGAGCAGCGGAAATGAGTTGAACTAAAGTAAAGCGTCTACGTGATGGTCTGACAAGGAGACGTGGTCAAAGTTGAAATGGAAATGGATTTTAATAAGATAATTGACTTGTTTGCAAATGATGGCCCTAAGTAGTTTGTAGATTGAGGGATTAAACGTTCTGGAATTGTTGGGTAAGGGAAATGTCCAAGGTTTTAAGCTATAAATAAATAATAAGCCAAAATGACTTAACTAAATGAAAGAGGTGGCACGCTAAGTGGGTAATTAGGATGATTAAGTAGAAGTTCAACTTTAATATTTAATTCACATCAAACATCAAACAACTTGAGCCCCTGAATTCTAAGCACCTGTCATGGTAGTGCTTGCTAACGCTGTTTTTTTAAAGTCCTAAAAATGTAGGCAAAAAAAATCAAATTCTTCTTGGACTTGGCGTTGACTTTATTGTTCGCTCAAGCGACACTAAATCGCTTGGCTTGTACCACAAGTATGCCAATGGCAATGGCCTTTTGTTCATGGTGATGTTAACTTTTTGATGAAGTTTGTGCAGATAAATTTGAACGAAACGTATGCCTCGGTAGAAGGTTAAATGCTTTTTTTAGACCTTTGTAATGCTCAGCCATTTGGTGTAAGCTACACAAGCAACCGATGCCAACATGCCCCATACAACAGGGGCACATTGTACACAGCCTCTCTTCCATGCAGCCTTCTGCAATGGTCCCTGCGGCTTAAATTGAGGACGAAGACATCGTTCGGACCAGAGCACCTAATTTGCGCATTTACCAAGCGAGCGGTGATTGTAATCTCTCGCGCTCTCCACATCAACAAATAAAGAGAGAGCAAAATTTATGCTGTTCTTGCTATTTCTTTTGCTCGCACTTTTTTTTTTGTATGCGCTCTTGATGGTTACGGCTATCTAATTGTGTTTTTCACATAGCTCGCTGCGACTCATGACCAACGAGCAACATGCTCGCTGTGACTCGTGTTGAACGATCGATAAGCCAATCGAGATATTACACACAACAAGCTCGTCGATTGCACATGCTCGCAAATACACGATTGGTTTTGTGATTTGAGCTTTGTGTGTTGGCTTGAAGCTTGTGCTCAATAAGCTTGCTCGTATCACATTTCGGTTAAGGCTGAGCGAGCAGGCTCCTGTACACTCGTTGCAGATCTCTGATCCTGACCAATACCGAAGAGGTGTATGAAATACCGTCCAGGCTCATAACTGATAAGGACCCTGGCTCAGATGGAGTCCCCAACAATGCCCTAAAGGCAGTCATATCAGCGCACCCTATTGGAGCAATGCTCTTTAACGGGCGTTCGGCTGGGGGACTAAATCGAGAAAAATTTTGACTTTGATTTCCTTGCGATTTTGCGATCTGGGATTGGAGATCAGTGATCTGGGATCAGGGATCTGGGTCAGGGATCAGGGATTTGAGATCTGGAATCTCTGATGGATCTCGGATCTGGGATCTCGGACCAGTTATCTGGAATCTGGGATGGATCTCGGATCTGGCATTAGGGATCCGTGATCAGGGATCTGTGATCTGGGACTGGTACAGGAACACTATTTTATATAAAATAATAATAATAAAATAACTTTATATTCTTATGCAAGAATTCTTATTTTAATTCTGATTTTTATTCGTAAAGAGCTTCGCTCGTACCGTGTATTCCACGATACACAATCCTTGTTTTAATAAATGCCTCATAATACTACGCATGCAGAAGCAGCAGAGATGTCACGATATTTGAAAGGTGCATTGGCAACCGTCTAGAGAATGAGCTAGAAAACACAAGAGGCTTATCAGATCAACAATATGGCCTCCCCAAGAAACACTGACGACATAGTAGATATAGCCGCGGGATAAAAAATTGCATACCGTCCCGCCCGTCCCGATTCAGACAAAAAACTTAACTCTTTGAATGGAGGACTTAATAACAGTTCTACATAATGAAAAGTAGTACCAAATAAATTTTTTGATCAATGATTGAATAATAATGCCAGGTCTGCCATTTATCGATGTATGTAGGATTAATTCTTTACACTGCACACAAAGAATGAAGTACACCGGTTTATCAGTTAGCGAAACATTTTTTTACATGTCAGATTTGGATGACGGAATAATAGGATAATTCTCATCTCATTCGTGCAAATGTATGTAACAGGCAGAAGGATGCTTTTCAGACCCCAAGAAGTACATATATTCTTGATCAGCATCAAAAGCCGAGTCGATATAGACTTCCGACAGTGGGAACACCTAGATCTCAGAGACTTAAAGAGCTCGATCTACCCTTTTTTCAGTGTAGACTTGTATCGTCTGCACGCTGATCAAGTTTGTTTCAATTTTGGCCAAGCCCTCCACGCTCCCTTAATTTTGGAGTTAGATTGTTCGGACCTTCTAGAGAATTATTCTACTCGTCATTATTTATCGATCCTCCATACATCATTTCATGATCCGCTCCCGCTATTAGAAAAAATCCTCATATCTCCCATAATTTTGAAGATAGATTATTCGTACCCGTTAGACCTATATTTTAGTTATTATTACTTATCGATCCATCGTACACCGTTTCCCGATCAGATGAACGTTTGTCGAGTTGTAAGCTAAATAAATAATGACGATTTGCATTTTGTGATCTAATAATATATTTTTATAATAATGAAGTCGGGCAGGGCCGTTTGGAGAGTAAGTTTTTATTATTATTTCATATTTACAGAGTGGCTGATTAATATTGCTACATTTAGAAACTCAAATAAGATGTTTTTTTAGTGTCTGAATTTCAGATTACTTAAATAGAATAAAAAGTAATAAAATTGTTTTTTTTTTTTGGCCAACAGCCACCCTATATGTATGTATTAAATGATACGGGCTGTTTGGTTAAAAGAATATTTATTTTCGGATAAAGGTTCTCCTTATATTGAAAATATCGGTTCAGGCTCTGTATTATATATTGGTCAGTTCTATGTAAATATGTTGAAGCGCTTCCTCTTAAAAGCTTGCAAGCTTAAAGATCAATTCAGCATTAGTTATAGACAACAAACCTTGCTGAATAGTTGCTTACACATCCGTCACCGCCATGAAAGTGTATCCAATAATCGCTCAGTTAAATATAACATTCATCATACACTTTTTTCATGTTGCGAACGTTTTGGCTGGAATTTAACAACTGACCGCACACACAAAAATATATATTTTTGCCACACTCGAGGCGACAACAACAACATCATCATGAGGGAAACCGGCCTCAAGTGCCGCTAGAGCACTTAATACTAATTAGCTTTGCGCCTACGCCGTGACCTACGACCTGCTCCGGCTCTGCCATGAAGCATTTCCGACTGGACGGGGGGATTGGCAATCTGTGCCGCGTTTAAGTGGCCGCAACACGCAGGGAGTTGGGTTAACAGCTTTGGGGCGTCATTTTTATGAGCTAATTAAGTTGTTAGACTTGATGAAAAACTCATTTCGATGTCGAGCGGCGGCTCATATCTAATTTGCATTAATTACAAGACGAAATTATTTGCATTTCTTTTTTCTTGGTTTTTGGCAAATGTCAACCGGCCAAAACTTTTCTCATTGGCCAGTCCAATTAATAAACATCCTGTTCGAGTCCATCTCGTCGGGGCTTCCCCTCGTGTAATTGGCTGGCAATTTGCATTTATTGGCAACTCCGTAAATAACTTTTCTGCAAACACTTGCGAAAATGTTGCGTTCCACTGACTCCAGCCCAAACACTGGGAATGTCGCTTCTGGTTTTCTGACATTCACTGCCAAAGTGCAAATTTGTACATAGTTTATAATTTGTTCAGCAACTTGGACTTGGTGGCTCCTGCAATTGAAATGAAAACGCGTAACTTTTTAATGGCCAAGCAACTTGAAAAACTTGAAGACTTGCGCTAGTTAGCCGGGCCAAAAAAAAGTTTTCGAATTATGGATGGCTAGGCACTTTTTATGGGTGTTGGAGTGGAAGTTTTTATTTTGGGGATAGACTCCAAGCACAAGGTCACCAAGCCCAAGGGTGGGAGCAGTTAAAGCTGAAAAGTTTGCCAAAATTAGCCATGGTTCTGGCTAAGCAGGTCAGGGTAAGTCCATCTGTCTAGCTAAACTATTTGCAATGCCTTTTCCAGGTTGCAGGTCACCTGGCACCTGAGCGCTAGAGTTCAAGAAATTTATAATATTTGCTTGATTTTGATGGAATTTAATTTTAAAAAATTTCGTAATATATTTTGGTATAGTTCTCTTAAGTTTAGTATATTCTCAAAAAATTTGCAAACAAATTCGGTAAATATTTTTTGAGATATGTATGGGGCAAAAAAATGAAATAGTCGTATAGCAGAATCGCAATCTTTGGACAATTCTAAGAACATTTGCCCCAAGAAACCATAGGTCTAAAATACTTCCCCCATTTTAACCTTTAGGTTCATAAATAACACAGGTCAAAAAAATCCAACATTGTGTTGTCCAGCCTTGCTGGTATATAAATATGATAAAGTTATCTCCCCAAATTCCAAAACTGGTCTTTCGTTTTAGCTCCATCGGTTCTTGGTCGCAAGATTTGGCGGAATAACAAATATAATGCTCTTTTTACCTATTAGTGGCTCTACTTGGCATTCATTTCTGAACTTGTGGTTTCTATGCGACAGATTATATACCAATGAAAAATATTTATAGCCAAAAGGGTCAGAATTGGACTTTTAAGTCGGACTATTCACGATTTATAGTAATATTTTAAAACAAATAATTTACTTTAGGCCAGTGTGGTTGTTTGATTTGTATTTGAACATCCTTAGCATATGGCCGAACTTTTCTCTATTATGTAATTTTTTGCTTTAATCAGCTCTTTGGACAAGTTTTGGCCAGTACAAAGAAATATTAATTTTGGGAGGATAACTAGATTAATACTCTAAATTTGTATAGGAACTATAAAAAGGCTACTTGATTTCCCATTAGTTATGTAGGTCTGGTTTAGTTTTATCTAAATTCTATTTTGAACCAAGTAGCCTTTTAACAGTTCCTATACAAATTTTGTGTATTAATCTAGTTATCCTCCCATAAATTCCAATATTTGCGTTCGTCATTAAACAGGCCAAAACTTGGCCAAATAAGCTGATTTAAATGCAATAAAATTTATATAATTAGAGAAAAAGTTCGGCCATATGCTAAGGATGTTCAAATACAAATCAAACAACCACACTGGCCTAAAGTAAATTATTTGTTTTAAAATATTTACTATAAATCGTGAATAGTCTGGTTTTTAGGTCCAATTCTGACCCTATCGGATATAATTATATTGCATTGATATGTGCTCTGTCGTATAAACACTACAATTTCACAAACTATTGCCAAGTAGGGCCACTAATACGTTAAAAGAGCATTAAATTAGTTTTTCCGCCATTTCTTGCGACTAAGAACAGATGGAGCTAAACCGAAGCCAGTTTTGGAATCTGGGCAGATAACTTTATCATATTTATATAACAGCAAGGCTGGACAACACAATGTTGGTCATTTTTGACCTGTGTTATTTATGAACCTAAAGGTTGAATGCGGCGGCAAGTTTTTTTTAGACCTTGGTTTCCTGGCAAATGTTCTTAGAATTGTCCATAGGCGATTCTGCTATACGCCTATTCAAAAAATAAATCGACCCGCCCTAATGTATACCCATATTTGTAAGGTCGCTTTTGCGCTGTAGATACACATTCCTCTTTTTCACATGACTATCTGACTTTATCAACTGATGATGCTAAAGCCGTACTCCATTTTTATGATGACCTCATAAACGAAATATCATTGGAACGATGTATATGTAGCTTTACACACAACATTTTTGCAACTTTTAATCAGTTGATATGAAAAATTACTCCGAAAATCATTCTGCTAAGGAACAATGGCTTGTGAACAACATCATCTCGACCTATTAGAAGCTGCTGATGCTGCAGAGGGTATCAACAAAACATATTAATCAAAGGATTAAGATATCCGATAATTATTTATATTTTTTAAACAGGTTTACTCGACATTTTTTTGAAGAAATTTTTATTTTTTTTTAATTTATCGTCATTTTATCAAACTTTGAAATTTTGAATAGTACTTCGATCAATGCTGGGCATTTATCTATCCCCTAAAACAATCTACTCCGTTTTTTGGATTTCCGGTAAGCCAAACCAGAGATAGAGTGATCACCGCCAAACGCATTTTTTATTAGGACCTTCGGGAGATTGTATACAGGAGCCGTATCCTTTAATATTTTTACATGATTTAAGTGTCATTAGAAACTTAAAATAATATTCTATCTGAAACATTAAATTAAAAAAACGTATTTTTTGGGCCTTGCAACTGCATAAACACCTTAATACATTACTTGTACGTTTGCCCTTTTAAGTATGCTATATTTTTAAAACCCTTTTTATAAAGAATGGCCAAGTGCTGTCAAACCCATTTCTTCTAAAAAATGTAGATCAATGGTATGTATAACCTAAAGAAAAAAACCGTATCCAAAAATCTTGTCTACTTTTCAAGTTATTGATAAATGCCACAAAAATTGAAATATTTCCTAAAGTCCATCGTGCATAGGGTTTCCATGTATAACTTCATGATTGGCAAAAAAAAATATTTTTAAATTTTGCATCTTATGTTTACAGTAAATGACTTAAATTTGAATTGATATTTACATAAGTATCTAAAAGCATAAAAAACATTCAACAAATTTCAATTGAACTTAAAATTTTTGGGTTAGGGTTCAAGGAGCAGGTTCGAACAATAATAAAGATTTTCGGTAATAAAGAAACCAATGAATGCTCACTGCTACAAGAACAAAGCAAAACATGCATGTATGTATGCAATAAATACGATGCCGGAATCACTCCTGCAGGTATCTATTCGATATACAAGGTTGCTTCGAAGTACAATTAACATTTCAAACAACTAGAAAAAAAAAGAAAAAAGAAACATATTTAACTTCATATTGCTCACAAAATGGCCAATTCATACCATAAATCATTTCTCTCGGAACCACTTTTTTAAAAAAATAAAAAGTATAAATATATATATCCGCTCGGTCCGGGCCCATATTGCCCATCCATAACAAATTTTAAGTTCGTAGCTTAAAATATTTTAAATATATAGCTCCACCCAAAAAAAAGTAATCATCAAAACGACACAATTTAGTCATTAATTTGAAACTATTGAGTATCGAATTATGCTCAATACTCAAAGTATCAAGTTGATAATTCGATAGTATCAATATAAAATTTTCGATGTGATCAAAATGATACAAATTTGTATCAGAATGACATTTCTTTGTAGTAATTTTAAAGTATCAATTTGAAAATTTTTTGTATCATTTTGAAACTAGCCTTTAACAATTTGGCAATAATAAATAAAAAATATCGTACATTGTGGTTTTTCTTAATTTTTGTTGCGATAATTTAGCCGGTGTTTAACGGCTCTATCGCAAGACGGCAAGGGCAAATTGGTGAGAGTTATACGTCTGTATATATGTTTCAAGTTTGCCGTATCTCTCATTAGACTCCTTCTTGCTGCTGCGCATTTGTCGCTCACTATCAAGTGCCCTATTTATATCATCAATGAGCTGAATAACAACTTGAGAATTACAAGTGCCAGTATTTATTCAATTTGCTTTGCTAGAGAGAATCGAGTATGACAGTTCGATTTTTCGAACTAGTACTCGATAATATCGAACTAGTACTCGATAACATCGAAAATGTGTGAGTTTCGAATTTATACTTTTACCTAACAATTTAATAGGCATAGGTTCAAGTTAACACCTCTAATATTAATTTGATACTTTCTTGAATTATATTGATACAAAAATAAAGAAACTGGTTGTAGTTTCAATTTGAGACAACGCTTATCAAATAAATATTGATACGAATTTTTTTGGGTGTCTGAACCATTTTTATAACTGGTTCGATATGGTACGGTACCGGCTTTGATATGGAAAAAACTCCTTATATCTAATCTACCCACCAAACTTCTAGTTTATAGTTATCATTTTTTTCTGATAAATGGCCCTGAGGCACTTTCAATCCGGTTCATTCTGGTTCGGAATCGGTCTTGAAACAATTGAATGTTTCTCAAAATGATCACATTACACGCCAAATTTTATGGGCCAAACTTAAATAAAATCTGAGATATGGTCCCGAACCACATTTTAAAACTGGTTCTGAGTCGATTTTTATCCGGGAAAATACATAACTTAATTTTATCAACACAATTACCAAATTTTAAGTTCATAGCCTAAATGATTTCTGAGATATGGCTCTAAGCCTGTTTTGAACTGGTTTATTTTGGTTCGGAACCGGTCTTGAAACAGTATAATGATATACATATTGCAGCGCCATCTGACTAGTTAAACTGTGAACCTAAACAGTCTACGGACCCACAAAAAAATTCACAGAAAATTTCATTCAATATTTCTTTGGTCACTAGATTTGGTCAAGAATGTCGGTCGATTTTAAAACGACTGCTTAAAGCCAATTGTTTTCAAATCGTCAAATACATACAAATATATTTCGACCTAATCTAGTTCCCTCTATTAAGATTGTCACTTATCAAATAAGCTTAAACTTAAGCTTATGTGGAACACACCCCATAAAGATTATACTGAAAATTAGTGACAATCCAATTAATCCAATCGCTGTCAATATTAAGATATCCCCTATTGAGAAATTCGTTACAAATCACTCAAAAACCTTCTGTCAATCTCAACATTAAAAATCAATTTTATGGTCTTCAAATCTAAATGGCTTTAAATTCGTTCATCAAATTCTAAACCTACTTCCCTAAGCTGGAAAAAAAAACCAACCACACAGAAAAAACACTTTGGTTGGCAAACATTAAATGCTCCCCGGGGTGCAGTCAACGCTTAACAACTGTTGGACATTTTGATATATAGCCATCAAAACTGTCGGCAGAGCCAATTTATTTCTGGCCAAAAAAAATGTTGGAAATGTCTAACAAAGAGTCTTTTGGCAGGGAAATCGAACAATGATTAATCATTTTGCTAGGCAGGCGTAATTATGTTGCCGCCAAAATTGTTAATGAAATCGTCTTCTTGTGGTATAATGTTTATGTAATGAGAAGCGAAAAAGTTGTCAGCAGCAGCAGCACAAAAAGTTTTCAACAACCCAAAAGTGTTACCTTATTGAGCCGCCGCTTTAGGTGGAGTTTGTGTCGCCTGTTGTGATAAATTATGTTAATAATCTGGGCAGAAAGTTTGGCTAGGCTCATCCCTTGTCAAGAATCAGGCCACGTTCTCGACCATAATATTGTGTGCATATCATATTGAGTGGCTATTCCTCGGTCTGCCCCTCTCTCCCACCCGTCTAAGTAGTTGGCCACACTTTCTTAATTCACTTAGCAAAGTGTAATCCTATCACGTCAATAAGATTATGGTTTTCGAGAATCTTTAATATTTGTGCTTGTTGTGCCCGGACCCCGGCCCACCCACGGCTGGCTGTTTATGGAAATCAGAGTCGACCCTCAAGTTGGCTTTGGCTTTCGCAGTTGGCGTCATGCATAACAATGACTTACTTGAGTTGAGTTTCAAGTTTTTCTTCTGCCCCTTTTTAATATGTGGAAACGTTTATTTTTATTTAACTAGATGCTTCTTGTGGACGCTGTTTTCCTGCTGGTTTTTTGGGCTTTTGTTGTTTGCTTTTATGGATATGAAAATGTTACATATGTTTGTTGAAGATTTTCTGGAGAGCTTATTTAATTCAATTCATATTTAAGGATTATTACTGTGTAATAATATAATTATAAATAAATAATGTATTTTTCAGTGGTTTCAATTTGAAATCAGAAGGCTATTATTACTCAAAGTTTAACTTAATAATTAACCGCCGCTTCTGTAAAAGGTATCGATTTGTGACCTAAAAAAAACATAGTAAAACTGATTACGCCGTCAAAATTGTCGTCTGTACTCAAAATTATGTCATAATAAGAGACCTGTTTTTATTCTTTCCAAACAAGTTTATTATATATTATTATATATTATTTTTCCAACTTTATTTTATTGCCCCCGAACACAATAAAATTCAATAATTTCAATCATTGAGCATTCCATAAAGAAAACTTACGGGATTGCCTTCTGGGCGATTTACGTTCAAAACAGGCAGAATTTTTACGGTGTAGTTGTAAAACAATTTGCGAATTATGTTGCTGTTATAATAACATGCAAATATATTAATAAGGTATTTTTTTATAAAAAGACAAAAAAAAAATAGAAGGCTAACATCGGCTACGCCGATGTTTTAAATACCCTTGCAGTTTTTGAAAGACGCTACCATTGATAAAAAAAAAGTTTTTCTCACTAGAATTAGTTTTTTGACCGACCGTTTATATGGCATCATTATGCTATAGTCATCCGATTTTGATAAATTTTTTCAGAATTATGTGAAAGCATATAAAACTAATATATACCAAGATTGAGGACGCTACGATGGAAAACAAAAAAGTTTTTCTCACTAGAACAAGTTTTTTAACCGACCGTTTATATCGCAGCATATGCTATAGCATCCGATTTCGTAAATTTTTCCAGAATTGTGTGGAAGTATATGAAACTAATATAACCACGATTGGACGCTACGATGGAAAACAAAAAGTTTTTCTCACTAAAACTAGTTTTTGAACCGACCGTATATAGCAAAGCATAGTCATCCGATTTTGATAAATTTTTGCAGAAATGTGTGGAATCATATAAAATAAATATATACCACGTTTGGTGACGCTGCAATGGAAAACAAAAAAGTTTTTCCCACTAGAACTAGTTTTTGAACCGACCGTTTATATGGCAGCTATATGCTATAGTCATCCGATTTTAATAAATTTTTCCACAATTGTGTGGAAGCATATACAACTAATATATACCACGATTGGTGACGCTACGATGGAAAGCAAAAAAGTTTTTCTCACTAGAACTTGTTTTTGGACCGATCGTTCCTATGGCAGCTATATGATATAGTCATCCGATCCGGCCAATTCCGACAAATGTGCAGCCTATTTGTATTTAAAGACTTTTTGCAAAGTTTGGTCAAGATAGCTTTAAAACTGAGGGAGGAGATAGCATAGAAACAGACGGACGGGACGGACAGACGGACATGGCTATATAGACTCAGCTCGTCATGCTGATCAAGAATATATATAGTTTATGGGGTCGGAGATGCTTCCTTCTATGCGTTACAAACATCGTGACAATTTTAATATACCCTCTGCAAGGGTATAAAAAATAGAAGGCTAACATCGGCTACGCCGATGTTTTAATTACCCTTGCAGTTTTCGAAAGGTGCTACCATTGATAACAAAAAAGTTTTCTCACTAGAATTAGTTTTTGGATCGATCGTTCCTATGGCAGCTATATGCGATAGTCATCCGATTTTGATACATTTTTCCAGAATTGTGTGGAAGTATATGAAACTAATATATACCACGATTGGTGACGCTACAATGGAAAACAAACAAGTTTTCCCACTAGAACTAGTTTTTGGACCGAACGTTTATATGGCAGCTATATGCTATAGTCATCCGATCCGACAAATGAGCAGCGTATTTGTATTTAAAGACTTTTTGCAAAGTTTGGTCAGATAGCTTCAAACTGTATATATATATATTAGTTATAACTAATAGCTTTAAAGTGTGGGGTCGCACAAACTGTGCAAGTGCTGCCCATCACGATTACGGCCAGTACTGTCCAGCATAATTATTTCTTTTGCTTATAACTCGAATATCGTTCATCTGATCTGGAAACGGTGTATGGTGGATCGATAAGTAATGACGGTTAAAATATATGCCTAAAAGGTTCAAAAAATCTGTCTTCAAAATTGTAGGAGATATGAGAATTTTTCAAAATTGCGGGGGCGGCAACTCCACTATCGTTCTTTTGATCGTGAAATGATGTATGGCAAATCGATAAGTAATGATAATTAAAATATATGTCTAGAATGTCCAAACAAGCTAGCTGTAAAAGTGTGGGAGATATGAGGTTTTTTTTATATTGCGGGGGCGGAAGGGGGCGTGGCATAAATTTGAAACAAACTTCATCTGCGTTCAGAAGATGCAAGTCTACACTGTAAAAATGGTAGCTCTAGATCTTATAGTCTCTGAGATCTATGTGTTCATACAGACGGACGGACGGAGGGACAGATGGACATGTCTATATCGACTCGGCTGTTGATGCTGATCAAGAATATATATTCTTTATAGGGTCGGAGATGCTTCCTTCTGGCTGTTACATACATTTGCACAAATCCAATATACTCTTTGTACCTTCGGAACAGAGTATAATTGGGGACAATTTCATTAATAAGATTGTATTTTCCTGTTTTGTTACATTTCTCTGTTGCAACTAGGCTTGAGATCCATGTTTCTTATTGATCCACCCTCGCAATGACACAAGTTATTTTACTTCGAAGCCTGCTCCTAAATCAAACTGCTGAGCGACTGCTCACTTCTGCAAGATATCCACATAGATTTTTCCAAGCATATTGTGTACCGCTTTCCTACTCATTGCTCATATGACTTTACTTCACTTTTGATACTAAAGCAATGCTAGAAGTAAAGAAAAACCAAAAGCAATTACGCAGTCTTGTTGACCAGCATTTGAAAAAAGGGAGAGCAAAAGCAAAACATGTCCATGTCCGGTGCAATAAACATTCATTACGAATGGTCCAAAATGCCACAAACAGACGAAGGATACGGCAAGCAGCCACTAGCCTGGCCTTAGTTTTTATGGCACAGCTGCCACTTGCCAGCAGACAGCCAGGAAATCAAAGCAACACACATCCACATACACACACACTTCTGACACACACAACTCTAACAAGGACATGTAACGGAATTGAACAATAAAATAAATGATATTTGCTCAAGTAGCTGGCCTTCGCTTTTTTAAATTCAATAAAATTTTATGAAAATGCTGCGATTAAGTTGCAAGAAAGGCACATATGTGCTAAAGGATCACAAAAGGGTCAAGGCGTATTGACTTTTATGACAAGGGGGCGAAAATGAAAACTATATAATCAGCGTTAAAAATGCAACAGCTGCTGCAACAATTCCGCCCCGAAACGTGCTGCTCATTTTATTTAACGTTTCGCAAAAAAAAAAAAAAAGAAAAGGAAGGCACCAAATGAGCAAGAAGAGAAATAATTTCGCACTATAAATTCCATTTGCTTATAATTACCAACGTCAGTCGTTCAAGCATTCAGTTTGGTTTTTGTTCTGGACTCTGATTTATGGGTATTTCTCAGAAAGAAATTTCACTAAAATTCTAAATAAATTAAGTTAAGGTAAAATTTCTACTGACTTACTTAAGCTTCACAAGGTCAAGTCGCAATGTACAGGACGCCAGTTAATTCCATTCTTTACTTATCTTATTTTTCGCATTTTATAAATTTTTAGCAAAGTGTATATTAACTTTGCCTGAGTTTAGTGAGAGATAAAACGACTGGCAGAATTCTAGAACGATCGGGATGGGTAATAAAACCGTTTTGTACTTAAAATTTCAGGAATATTTTGTGCTTAGGTGTACTTAAATTAAGTATAAAAAATTCTTGCGTCCAAAAGCGACCGATAATTTTATTTAAATGAGAGCAAATATTTGTGAATCAAGAAATTTTTTGGTTAGCCGTTAAATTCAAGAAAAAGCATTCTTAATTCAAGTACAAAATTTCTTAGACTAAGTTCGAAATAATCTTTAAATGCCAAGCCAAAAAAGTTTGCAATTGAAATTGCGAAATAGTTCTCCACGAATCTGTCCTTAAAGTTTCAAACTGGATTTATCACTTTACTTATGGAGGGATGGCAGATTTCTGGCCTACAGTTATACCTTCTTGGACTTTAATGAGGTCAAGGCAATAAGATCTTTGCAGCCATATTTAATTCGATACAGTGACATCGTTTCAAGCACAAATTGGAATAGCTTAAGAATTTAGGAAGAACATTTTGTACTTATTTTATGTACTCTTATTTGGTTTCAAGACTCTTTTTGGGCTAATAAATTCCAATTTTTTTTCCAAAATTAAAGTTTAATTAGGGAAAAATATTTTATTATTATTTTAAGTAAGCGAATTCTTAAAGAATTAATCTGGATTGGCTTAAGATTTTAACGACCTAAAATAAATATTTATAAGATCTTAATATTGTTCGAAATGTATTTAATATTTCTCGGAACGGTCTGGAATAAAGTATTTCGGGACTTAAAAATTCATATTTGATATAGGAAGATTGTACTTGTATCAAGTATTTTCGTACTTACCGATCTTCCGATCAAATTTTCTGCTTTATTCTATTCTGCTGCATCTGTCAACTCTAGAAAATCGCAAAACAATTGCGTCATTATTATATTTGAACGACCTTACTTCAGGTAGTATTGACAGTACTATGAAACCTTAGATCCTTTAAAATCTTTACCCATTAACGTTCTCGCTGCTAGAATTGTTTCATAATTCAAAGAGCGGCTTCTTAGAATTTAGGGTGACCAAACCACAGCGAAAAGGATGTAAGCAGTCACTGCATCCGAAATGGTCACTCTGGTTTTGTCAGCTGTTGTTTGTTTATAAAATAAGCGGGCAACAGAGATTGTAAAATAAATGTTTATAAAATTGAAATTGGATGGGTCTTTGTGAAATGCGGAGGTCATGGGCATTGCCATGGTTGTTTTCTTGTGTGTATTTCGCGGATCGCTGAAAGAGGATGGAGTGACGTCAAATCGGCAAATTGTTGGTCAAATCCCATAAAAAGGGCTGCATCTCGACCGCTTTGATCAGCGCACGTTGTTCATGCTCCGCAAAGATCTCCAAATTGTTTTTGTTTTGCCTTTTGGTCTTCTTTGAATCCATTTTTTCAAATTGTGTGCTCAATTCTAAGAGGTACCTCTTCGAATTATCAAACATGTTCCATAATTCGAAGAAAAACGATCTGGCAGCCCCATGCACATTATACGAGCGCATTCTAGACGACTGAGTACGGCCTTTTAGAATGCTTTGAGAAAATTCAAAGAGCACATTCGAAGAGCCATGTAATTAGATAGGCAGCGAGAATGTTATTCGTGTCTGAGTACCTAGCTTAAATATTTATCGAACCAATTATTCCCTTAAATTATTCTGAATTTAGTTTTTCCAGCAAAGAAATATTTGTTTTCGTTTTTAATTGTTATGACAAGTTTGCTTGAATTTCAAAAATTGACAACGCTTGAAATGGAGCAAACATTTATTTTTTTGCCAATACTAAGGGAAACTTTAAATCCATCTCGCAATGCATAAAACTTAATTTTTATTTTTTTTGATATAAATTCTTTGCTAAATGAAACTTTCCATTTGAGATGATAAAAATAAAGTTTTCCAGTTGAACCTTATGGAGGGACATTCCAATTTCCAAGCACAGTAAGAATCAAGCAATTCTTAGAAAAAAAAAATTTTTTTTTTAATCATTTTCAAATTTTAACAATTCATTTAATTAGTCTTAAATTTCCAAGCCATTTCACTTGAATTTTCCGAATTAACTAAAATTTCTTACATTTGTTTTACTCTTCGCTTTTCCTATTGAAATTGATAGGAAATAAATTATCAGAACACCTTCCCATTTTGACATTGTATTTCCGCCATTGCCACATTCAACTTAACTTTTTCTTTATTTGGAATTTTAATTAAAAATATTTTTATTTATCGTATTTATTTGTACATTTTTTTCTCTGTGCTGTTCGTTTGCCGTGTTTTCTACGAAATGCGTGTGACAAATGCGTGGCCATAACTTTTTGGGTCTGCCAGGGCATGTGTGACATTTATTACAAAATTTTTAAGGTGCCTGCCCGAGTGCGGAATGCTGGCTAATAAATTGGCTCGCATTTTAAATGGGGGGCAAATTGGTATTGGCAAAGCATATGTGGGTGACGGCGGATTGTCAGATAAATCATGTATTTTATATAAAACAATATTGCTTTTGATTTAAATTTAAATTATAGGTAGATAAATGTGGCAAATTTATGAGTGTAATTAAAAAATGTGTACTGATAATTTAGAGAAAATTTCAGTAGAAGTTGCATCTCAATTCGTGGCACATTAAAGCGGTTGCCAGGCAGATTAATTTGCTCCCATTCGAGAGCAAATGAAGCACGCTAGCTGGGCTAAAAATGCCTTGCAGCGTAAATTACGCGCATAAAATGAACATTAGGTTCATATTTTAATGTGGTTGCGTCTGTGAGGGGATTAGAGGAGATACACATACTCGCACAGGGACATAAATAACAGCAAGAAAGCACCCACCCACTCCCACTCTTCATGCTGGCAAATGCCAGCAACAGAGGCACAAAAAAAGGTTATGCCAAATAACCTGCAGCTATTACAAACATAAACAGACTCCCACACACACACACACACACATACCTACGCAGTCAGATGTGCCTGTGTGTGAACTTATTTCCATTACAAATGAGCTTATTATGCGCTCGAGTCACAAAGTCATTGCGACTTAAAAGGATTTGCATGTGATTAGCAGCACAAAATGTAAACAAAAGTCTTGCGCCAAAGGACAACAACAAGAGTTCTTTATTGTAAATGTAAACTCAACTATTTGATATCCTGGAAAATTTATAATTAACCTGTAAATGAATCCAACATGTAGGGCCGTTTTCTCGTGTTCCTGTTTTTCAAATCCAGTTGCTTTTTGGATAAAATTGAGTTAACTACTTTAAGGCCGCTTTTTAATGTCTATTTTTGTGTCTACTATGATCGGGAAGCGATTTTAAAAACGCGGCCTAAAAGTAGGCAACACAGGTTTTCACAAAAATCCCTAGTTTTAAAAAAACATGAAGATGAGAAAACGGCCCTTAGTTGACATTTTCACTTTAGTTTTTGAATTTTTTACTCAAAACCTCGAATACTTATTTAATTCATATCAACTGTAACTTACCAACTCGTTATTCTTTGAGGTCCAACCCGCTCACCAAATACAGGGTATCCTTAACAAAAGTCAAGAACGATTTGTAAGTACTTGAAAGGTAACCATAAATGTCTCTTCATATGTATGTATCTGTGTATATTTGGCAAATTGCTCACAGGCATTTTGTCCCCCCTCTCGCATAAAAACAATGAACACATCATAATCATAATTTTTGTTGCCTAATTTCAGGGGCGCATGAGTTATGCATAATTTAGCCATGTGTCTCCGCATTTTATAGACAATCACCTACCCATTTCTGGCCTTGGTACTTTTGGT
The DNA here is from genome assembly GCA_018904225.1 of Lordiphosa mommai. Classification (NCBI taxonomy): domain Eukaryota; kingdom Metazoa; phylum Arthropoda; class Insecta; order Diptera; family Drosophilidae; genus Lordiphosa; species Lordiphosa mommai. Next base: position 263,118 of record JAEIFT010000292.1, read on the forward strand.
ACAATTTGAATCGATAATCTCGACACTGAAATTCAAGTGACAGCAGGTAAAAGCTAAAGCTTTGCGCTTCGATTAACTGGCACAAAAGGGAAGGCATCTTATTTTGCATAAGCTTGAAGAAAAAAAATATTTTCCCTGCACAAAAGAAGAAGGCAAATAGAAAAGCACTTATTCCTAGAATCAGCAGGCTGTCAGGGCTGTGTAATTGAAGCTGGCTTGAAAGTGGTACGTAAATATCGATTTCTTTGAAAATTTAAAAAAGAATTCCAAAAGTTTTCATTACACTTGAATAAAAGCGAATCAAGTGCCTCTACAAATAAATAATATATATATTTTTGCATATAATGACGTCAAAATGAATGCCATGACTTGATAAAAAAAAAACACACTCACACACACATTCCACTCACCCGAAAAGCAAACAAGTCAAAAGTGAAAATCCAAAAAAAAAAGATATAAGTAGGAAATAATACCAGACAGATCCTGAATGCATTGAAATAGAACTTGGCACAAAAGACCAGACTTCAAGTTTAGCTAAAAGCCAAATAAATAAATAAAAAAAATAAAATTTTGCAGAAATTGTTGTGCTTTTGAATGAATAAATCGCAAAGCAAATAAAGGTGAATGGCAAAAAGGGAGAGAGAGAGAGTCAACAACAATGGGCAATGATGACGTAAAAGTGGAGCCAAGTGGCATATGAAGTACTTAGCCTAAGTTTAGTTAGGCAGAAGGGTTGAACTTTAAGCTGAGAATTTTGAACTTTAAGAGGAACGCCACGTGTATGCAGCCCGTCGGCTATTGGGCGACACTTGGTTCGGTGGCGATTCGGAGTGTTGGTGGTGGAGTAAACTGTGCATAAAACTCAATCAAGTCGAGACAACAACAACAACAACAAACGTACATGTGTCCCTGCAGGCATGTCAGGACTCTAATACCTAACTCTGACACGCTGTCTCCGGCGCTGCTTATAAAATGGGAATCGTCGTGCAAGACAATGGCATACAGAAAAATCCCATGTTTTGGCTGCAACAATGAGAGGGCATCTCTTTGCCCTTTGGCTGCTTTGGGGGCCCTTTGCGACCCAACGGAAGAAAAAGTCAAATAACTTAAGCAAATGTGTGAAAGCCCAAAGAGTTGCTCGGGTATCGGAGTGTCGGTGAGCCGCCTGGAGCGACTTAAATAAGCATGTGCCTTGTGTGTAGACTTGCTTATGTTAATTTTATTTAGTTTCAGTGGCTGGATAAATTTAAGAACTGAGTGCTGAAGACTGTTAAAAGTCTGCAATTATTTAAGATAAAACATGCTAAAAAGTTGATTCCAAAAATATTAAATTTATTTTCAAACTCTAACAATTTGTTGCAAATTTCTACTGGACCACGAGTGGTGCCCATAAGTTTTTGGATTTGCTTATAACTTGAAGACCGTTCATCTGATCGGGAAACGGAGTACGGAGGATAATTCAGGTATACTAATTATATGTTATGTCCAAAGGGTCCGTATAATCTATCTTAAAAATTGTGGAAGATCGTTCTGATCGATAAGTAATGATGATTTAAATAAATGCATCCAAAATTCGAACAATCTTACTTTAAAATTGTGGATGTTATGAGGTTATATTCAAATTTCGTGGGAGAGCAGAATCGTGAACTTTCTAGTTCATATATAAGAAAATTCTAAGATATTTTAAAAACGACCCTCGCCTGACGGATTACTTTTCCGCCCCTCCCCCTTCCCGCCCCCGGCACGCGCCACGCGTCGATCAAGCACTGAATGCATTTATGTATGTATCCTTATAGGCGTCTAAACTACCGTACTGATCTTCATAAAATGTTTTACAGTAAGTTCATGTCGTTCAGGAAAGAGTCTTAGGCTACGTGCAAAGACTTTGATCCGGTTCGAAAGCAGGTTTAACCCGTTCAAAAGTGGTTCGGAGCGATATCTCTAAAACCACTGAACCGATCTTTATGAAATTTTTACTGCAAGTTCATGTCCCAAGACAGTGAACTGATTCCGAACACGCTGAACCGGTTCAAAACTGGTTCAGAGAATAACTCTCAAAAGTTATTTATGAAATACACTCCAAAAATAACTTTTGAGATTAGTTAAATTAAGACTGAAATTTCACTGATTCAAGACTGGTTCCGAACCCGCTGAATTGGTTCAAGAGTGGTTCAGGGTCATAACTCAGAAGTTATTAAAGCTATGAACTTAAAATTTTATGTGTGAGTTAGTTTTATTAAGACTGATATTTCACTGGTTCAAGTCCGGTTCCAAACCCATTGAACTGGTTCAAAAGTAGTTCAGAGCCATATCTCGTAAACTATTGAAGCTATAATTTGATGTGAAGATTAGTTATTTGGTGTCACAAATTTTACTGGTTCAAGACCGCTCCGAACCCGCTGAGCCGGTTCAAAAGTGGTTCAAAGCCATTTCTCAGAAATTATTAAAGCTATGAACTTGAAATTCTGTGTGTAGGTTAGACATTTGGAGCCAGATATTTCACTGTTTGATGGACAGTTCCAAGCACCCTTAACCGGTTTAATTGTGTCCCAAGCCATATCTAAACCTATTAAAAAGTAGCTAGTTACGAAAAATTAGATGTGTAGGTTTTTAACCGTTTTAATCAGATCAATATCTGTGGAACTATTTAAAATATGAACTTTAAACCTACGGGAATATAGATATGGCATATAGCTGCCATATAAACGGTCGTTCGGAAAATGTCTTAGTTAGAAAAACTTTTTTGTTTTCCATCGTAGCGTCATCAATTTCGTTATGTATTAGTTTTATATGCGCTAAACGGGACACGAATTAACGAGCTGCCTCAGGTAGGTCGGATATATTTTACTAAATTTAAATAAGTCATTAAAGGTTTGGTATTAGGTAAATTCGGAACTCCCACTCTTGGTTCCTCGCATTTCCAGCTGTTTTTTTTCGTCAGTGACGCGTAGACCGGGGCGGACACTAAGCAGTGTCCAAAAAGTATTTCCGCTTATTATCTACGGTTCCTTACGAGGGAGGTGTAGAACATAGTAGATATCGGGTATTTCCGTGACATTTGGGTTGGAATTTGATTGAATGTGATTTTCGCGACACCTCTGATGATCTCTTCTTTATTTTTTCTTTCGAACCATATGATCGTATAACACAATAAACTTGTACAACTTCGATTCGTAAACGGTACGCGTTACGTTATCGCTGAATGCACTTGGCTTCGAGGTAACTGGCACATTCTTATGATCGCCTTTGTGCATAAAGTACATGCCATGTGTTGCATGATTAATAACCTCATAGTTATCATTGGAATTCTCAGATACTTCGCCACTGCGCCAATCGAAATAGCAAAGATCCGTTGTCTTTGGTCGCAATAGTTTGCGTCCCTCAAAAATGGCTTTCCAGTCGGTGGCTCCAGGCATATCCAAATTGCGCTGCCGTAGACTCATCTCGAAGTCAATGTAACCAGATATGTCAAACCCATTACGCCGGCGCACTTGCAAAAAGATAATGGTCTGACAGAGTCTCAGCTTAGACATTGAAATATGTATTTCACTTTAGCCACTCACCGATATTTCTTGCAGCACATTGCGCTCCTCTCGCACTGCCAAAGCCTCTAGACCCTCGTCGTTTCCAGTGAAGTACACACTAAATAGTATCTTCGTGGTAACCTTGGGATTATTCATTTCCTGTATTTGTCGACGTAATCTATAAAACTCGTTTTCATCGTAAATGGCCGCCACACTGCGATAGCCCTGCTTGACTATTTGCTCAATTGATACCTTATGTCTCAAATAGCGATGATCCTCGATCTTCGGAAAGGATGCCAAATATTCAGCATATGTCGAATACTTTAGTATACTGTAATCAGCCATAGCGACGACCTTTGGTTTATGGTGTATGTTAATCGGAATTCTACTTTTAGCTAAAATATATATTTTCGTGTTGTCGAACGAGTTTGTTTGTTTGTAATGAGCTGGGTAGTGGGTCGATTGGAAGTGACAAGTGAACTTTGAAACACATGGTTGCCTAGATTATTGTTGCTAGTTTAAATGCTGAAAAGCCAAATTTCAATAACGGGTTTTGTGTACAAAATCAGCTCAACCTGAAACCAATATTATGATGCACTTAAGACCAAATTCCAATAACGTGCTTAAATGAATCAGAATTATTGGTAACAGGCTGAGAACATTAATGCTAAACCGCAGCTAGATAATATATTTTTTACACGACACCCGATATTAGAATTTGGATTAAATAATTAAATGAGCTTTAAACAATTTTTGGGGCAATTATTAATTTATGGCAGATGTGGCTCTCGTCTGTGACAGCTCACCAACTCCAGCATATTTTTCAGTTCTCTCCATTTGGCCGTCCCTGATCAACGTAGATTTTTCTTTCGAATGTTATTAGTGGGCACCCCTGATTTAAGGTTAAATTTTTTTTTTGTTTTTTCCTACTCGCTTATTTGACCAATACCAACATGATTTATGTATTAAAAGAAATATATTAATTAGACTTACAAAAAAAATGATCTCACTTTCTTTATAAAGATCAAAGATTGGAATTTTTAAAAGGCGCTACCATTGATAACAAAAAAGTTTTTCTCATTAGAATTAGTTTTTAGACCGATCGTTCCTATGGCAGCTATATGCTATAGTCATCCGATTTCGATAAATTTTTCCAGAATTGTGTGGAAGTATATAAAACTAGTATATACAACGATTTTAGATGCTACGATGGAAAACAAAAAAGTTCTTTTCACTAGAACTAGTTTTTGGACCGACCGTTCCTAGGGCAGCTATATGCTATACTTATCCGATTTCAATAAATTTTTCCAGAATTGTGTGGAAGTATATAAAACTAGTATATACAACGATTGGAGATGCTACGATGGAAAACAAAAAGTTTTTCTCACTAGAACTAGTTTTTGGACCGACCGTTTATATGGCAGCTACATGCTATAGTCATCCGATTTTGATCAATTTTTCCAAAATTGTGTGGAAGCATATAGAACTTATATATACCACGATTGGTGACGCTACGATGGAAAACAAAAAAGTTTTTTTCACTATAACTAGTTTTTGGACCGATCGTTCCTATGGCAGCTATATGATATAGTCATCCGATCCGGCCGATTCCGCGTATTGTGCAGCGTATTTGTATTTAAGGACTTTTTGCTAAGTTTGGTCAAGATGGCTTTAAAACTAAGGGAGGAGATAGCATAGAAACAGACGGACAGACGGACGGACCGACGGACATGGCTATATCGACTCAGCTCGGAATGCTAATCAAGAATATATATACTTTATGGGGTCGGAGATGCTTCCTTCTATGCGTAACAAACATCGTAACAGTTTTAATATACCCTCTGAAAGGTATACAAAAATCCGGAATTAAAAAAAAGGTTTATGGGAAAATATCGTTTTCGTAAGAGAGCCAGAGTATTCCGGAATTTATCGCAGAATACTTTTCAAATTGCTGAGATCACTTACTAGACCCCTTTTATAAAAAATTATTCGGTTCTAATATTAAAGACATTTATTCCAATTTTGTATGAATCCTGATTTGATTTCAGCGTTGTAGCTAGACTGGCTTACATATGGCCGAGTTTTAGCACTATTGTGCGCTGGTCTATGTTTTACTGCTATTGTCACTGTACTTGAAAGTACTTTATGCATGAGATCAGGGGTGCCCAAGCGTTATGCACGGACTGACATGGACTGAACATACAAAAAAAACAGACACAGCACCCGCCACTTACAGATATTTCTTCTTCTCTTTGACAAATGAATTTTCTTCTTATACTTATATTGGTGTCTGCTCGACTATACGAAACATTTGGGCACCCCTGCATTAAATCGTATTAACTTATTGTCATACTTTCATTGATGCCAAACATCCCCTCTCCCCATTTCGATTAAAACTCTTCCCGTTGTTCTGTGCTTAGCTTTTTCTTTAACTGTAACCCAAACGAAAACGATTTCAACTCGGTTAGACATTTAGATGCGTGCCATCAAGAGACGAGCATATAAACCGCTACCATTCAACAGCTTGCCACAGTTATCAAAGGTGTTGCTATAAATAACGGCCGGCGGACCCACCATATGCTCCGACGAGAACTCACAACGCTCGCAAAGATTGGGCACAAAACGCACTTCGGAGAAAGTTCCGCGCACAATGGTGTAGCTAAGCATCAAACAGCCACTGCAATTCGATGGTGAGTCCAGTCGCAGTTGATAAACCAGGGAATCCAAAACTTCATCATCGACGGGTCTCTGCCACTTGAGGAGCAAGGCCCAGTGCTGATTAAAGACCCGAAAATTGGCCACCGGCAGGTATTCGTTGAGGGGAAAGCTGCCTTGAATGGAGTGCGGCAAAACATGAATCAGACGCACCGAAATATATGGCAATTGAAGCAGCCCCACCAGGCGGAGAAGCAAACTTTTCTTGGCCACGTGACTTGCTTGTCGCTTACGCAGCGAATCGAGTAGCTCGGCGCCCGTCTTAGAAGGCCACTGGCATATGAGCGCATGTCTAAAAGCAGACCTTATCTCTCCAAACCAGGAACAGCCCAGACGCCTGTACTTGCACCATACCAAACGTTTCTCGCACTCAAACAGAAAATGCTTACGGATCTGGGCACGTAGCATCTCCTCGCCACAACGATCACAAACAACTTGCATTTCGGAAAGCGTACGCTCAGCCACCACATTCCGATTGGGTAGATGGCGATAGATCCTGACGCTGCACGCGAAACATGTTCCCAGTGAAGCGCCCAGCATTTTGTCCATCACGCGCATCTGATAGCAGCCAGCACAAATCAGATGTCCACGCTGGCACTGAAAGAGATCGGTGAATGGAACCGTGTGGCAGACAACACAGCGCACCACATCGCTCAGGCGATGTTCCAGGCTTTCCCCCTCCAACGATGGCGTAGTTAGGCCAGTGGGTGCGGGAGCATTTTGTAGATCTTCATCGCTATCCGCGGAATTCAGTCGTCGACAGGTGGCACAATCGTGTTGAGATGACGCATTATCTTCATCGCTGTCTTCCGTTATAGAGGCCTGATCTGGAGGCTCAGCATCCGGAGCCTCAGACATGGCGATTCCCAGAATAAGTTCGTGGTTGCAAGTCGCTAAGTATTTACAAAATATAGATGAGATATTTGTTTATTGTTTTGTTAGGTTACTCCGGGGAGCTGACCCAACTGTGTCGTTCAATTGATGTGTCGTGAGTTACACTGAAATCAAAGGCATGTTGACCTCAAGCTAAAAGCAAATCAAAATTATTAAATTAGCTCAGGTTTCGATGATCAGCTTATTGGAGGATAGATATTCGGTATATTTTACGCAAAAAATGTACAATATTCATGATTAGTTGACTCAATCTATCAAGAAAAATCACACATGATTTTGATCATAGAATAATAATTGCGATTCTTTTCGTTCCAAATGCATAAGGACGTCGAATTTAAGGGATTTACTAAAGATGGCATAATTAGCATATAATAGCGTTGGACCATCTGGACACTCTGTTTACAAAAAAGCTTTATTATTTCCATCCAAAAAATAAATTGGTTGTGGCATTTTGCCGTTAGCCAAATGTAAGTGACTGAATCGTTTGGTGACTAAACTGGGAGTGAGTAGGAAATAATATGTACATGAGAAAAAGTTAGAGTGGGGAATGAAATGGGAGAGGGTATGGTGTCGCGTGAGCGATTTTTCCTTCACGCAACGCTCGATTCACGAAATGAAAATCTTTTGACGCATGATTCACGGACACAATATATTGAGCGATTCCCGTCACGCACGATTCATGCACGATCACGAATAAACACGTACCAAAAGAATGCATTTGTTTCATTCAGAAGTATTCATTTTACATATTTCTAGTCAGATTTGTGGAAACGCAAACAAAACTGTTAATTCGTGGAACTGTTGTCTTTCTATAATTTAAGTGTGCCCGTGAGTGCCGGTGAGCTTTTGCTAAAAGCGCGAGAATAAGAAAAACAACGGTTGTAAGTGTGTGTGTGTGAGTGTGGCTAAGCGTTGTAAAAAGAAACACCTCCAATTTTTGCATCAAGCAAACATCAATTGCAATGCGTGGAGTGACCTTAATTCAGCAATCAATAGTATATCAGTTCTAGGAATACTTTCATTAATTAAATATAAAAGAAATACAAATTCGTGAATGCTGCATGACTTATATTCACGATGTATAACTGTAACTCGCACGAATCACAGCACACGCACGAAAAGTCTGTGTTTTCTCACGATCACGTAGTGACACGTCGTGACTTACCGTGACACGTTTAAATTCACGCCACGTGCGCACATCTCCATGGTCCATTAGAAAATCGCGACGGTAGGAAGCAAGTGAGCGCCAATTGCTTCCGTTTATAAGCTCGTCCATTTTCAGATCGGTCAGAGTTTCTTTTCCACAGAGTAGCATCCTAAGTTCCTTAAGGATTGGAAAACAAGAAAAAAAGTAACCAATGTCTTTTCTCTCAGGTATTGCTTAGAGTACAATGACTGGGCGTTGAGCTATGTGGAGTATATTTAAGGTAGAGAACTTCCGTTCTTGCTCGGAAATGATTGAAATGGCTGATGTGTCAAGATTGTCCCTAAAATAATTTTGTATACACTTGCAAAGTGTATATTAATTTTGCCCAGAAGTTTGGAACGCATAGAAATATTCATTTCCGACGCCATAAACTATATATATTCTTGATCAGGACGACGAGCTGAGTACATTGCATCTCTTCGTCCGTCCGTCTGTCTGTTTCTACGCGAAGTAGTCCCTCATGTTTATAGCACAAATTTTGCACAAAGAATTTTTTTTTCTGACATATGGCAGATCGGATGACTTTATCTTATAGCTGCCAAAGGAACGATCGGTCGGAAAATAGTTCTAGTTAGAAAAACTTTTTGGTTTTCCATCGTAGCGTCACCTATTTTGGTATATATTAGTTTCATATGCTTCCACATAATTCTGGAAATTTATGAAAATCGGATGACTATAGCATATAGCTGCCATAGGACCGATCGATCGGAAAATGAGCTTTTTGCTAAGAAAAGTTTTTTTTTTAAGGTAGCGTGATCTTATTTTGATTCTCAATGATTTTAAATTTATTAATATCTGATATGTATGTCCTATATAGATTCTACGGGTTATATCAGTGGAGTGAAATTTTTCAAGTGTATTAAAACTTCGGCACAGTCGAAGTTTGCTTTGCCTTCTCGTTTTTCTTTATATTATACCCCAGTTGACTGCAGCAGCCACGAGATTGACTTTCAAGTGTCTGTGATTCAAAGCCGAGCCTTTTCCTGCGGTCTGTGCTCTGCAGAAGTTTTGGTTGTCAAAGTTTCCATGAGCTGTAGTCTTCTATGTTGCATCTAATATTAGGGTCTTTATATAAAAACGGAGCAGTCGTTCTACTTCTTCATATTGGCCGAAGCCCCATCGTTTTCCTCAATGTTTCCTCAGTTGCTTGAAGTAAAATAAACCCCACATAGTTAACATAGGTTCCTTTAATGTGCTGTTAATCGCAACAGTACTTTTCAGCTCCGTATGGGCACAATGTAAACAGTGAAGGAATCATTACTTCTTTTACTTCCTTTTTCGACAAATGTATGAAACTTCGCAGGTCCGAATAGGGCCTAATCGAAAAAACGAACTTACGCTACAATTGAGCACTGTTTTCGGTACATTTAGAATGGATTTTGTTCTGAGCGTATGGTCGGATATGCTTCCCTCTGGCTGTTGGAAAGAGACAAATAAGTGCCATTCGACTCACACTTCCTTCATCTTTGAACGCACTTGAGTTGAAATCATTTTATTTACTCTGTAATGCTTCATCTCCTCCATCGTTGAAATGAAGCGATATCCATCTATAATTATGACACCACCTGCGCCGCTTTTCATTTCCTTACCATTAACGTGTTTCCCCCTCGTTCAACCACAAGCCGTTGTAGGTACATAAGTGCACACCGAGCTTCCGTTTTGCCATACCAATTGACATTTATGGCTTGTGCAAGCATGCAAATCCAACGATAACACGCCTCACCACACGCCAAAGTGTGGGCCTAGCACAAAAAAAAAAAAAGAAGTGCTCAACTCAAGCAAACTTCAGAGTGAGAAGCGTGGGCTGTGCAAATGGCACCATTTGAAGTGGAGGAAGGAGTCAAGCTTCTATCTATATTTATTCATAACTACAATTGTGTTTCCTTTCTTCCTGCCTGCCTTCGGCTCATACGCATTGGCAAGCAGCTGTCAAGCATGAATTTTTCTCTTAAATTGTCTTGTTGAAAGAAAATCGCACACACTTAATGCCTGGGTAAAACCGATTTGCATGTCACTTCAACAGCAGGAGCCGAAGGAAATGCATTTCCACACTGACAGTTGATAAACGACATGCTCTGAGTACTTTGCTTTTCACATGTAAAAATGGCAAACAGAAGTGAGAACTGCACTTATTTCAATTCGCGTTGTGTCTCACAGTGCTGAAAGTGAGTGATGATTGTCAGACAGGGAATGTTATCTGCCCCAGCTCCTACGGGCTTAACGCTCACTTGTTGCCCCAGGCTTTGCATAATTTATGATCTTTGCTGTAATTGCGCTATTTTATGTCTACACTCTGGCCAAGATTTAACGACCCACCCGTTCATATCCACATCCACTTACCACATGGCCTCCTCAATGGTTGTGGCAGCGGCGGCGGCGGCGGCATCTTCTTATCAAGAGTGAAGAGAGAAGCGGCCAAAGGCTTGGCGGGCACTTAAGCCCTTTAAAATTTATGTCAAATGCATTTGTAAAATATGCCAAACGTACGAGTGGTAAAACCGATTTCTAAGCCATTTAAACTAACCGTGCACAGTGGGTGGAGACAATGCGAAAAGAGGGACAAAGTGTGTGATAAAGAAAGGATTTTTCCTCAACTTGAATCCCTGAAGAGCATTTTTGCAATTCTATTAATTTCTATGGAATTTTATCAACCGCTTCACAAACCTTTGAAAACTAAACTGGAAAAACCCATTCCATTGGCAGCTGTATGTTATAGTCATTCAATCCGGGTGGTACAAGCATATATGACATATATATATTTTAAGCAAGCTTCTCGACAGCTAAAGGACAAAGAAAAGTTTCATCTTCAAAACGCTTAAATTTAAATATCAACATTTGACTTGCAAAGGACTGCAGAAAACTATGACGAGACGTGACAAACTTTGAGATGAAAAAAATATATTTTGTTTTAGGTAATTTTCTTCATCTTAAAATTTGATTACTCTCTCTAAGTTTTAATCTTTTACATTCATTTCTTTCTGGCACCTGATTCTTTAAAAAATAATTTTATATACTGACCTCTCGCCATCCTTAGACATACAGCCCCATCTTAAAATTTGTTTTAAAAAATAACGTTCAGAGGCCTAACTTTTTCTAAGCGAGTTGCGGCTGTCATTTTTTCTTCTTAATTTGTGCTTTTTACGGTATACTTAGTTCGGATCAAAAATTTTAAAGTTTTTTTTTTTTTCTTTTTCAAGGAAGAACAAAAACATAATTGCAAAATTATTAAATATCAGCCTTGGCACCAGTTTTCGGAGACACCTCATAAAAAAGTATCCTAGCGGTGAACACGATAACTGTTGATAGATTCAACTAAAATCAATAACCAAAAAAAAAATTGTTGAAAATAAACTTTTTTCCCCCTCTAGTAAACCCTTGTAACCCCTTAAGGAAGGGTTAAAATTTGAAGGAACATCGGTTCACTTGTTTTTACGAAAAGTGTCCAAAGTAGAGATGGGCGCGTTTCGAATATTTTTAACACGACACGAACACGGACGGCATATATTTCAAACAAGCACTGCACACGCTCGGCCAAAAATTTCAAAAACCACGACGCACGACTTTACCGAAAATAAAAACGAGAAGGCAAAGCTAACTTCGACTGTGCCGAAGTTTTAATACACTTGAAAAACTTTACTCCAACTGTTTTAACTGGAAAAATATATATAGGATATAGATATCAGATATTTAAAATTATTAAATCATTGATAATAAAAATTTGATACCATAAAAAAAAACTTTTCTTAGTAAAACACATTTTCCGACCGATCGGTCCTATGGCAGCTATATGCTATAGTCATCCGATTTTGATAATTTTTTTCAAAATTATGTGAAAGCCTATAAAACTAAAATATACCAAGATTGGGGACGCTACGATAGAAAACAAAAAAGTTTTTCTCACTAGAAGTAGTTTTTTGACCGACCGTTTATATGGCAGCTATATGCTAAAGTCATCCGATTTTGATACATTTTTTCAGAATTGTGTAGAAACATAGAAAACAAATATATATTACGGTTGGAGACGCTACGATGGAAATTAAAAAAGTTTTTCTCACAAAGACTTATTTTTCGACCGATCGTTCCTATGGCAGCTATATGCTATAGTGACCCGATTTTGATACATTTTTCCAGAATTATGTGGAAGCACATAAAACCAATATATACCACGATTAGTGACGCTACGATGGAAAACAAAAAAGTTTTTCTAACTAGAACTAGTTCTTAAACCGATTGTTCCTATGGCAGCTATATGATATAGTCATCCGATCCGGTTCCGACATATTAGTTGCGTGCAGTAAAAAGAAGACTCTGTGCAAAATTTCAGCTCGATAGCTTTAAAACTGAGGGACTAGTTCGCGTAGAAACAGACAGACAGACAGACAGACAGACAGACAGACAGACAGACAGACAGACGGACAGACGGACGGACGGACAGACGGAATTGAACTCAGCTCGTCGTCCTGATCAAGAATATATATAGTTTATGGGGTCGGAAATGAATATTTCTATGCGTTACAAACTTCTGGGCAAAATTAATATACACTTTTCAAGTGTATAAAAAATATTCCTTAATTATTTTTATAATTAAAGGGGCATTTATCATGATCAATTTTCTGGGTATAAACGAGTTAATATCTGACCAAAGGCATACAAACTAAGTAGGCTCTGTAATACAACTTCAAATGAGCGCCCTTCCCTGCGATTCTTAAATTTTGTACTTCGTTCAAATTGTGTACATTTTTCTCAGTCAGTTGTTCGCTTTCAAACAGCACGGACTGCATTCGATTTTTCTTTATTTAATTTAATTTCAACCTTGGGCTTTCACATACTTCTATGTCATCGATCTTCTACTTTCATTATTCATTATTTCATTATTTGGACTTTCTCTAACTCGACATCATCCGTCACTGGGCCATATTCTTTATTTCTTTATTATTCAGCTAATAGTTTTCATACATAACCTGCTTAATGGGTGATTTTTTGAAAATTTAAGAAAATATACATAACACTACCCATTGAAGACATTATTTTTATAATGATGTATTTTGAAGTGATGAATTCAAAAATGAATTTCAAAATTTTTTTAAATTTCCTTTAAGCCATATCTCGGGATATAAACTTTAGATGGAGTCAAGCAAGGGATTAATCAAAAGGGCATGCAATTTCGAATAATCTAGTTAAAGAACATTTTCCAATCGGTTTAGTAGTTTGATAGTTAGAAACAAAAATATTTCGAAAAAATTATTTTTTTCTCAAAATCGCGAAAAATTTGATTTCCTAAAATGTGTAAATGGTTGAAAATTAAAATTTGAAAATTATTTTTTCTTTTACACTTGCGAATTGTAATTTTACAAAAAACGAGAAGGCAAAGCTTCAACTGATTTAACCGGTAAAATATATATAGGATATAGATATCAGATATTTAAAATTATGAAATCATTGATAATAAAAATTTAATACCATAAAAAAACTTTTCTTAGTAAAACACATTTTCCGACCGATCGGTCCTATGGCAGCTATATGCTATAGTCATCCGATTTTGATAATTTTTTTCAAAATTATGTGAAAGCATATAAAACTAATATATACCAAGATTGGGGACGCTACGATAAAAAACAAAAAAGTTTTTCTCACTAAAAGTGGTTTTTTGACCGACCGTTTATATGGCAGCTATATGCTATAGTCATCCGATTTTGATCAATTTTTTCAGAATTGTGTGGAAACATATAAAACAAATATATACTACGATTGGAGCCGCTACGATGAAAATAAAAAAAGGTTTTCTCACAACGACTTATTTTTCGACCGATCGTTCCTATGGCAGCTATATGCTATAGTAATTCGATTTTGATACATTTTTCCAGAATTATGTGGAAGCATATAAAACTAACATATACCAAGATTGGGGACGCTACGATAGAAAGCAAAAAAAGTTTTTCTCACTAGAACTAGTTTTTTGACCGACCGTTTCTATGGGAGCTATATAATATAGTCATCCGATTTTGATAATTTTTTCCTGTATTATGTGAAAGCATATAGAACTAACATATACCAAGATTAGTGACGCTACAATGAAAAACAAAAAAGTTTTTCTTAGTAGAACTAATTTTTTGACCGACCGTTTCTATGGCAGCTATATGTTATAGTGATCCGATTTTGACAAATTTTTCCAAAATGGTGTGGAAGCAAATAAAACTAATATATACCACGATTGGAGACGCTACGATGGAAATCAAAAAAGTTTTTCTCACAAAGACTTATTTTTCGACCGATCGTTCCTATGGCAGCTATATGCTATAGTGATCCGATTTTGATAAATTTTTCCAGAGTTATGTGGAAGCTTATAAAACTAACATATACCAAGAGTAGTGACGCTACGATGGAAAACAAAAAGTTTTTCTAACTAGAACTAGTTCTTAGACCGATCGTTCCTATGGCAGCTATATGATATAGTCATCCGATCAGGTCGGTTCCGACATATTAGTTGCGTGCAGTAAAAAGAAGACTCTGTGCAAAATTTCAGCTCGATAGCTTTAAAACTGAGAGACTAGTTCGCGTAGAAACAGACAGACGGACAGACGGACAGACGGACGGACGGACAGACGGAAATGAACTCAGCTCGTCGTCCTGATCAAGAATATATAGTTTATGGGGTCGGAAATGAATATTTCTATGCGTTACAAACTTCTGAGCAAAATTAATATACACTTTTCAAGTGTATAAAAAGGTTAAGAAATTTTTTATATTTATATATTTATTCATAAAACATATTTTAATTTAGAAAAAAAGGTTTATCAAGATTTCCGCTAGTCGCTTGCTTAAGATTAGGCACGAAGGTGAAAAGAGTCTCTCACTGGTGGCAGAGCTAGTCGGAATATTTAAAATTTGCTTAGAAAGCTTTTGCATCAGTTTTAAATTATTTGTAATTTTCCATAACAGTAAAACATTAATCTCATGCTCATTTCACCTTTTATAGTATTTTTAGATTCAACGTCAACTGCGCTTTGATCTAACCTAGGTTTGTCGATAGAAATTTAGTATATTTTATTCTGTTAGGTCCAATTGTCAAATTGACTTAGTATTTTTTCATAGTGTTAAGTCAAGCAATCGTGTTCATCGTGTTTTGCCGTGTAAAGTCGTGTTAAATCGTGTTCGTGTTTTAAGGGCTAAAAACTGACACACACGTGCACGCACGAAACCTGATGTTGTAACACGAATACGTCGTGTTGAGTCGAGCGTGTTAGTGTCACGAAAAAAAACACGATACGCGCCCAACTCTAGTCCAAAGACCTTAAAAACCACGATTTAAGCAAACCCAGACCGGTCTAGTACCTAATGGACTGATTAAAATAAAAATCCGCTATATGCCAGAGTTTTATTCTGATTGACTTGAAACTTTGGGAAATCATTTTAGTCAGTCGAAAAATTATTAATCATTTTAGTCATGATCGACTTAATGTTAAACGGTACGCTTAATATATTTGATTATGGTTTATGTTAATTAAAATATTGGCCCAATTATAACAATCAAAGAATTAAAACAACGATGACGAAACGAGACCTTCCAAGATGACTATTTCGCATGTTTTCTCTACGCAAATGAAACAGCTCCACCTTTCGTAGCACTATAAGTAAACGAGTGGCCACTGGTGTTTTTCTGAGGGCTCTCTATTCCCACATCGGCGCCTACGTGTCCTTCGACCCGAGGAATCTGACTCTAAATTCTGACACGGTTGAAGTTTTACAAGGACCCTCCCCATCTCCAACTTTCTCCACTTATACCCGCCATGTTTTTCACTTTAACAACTTTTTGGGTATTTTTCTTCATTTCTGTCCATACTGTACGTTTTATGCCACCAAGTCTTTTGTTATACCGACGATCTGATTTCCCTCTGTCACTCCCGCTGTTCTCTTCCTGCATTTTTTTGTATATTTTCACGAGCATTCTCGCACTACTTACGCTCATGTCTAACTCTCAATAATTTTGTGAGTTCTTAACTCGGGATCCGGTCACCGGTACGTGGAAAACCGTTCGTCAAATCCAGTAGTAAAACCAACGGTGTTTTCAGAACACAATCCATGGCATTGAAAATTGTCCCGATCACCCGTTTAAAGGGCGATAATCAACACAATCGCATGTCCTCTTTTTTCCACTAAAACAACTGGCAGCGTACTCGACGTGCTCGGCCTGAGATTTTCTCCACTAACCAGTGTACGCTATCAACGACTCTTGATCCACACTGCCATACGTCTCGGATGCTGGATACACGGCACCTCATCTGTCAGGAGAATTTTCATTGCGACGGAGAATTGGATCCTTATCGGCTTATACGATCGTACTAGATGCCAACCTCCACTTGAAGCTGTTTGTTAAATGGGACAACTCAAAAATAACTTGAATACCGTTCCAGCTTAACATGCCAGGCTCTTGAACTCATTTCTAAGTTCAAAACAAGAATCATTTTTCTGGATCAGTATTCTCACACGCCACCTTGCTTTGATCTCAGTTTACGCTTAACACTGTACCCGCCTCAGTAACCTGCATGTCCACAGTTCTCAAAATTGTTCTTCCGAGAATTGCTTCAAATCCCATGTCATCATCCGAACCACATGGAACTCGACTTCATCTGTATGTTGTCAATTTTAACGGGAATAACAAAACTACCAAATGTAAGAACCCGGCTATTGCCTATACCAGTTAGATACTTGGAACAACCTGTTAACTGTTTGATTCCTAACATGAAAACGATTTCGCTGAGACAAAGATCCGCTCCAGTATCAATAAGACCTTTGCAAATTACTGGGCCACACTCAACATCCTTCAACTCAAGACCAGAAGATGTGAAGGTACTTGACGGTTTATTCGACAACTTCCTACCTTGAACAACGTTTGTTGATTTTTCGTGCTTCAACTGGCTTTCAGTATTGCACTGCGCTGCACGGTGTCCCGACTTACCGCATTTAAAACAAGAGAAATCTTTTTTGTTACAATCTTTCATTACATGCGATTCGTCACCACATTTAAAGCATTTACGCACCTATCAACTTTCCCCTCTCTTCCCGCTACCGATTCTTTCTTGACAAAAGTCGATCCAAGTTTGTTTGACGACGCACTTGAATAACGCGCTTTGATAAATCTCAATTTGGACTTTTAGCTGCTTAATCGTCTTTGCTTGATAAATAGCATCTTATTTGTCCTGGAATCAGGAATCTTCGATAAGTACTCAATCAGGCTTTCATCCTCAAGAACTATTGGCTTAGCAATTTCCATAAGGGCGTACAGGAACTCTTTTTTAACGTCTCATTTTCTTCCTGACGCTTTCCCAACCGCTTATGAATTTCAGCAGACGACACCTTGACCTGAAATTCTTCTTTAAGTACCCTTTTCAACGAAATCCAACTATCAATACCCCCTCTGACTACGAATGAACGACTTTGTGCACCTTCGAGTAACTGCTGGCTTACGACAACGTAAGTCACTCCACTGAACCGTAACTGCACATTCCTCTAATTCACAGACCCATTGCTCAACACAAAGAATTAGTCCCATCAAACTTAGAAACGCTACCTTCTACGTCTTTGCGTAAACCATGACCGAACTCTTTCAGGCACTTGCATCAATGGTGCTGTATGAGTTGAACCATCGTCATCAGCTAAATTTTTTCGTCTTCATCTTCAAGCCCATAATGAGACAGTAGTCTTTCTGTAACACACTTTTCCGACCCGTTGTAGCTAACTGCAACTCTGCTAGCTTTCTTTAAGATCGTCTACACGAAGGCTTAAGATCTCGTTTCTCTCCATCTCACAATATTATCAGCAAATAAAATAAAATTCTGTTAATTCAACACACCTTGTTAATATGTTAGATTTTAAACTTAACGTATTATGTTAAATAAAAATGTAGGCTATGTTAAGATAAAGTGTTGATGCACATAAACTTAATTTCGCTAACAGTCAGCTCCGACAAGTCAATCAGCTAGAGATTCTTTAAATCCGCTTCTCGGCTCTTGCCACCGCCTGTGACCACGTTCTTCTTCGCGTAGTTGCCCAAAGTGTATGCAGCGCACAAGTACACCACCCACCGCCAACACAAATGCCCGTTGCTCGAAATAACAGCCCTGCAACTCACCACATGAAGTTCGTCGTTTATCACACAGATCGACACACCAGCCTTCTTGTTGCCGTCTTTCTGCTCTTTACAGCACTGCTCAACAGAACAGAATTGTTCCAATAACAACGCACCAGCTATCTCGCCTGCGTAACCGCTTTGATCCAGTTCTCTGTTAGCGCGTTTCACTTAACTCACGCAACAGTCGTCTGTCTGCGTATTGAAACAACCCCTTGCTGCATTTTCTACGCACCAGCTCATCCGCCTGCGTAACCGTTGACCAATTTTCAACTCCTACGACCAGCTCTTCCGCCTGCGTACCAGATTATCTTTTGATTCTGCTCGAGAATATTTCACTTCTATCTCAATCGTTCGAAACACCACTCGTCCGTGTTCACAGTTCCGTTGACATTTCACGCACACCAGCAACCAATACCACACAAAATTCTCGAAATTTGTCACGTTTGTTGTGCGTCACACTTGTCTCGCTCCTCTCTCACTCATGCGCTTCCCAATTTCGCAATTGTTTCTCAGTTTTCCACGAATTTCACACAGTTTTCTTAAAACACACTTTTCACACTTTTGTCTTTTAATTGTTGTCCTTGATCTCACGACCCCCAATTGTATGTTTCAAGTTAATTTACTACTAATAGAAACACTTTGTTTATATACTCCTGATTTGTTAAAAAGTGATTCTAAATAAATGAATTATTTTGAGAAAATTTTCAAAACATATTTAAAAACTTCTTGAATGGTAACTTAAGTTTCATAAATAAGGAAAATAGTTTTTATTTACATTATCGAAAAAATAAAAAGCTTAAGGTAAGAAAAATGTAATCAAACTTCCTCTTCTATTCTTTTTGCATTTACAATTTTGTATGTTACTGGAAAAATTGTAAAAAATAATTAAAGTTTAAGTTTCATAAGTAAAAGATAAATCACTTGGGTCGCCAGCAATCTACGAATTTCAAATAAACCAAAAATAATCAAATTTGACTCTTAGTACTTTCACTCAATTGCTTAAATCTCTTCTAATTGTACATATATTTTTGTCATTCTGAAACTAGATAATTAGAAATTGCTTACTCCATATTAAGTTTCTAACTCGAGATATGGCTTAATATGTAATGGTACCTTCCAAAAAGAAAAAACATAAATTTTATCTCAAAAACAAAATTTTTGAATTTAATTTTTGAGTTCAGCATTTCAAACTACAAAACTTAATGGCTTCCATGGGACTTTTTGGCTGTAATCTAGCGTAATTAGCATTATACTACATTGGACCATCTGGTCACTCTGTTTATGGTTAAACTTTATTATTTCTAACGATTTCAACCTTTGTGCCAAAAAATCACTATTTTGTTTTTATTTAAAGAAAGCATTCACTGAGAGACACCAAAATGAGAATTTCGGTTAAAGGTTATAATTCGGGTATCAGTTTCGATAAGGTAACCAGATTTTTATTTCGGTATACCGGTACAAGAATAATTTTTTTTAATATTCAAATTTTAAAATTGTTTTCTAAGAATATGCGACATGAAACAACGTTTTTTAAAATATACCGATTTCTATCGGTTTTTATTTTTGGACAAACAAAAAAAGCCCGTCCGGGCTTCCAGTGGTATTTCAACACACACAGGAAAATCGACTCAGAATTAAGAAATTCATTATTCTTTTGTTGCCCAGATAAGCTCGCCATAGCGCCGATTTCTCATCTTCCACATACAACTATCAGTCACTTAATCTTACAAATAATAGAGTAAATTGAAAATTTATACTTCTTAGGGCCGATTTCTGATCTTCAAGATAGCCAATATGTGTTAGATAAACTTTAATTTCTGATTTTTGTTAGTTTCTGTGACAGACTTTGCATTCTAGGAGATGAGAAATTGGACCTAAATTGATATAAAATCTTTCTAAAAAGCAGAAAAATAATTCTTAATAGTGGTTTGAAATAATCGGTATTCCTGCCATAAATAGAGATTGCCATTTGGATAGATTTGATCCCATACTATTATACTAGGGTTCAGTACAGCCCATAATACGCTGGTAAAATACTTAAAGGAACCGGTATTAGCTTTTCGGTATGAATCCGGTTTTTTGGTTCCTAATATTGTATAACGGCTTTCGGTTCTCAAAAAATTTTAATATCGGTTCCGATACCGGTATCTGGCTTTAAACGGTTTATTTCGGTTAACGGTTCCGTTTACGGAATTGTTTGCTGGTAATTATGATCTTAAACTGGTGAATAAATCAAGGTACGTTCAGAACAACCATAGTGGGATCACTGAAAGGTTTTACAGGAGCTCTACCAATAATAATTGGGGCGTTTGAGCCATGCATTAGGAAAAAACAACACAATTTGAGGAAAGGCTCACAGATGCGATTTTTGTAGCATAATAATGCTTGGTCACACTTAGCTGAACTTGGACGTCTTGCTTTACCCGCTTTATTAACCAGTTATTGCCACACTTGTTCCAGTCGGTTTGGTGAACCCAAAAAAGATTAATATCTTTTAAAACAAATCAGATGCTTTACTGAAGTCCGTAAATTTTTTCCCAGCTTCGTTTCCCAATTATGGAAGTAAATTCGAGAAGAGTAAAAGTAGAAATGTTGATCAAAATAAATTTCAGAAATTTTTTCTCGCTTTGAACCTCTTTCTATACATCTCCAGCCCAGTGTCCGCCAAACAGGACCAAAATTTTCCCACTGCCATCCGCCTTTCCTAGTAAAAACAAAGTAGGTACGGCGAAAAAATCTTTTTGTGCATTTTCGTGCAGTTGGTTGTGGGGAATATTCGTGCACAGAAAATGTAATTTTTAGTGTACGTTTTCTTTTTTGTTTTTGTCCCTCTTCTGGGGGGGAGGAGGGACCTCTTCGGCCACATATGCATATAACTTGCAAATGCTACAAAATGGCGACAGCGGCCACGTTCCCCGCTGTCTCTGCTGTCTTTATCAGCAGCGCCATCGTCGTTGTCGTCGTCGTCGTGGTCTTCCGTGTTTTTGCTTGGCCCTTTTTATATAGAAAATACATTTTCACCATTTTTGCCTGTAAGCACTTGGCAGCGTCTTGACTTACTCGGGCTTTTCGTCCTTGTCTTGCAGTGTTTTTCATCCTTTATCTTATGCAAATAATGCATGCTGCATGCAAAAATGCCTGACGCCAGTCGAATTCCCCAAACAGATAGGCAGGTGTGTGCACTATTTACACACGTGATAGTGCACCCCAATTTGGTCACGAAGTGTTGCGAAAACTCCCTAAGTAGGCACGAAATTTCTTTGAAAACTGGGCCATTTTAAATTCCAAAATCCTGTTCACTTGCATATGCCACAAATCAATACGCACTTCTGTGCAAATTTGTTTCAGACGGCAGAGTGTGACTGTGTGCGTTCATATGTATATATTGTGCAAATAAAATGGCACCAACAAGCAGCACGCACCATATTGTATTTATGTAAATTTATTTCCGTTACATTTCCGGCATTCAATTGAAAATCGTTGTGTGATTTTTCTTTCATTTTTTTTTGTTTGTTTACTCTGCTGTTCGCCAAAGAAAAATCGGCCGAAAAAACTACAAATATGCGTCGAGGTTGTTCGCTGTGGCATGTAAAATGTGGCAAGTCAATCTGAATAACAGATTTTTGTTTCGCTCACACGAACAACCAAATTGTATTTATATTTAATTTATGAAAAAGAAAGTGTGTGCGCGTGGGTGTACAATTTGGATGAGATTGTTTTTTAAAATTAAAATTATTTAAGTCCAGATTGTAATTACAAAAAAAAAAATCGTGTGTTGTTTGTGCATACGAAGCAAGAACCAAAGAAGTCGAACGTAATCTGGAATAAATTATTTGATGGTTCGGGTGGTATAAGAAAACATTTTATATTACGAAGACTTTTCACCTGAACTCGTTTCGAGCATTACTTTTTTAGTGCCTGTTGTATGATATTAATTTCTTATTGAATCGTTCGGAAAGATCGAACCCAATAGAATAAACTCCGGTGCATAACTATAGCCGCACCCAACCTTTTTCAGTTTACGTTTAGTTAGTGTAGGAAGAGTATCAATAGGCGATTAGAAATAAAAAGAGAGTTAAGAATTAGATAAACAAGAACCAAAAATACAACACTAGCAATGCAAAATTTACCGTTAAGATTTAATTTTCGTTTTATGCTTGGTGCATAACTATAGCCACACTGTTAAATTTCTTATTCTGTGTTTGGTAAGCGATAATTTCGGTTGTTTTAGTGAATTAAATAATTAAAATTTACATTTTTCTGAGGAATAAAATAATATGCCACAGAGAACTTTGCTTCCGATGTCGCAAAAGGACAAATTACACTGTACAAGTCGAAAAAAGACATGACCATCTTAACGAATTTCTCTTATTTTGGGTCCTGGGAATCGAACTGCATTATTAGTTTTATTAGTTATGACGATGGCATCATACAAAAATTTGCTTTAAAGTTTTTCATCAAGTTAAAAATTTTTATAAATTGTAAAAAAATTATATCTGATTCTTGTGAAATCTGAATAAATACATTTAAATGTCCTCTAATTTTCTAAATTTACAGATTTTCGATATCATTTCAAAAGTTATGGTCCGAAAATAAAAATAATTGCAACCTTTTTAAGATAAAATTTTTTACAACAAATTATTAAAAATTTCCAAATATAGAATTGAAATTTTGTTTTAGATTTTTTTGTTTTGCATTATTCATATAGCTTGGACATTCCCCTTTCATCCTCTTCAAACCGTTTTTAAGTATTCGCAATAGTTAAGCAGATATCGCCATTTTAGTGGAGCAATGTTCTTGCTACAGTGAGTATATTTTACGTTGGTCAAAACTTTAAACGCGTTTTTCTCGAAACCACGTTTTTTGACCTGGTAGCCATGATTCCGCCAGTTCTACTAAACCGATTTTGATCAGCCATGTTGCAATCGACGCATAATTGATGTAATTATGGCCCGTACCTTAATCATGAGGAAAAACATTTTTTTGTAAAATTTTTTTTTAACTAAACTACAAAAAAAAATCTTAAAAAATCAAAATTTTTTTAAATGGGCGCCAAATTTAAAAAAAAAATCAATTAAAAATATGATTACGGTTTCAATTCCGATAACCTGGAGTCCCGGAATCATGGCTACCACCTTTACACCTTTGTTTTTGAGACCTTAATTGGCAGGCCATTAACTTTTTGAACAGCTCAGTATTTTTGGATTAAAGTTTACTTAAGATGCAAAATTTCGTGGCTCGATCAAGTATGTTGACGTGGTCATGATTCAAATCATATGAATTAAATCAAAATATAAACAACCTGATGCTCCAAAATGATTTATAAATCACCTTAAATCAGTATTAAATGATTGAATCAGATTTAATCTTGATGATTTATAACTCAAATGAATAAATTCTTTTTTTTTAAGGGGGTATTCTACCTTTGAACAGCGTCTTATGAGTGTTTTTTAAAAAATTTCTGGAAAGAAAACTATAAGAGCTTTTTCGATTTGTTTTTTTGTTTTGTGTTATTTATTAATTAATTTAAAAAAAAAAACAAAAAATAGGAATTCGAGGGCTGTTCAAAAAGTTATCGGCCTGCCAATTAAGGTTTAAAAAAAGGTGTAGTGGTGGTAGCCATGATTTCGGGACTCCAGGTTATCGAAATTGAAAACGGTAAATGAGGTTATGATCATTATGATTATGAATTTCTAATATTTTTTTGAAAAACCGGCGGCCATTTAAAAAAAAATTTAGATTTTTCAAGTTTTTCTTTTGGAGTTTAGTGTAAAAAAAATAGTTAAAAAAATGTTATTTCTTATGATTGAGGTACGGGCCAGAATTACATCAAATCTGCGTCGATTGCAACATGGCTGATCAAAATCGTTTCAGTAAAACTGGCCCAATCATGGCTACCAGGTGAAAAAACGTGGTTTCGAGAAAAACGCGTTTAAAGTTTTGAGCAACGTTGAAAATATTCACGTTAGCAAGAACATTGCTCCACTAAAATGGATATATCTGCTAAACTATTTCGAATATTTGAAAATGGTTTAAAGGGGATGAAAGGGGAATGTCCAAGTTATAATAATAATAAAAAAAAAATTTAAAAAAAAAAATTTTCAAAGGTAGAAGACCCCCTTAAATCAGGTTGTGAGTGAATTGTGAATTAATTTCGAAATGATTGATTAATTTAAAGCCTTGATTGCACCATTTGAGATACAAAATTTATGATTTTTTTGTGTGACATATCAGTTTGTGGAATCGGCTTATTTAGATTTATTTAAAAATTAACTATTAGACTGTTTCAGCTGCTGAACTTTAACATTGTTTATGAAAATATCGGCGTAACGGTTATGATAAAATGTACTTTTTCAGTTACAAGTTCGGTTACAAATTGAAATCTGTCAACATCGTTTAACCGATCATCTATACTTAAATCTTCTTTATGAACATTCTTATTGTCTTTATTTTCAATTTTAAAGACCCAAAACAATTCAAAGTCTAGCCCTAGACAGATTCCCTTCAACACACACACACACAAAACTTTTTAACGGACCCGGAAAAATGTCAGTGGGGAAAAATGCCAGGCCTGCTTTTGCCCAAGCATCTCTCTTCCTATTTTCCTGGCTGAGACACAGGCAGGCGACGTGACATGTGACAAGAACTTGCCGCGGCATTGCTGCAACAGCTGCTGTCGTCCTCCTTCTGCTGCTGCTCGGAAAATGATGAATGTGCCAATGTTTGCAGGAGCCTGGGCAGCCTTTGGCAAGGCCTTCCTGGGATACACTCTGCCAAACTTCTTTTGGCAATGCGTTGTAGTTTGGTGGGAAAGTTTTGTGGCCGCCAAGTTTTAGTCCATTTTTGGGATTATTAGACAACACTTGGTGGAACATGAAGACCAAGTTTATCAACACAAAAGTTTTTGTAGTGTAGAGTAGTCGTCATAAATGGTAAATGGGTTTGCATTTGCCGGCTAGGCCTGCCGACACTCACTGACACAACTTGCATTAAACCGCAAAATAGTTTGTGGACTGCAGGAAATTAAACTCATGTGATACCAAATCAGCAGTTTGATGAGCATTTTCTATTGTCTGGCTTATAACATTTCTTACTCAAAAACTCGCAGATCTTTTTAGCGTTTAATTAAGCTCATGCCAAGAGAATTTTGCAATTTCCTATGCAACGGCAACTCACTCTAATGTGGGACAGAGACAAAGAGAGAGAGTGCGATAGAGATCGCGATAGACAGGGACAATTGTGAGTCTTTTGTCTGAGTCGGTTCGGAAAACAATGAACTGCCATTGTCTGGCTTTTAGCAGCAACAAAAGCCAAAGAGCCAAACAATTTAGATATGAAATGAATTTGGGCGTTTGAACTGGAGTTTATGTACATATTGCCGTGGCCAGGCACTGGGCAAAGAAAGCTGTTGGAAATGAAATGAAATTATGTTATGATATGCATAAACCTACTCCATGAATAGAAGCATAATTATTATTATTGTCTGTCTGTCGGTATTCATAATCTGCTTAAGGGGCCACAGCAAGTGAGCCAGGCAATAGAAGTTCTTTAGGTAATAAAATGCAGCTGAATAAATTGTTTGTTAAATGGAACTCCATGCTAACTACATTGAGTTCACATGAATGTAAGTTGAAAGTGTGGGGGTTAGGGCAATAATTGTATAATTAATCAAAATTTAAGCAATTTAAAACGAATTATGAATAGTTGATAACAACAACAAATTGAATGCATTTTAATCAATCTTTCATATTAAAATACAATTTTAGTTACTTGAGCTGTTCATTTTCATCGCAAACAATGGAGGAAAGTTTACTTCGGTGTACCAATGTTCAAAATCCATGTAGGATTTTGGAAAACTTTATAAAAAAAAAGCTTTATAATGATTCTGAATTAAGGCTTAATCTGAAAATTGTTTTTAATATGTATTCAATCGAAATGCTCTGCCATCTCGTTACAAATGTTCTCCAACTCTCCAAATGCAATTCTACAGATTTCCGAGCGTTTAAAAGAATTTATATATCGTTTAAAGACAAATAAACTAACTGGTGCGTCCACAAGGTTAACGGAATGTATCGAATTGCTCTGTTATATGTCGATTATTATTCCCATTTTGCTCTAACCCTAGACGCTCATTCTTGTTTTTAGTACACTAAAGTCATTCTTTGTCGAAACGTCGATGGCCAGTTTTGAACGAGCCGCGTATTGTAAATAGATTCAAAATCTAAATGTATGTATGTAGTTTTATACCCTGTATCAAAGGATTCATGAGTTAGTGCAAAGAACACTTTTTGAACCTTATATTCATGATCAGCATTAACATCCGTGTCAAAATAACCATAGCATTCTGTCCAGTCATCCATCGGTCCGTAAGCACGAATAGATTTCATAAATGGTCAAAAGCTAGAGGTACCAAACATTGACTGTAGACTCCTTATATTTGCAGATTCCAAAAAAAATTGCTAGTTAAAAAAATTATTTAAAAAATTGCTAACAAAAATAGCTAAGATTCAAAATTGAACAATTTTTATTGTTTGTGCAAAAATTTTATTTTAAGTTTTTTACCAAAAACGGCTGCAAACCGATGTGGGGATTTCTATTTTATTTTAGTCCGAGCCTAACCTATATTGGATTAATACTCCTGCCAGAGTTCAAAACGAAACCGGAGATAAAAAACAATAACTCAAGAATTGGTTCTAAACAAAAATTTGTTGATTATGGTATCTAGCTGGTAAACTCAAAAGTATTGATGAGCGAATGAAATGATGCACTTTTTACTTTTATTGCAACTAAATAATTGGGAAAAAAAGAAACCATGAATAGTAATGAGTTCCGATTTTAAAAAAAATCCGCCAAAAAAAAGATTCCTTTCTTTTTGAGAAATGCAAACCTAGCCAATATTATCTCAAATTGTGTCGTCGCTCTTGTTGACAAACACTAAAGTAGTATCTTCAAACACATGTAAAATTCTAAAAATTAAAATATTAAGAAATATTAAAATATTTTCGGCAACCCTACCCTAAAGTGAAGTGCTCAGAACAACTAACCAACAGGAAAAAGTATGAAACTTATAAAACAACACTATTAATACCAAGATCAAATATTCATATTTCCAAGTTTGTTTTGTACTCATTTTTAAATCCAAGAATACTAGATTTATATATTTCGTACTTGAAAACGCACTTTATCAGCCATGTTCTGAATTCCACTTCCACACAAATTATGTGATTTAAAACCGGTTTTTGGACCAAATTTGGACTCTAAATCAAACAAGTAAGAAAGTCGGTCAAGCCCGACTGTAATGTACTGTGTACCTGTTTGTATATAACTGATAACTTTAAAGTGTGGGGTCACACAAACTGTGCAAGAGCTGCCCATCACGATTACGGGCAGTGCTGCACAGCGTAATTATTTGTTTTGCTTTAAACTCGAATATCGTTCATCTGATCTGGAAACAGTGTATGGTGGATCGATAAGTAATGACGATTTAAATATATGCCTAATAGGTTCAAAGAATCTGTCTTTAAAATTGTGGAAGATATTCGATTTTTTTCAAATGGCGGGGATGGCAACTCTACTATCGTACATCTGATCGGAAAACAATGTATGGGGGCTCGATAAGTAATGATGAGTAGAATATATGTCTAAAAGGTTCGAACCACCTTACTCCAAAATTGCGGGATATTTGAGGTGTTTTTCGAATTGCGGGGATGGCAACTCTACTATCGTTCGTCTGATCGGAAATCGATGTATGGGGGCTCGATAAGTAATGATGAGTAGAATATATGTCTAAAAGGTTCGGACAACCTAACACCAAAATTGTGGAAGATATTACGTTTTTTTCAATTTGCGGGGGCGGCAGGGGGCGTGGCAAAAATCAAAACTAAACTTGATCTGCCTGCAAGTATAAGAAATATATGTTCCTTACACTTCAAACCTCTTGCTCTTACCATCTCTGAGATCTCTTCGTTCATACGGACAGACAGACGGACAGACGGACATGTCTATATCGACTCGGCTGTTGATGCTGATCAAGAATATATATCCTTTATCGGGTCGGAGATGCTTCCTTCTGGCTGTTACATACATTTGCACAAACCCAATATACTCTTTGTACCTTCGGTACAGAGTATAAAAACTTTTGTGGAAGTGGGACTGAGAACATGGCTGTATGACGTACTAGGTTTCAGTAATTTCAGACTCAGTTTACTGTTGAGTCTGGAAATACCTGAGTTCAAGAGCGAAATACTATTTATTCCTCTGTGTAGGATTGAGATCAATTTTTCTTAAGAATCAAACTCGTTTTATATTATCGATGCCAAAATCGAAACAAGTACCAAGCCAGCCAGCCTTATATATCTAGTTCAGACGTCGTCGTCCAAGACACAGCTGTCCGAACACATTCGGCAAATTCACACAGACCCGAGCCGAACACATGCAAAGCCAATCGGTGCTCGCACAGACTAGAGCAGGGCCGGCCAAATGGAGAGGACTGAAATATGAGCATGTGTTGGTGACTGCCACAGTAGAGAGTCTGTGTGAAAAACAGGAATGCGCTCGGCCCCCAGTGGCTATGAGCAGGCCGGGCCTGGACTAGAGATATCTAGACTGAACGTTTGCGCTGCTTTTTTGGTTGCGAGGCTGCCGTTTGATTGTATGAAAGAGAAAAACGCTGACGCTTCGATGGTTTGACATAAAAAATTGCGTCGAACTGGGGTTGCAAACAGCTGTTGCCTTAATTTTCAGTACAAATTAGTAGGCCACATCATACACGTTCCGTTCATGTCGAACTCGTACCGTTCAAAAAGAGAGAAATTCTGCCTTTGCTGGCAGAGAAGAGGGACTGAGCAAGTAGGCAGTCTAGGTTAGTTCGTTTATGGTGCTCGCGTAGCCTTCAACAAGGTAGGTTCGAGTCGCTTTGCGTCGCATTATATTTGCACACCAATACACTCTTACTTTTCGTCTTGCTCTTTGTGACTAAGGCTGATCTAGTTAATGTTAAAAACTAGTGTTTTCTGTTAATTTTTTGAGATACCAATGATTATAAAATGCCGAACATGTTTCATTACTTTAAAAATTTAAATTTATTTGTCGTTAAAATGTGAAAATATATTTTTGTTATATTCTAGTTACAAGCGATGTTAATATTTTACAAAGTTCAGTTCTAGATCAGGTGTCTGTGTGAGTGACAAAGAGAGAGAGAGAGAGCGGTCGATGAAGATCCTTAACCCTGGTTGCGCTTGCCGGCACGCCTCCTCACCGCCTTGCGACGACGAGCACCACCCTTGCGACCGCCACGCCTGCGTCCACCGCGACGACCACGGCGACCACCTCTGCGGGAACGACCACCACGACGTCCGCCACGACGACCGGCACGTACAATTCTACGGGCACGTCCGTCTTCCTTGTTGGGTCGCACAATGGTGTCCTTATCTTGTTTATTGTTGGTGGTATCGGCGCCATCTTCATTGCGAGGCTGCAACTCCTGAGTCTTCTGATTGTCCACTTCTTCCAGATCCTGTTCCTGCGCCTGTTCCTCTTCCTTGTCTTGAACGGCTACATTTACCTCTGGCTTGTCCTCGAGCCGCTCGATCAGATCGGCAGATCGACGTGCACCAACCACTCGACTACGTGCCGCTGCCTCCGTCGAGCCTACCAGGCAGCAAAGTGCCGCCAAGGCAAAGATCAGGGCGTACTTGTTAGACATGTTCGACTGTTACTGGTGAAAGGCCGGAAGTGTTTGTGATGCTTTCGATGAATTATGTCGAGCGTTTTATACTCTGCGCGAGTCAATGGGATATTTAGGCAACTGTTCAAATGTTTGCCTATTGCAAGACGTTCATCCAGCTCCCCCATCTCCGCCAGCTGTGTTTGCTAGTTTGTGCCCCGTTTCGATGTCTCGATGCAGCTATTAATTTGATCTTTTGTTTGCTCGACTCCAAGTGCAGCATATTTTTTTTCTTGCCACTGCTTACGCTTCATTTCCTTACAAATTGCTTGCCCTTTGGCTTGCTCTGCTGGCATCCTGCCACAAATAATTGGTTTCTCCATGCGCTGGCCCAAAGTGGGTTAAGGGTAAGGGGAATATCATTTAAAAAAAAAATAAACGTAAATAATCGAATTGTGCACAAAAGCGTTTTCAGTTGGCTCTCGCATTTGATTTACTCGAACGAAGTCCACGTTGCCCCAAGCGGCTATGTTACCAGTTCTATACGGTTTGCACAACCGTGCAACCGTATTCGTATCAAAAGAGCATAGAAAGCGAAGGCAGAACTACGGGTGCACTGAAACAAATTGAGCGTAATTATGTTCTTGAGGGTCAGAAAGGATTTGTCAATCAATTTCTAATCAATAATTTTACATCCTCAACACAATCGAGTTATTAAACTGGGACTTTAAGCCAAAATGAACTGCTATACGTGGGTTGCTATTTAAGTTTCTGGCCTAGGTCACTTCTATCCGTTTTAGGACCAATTGGCCTTTACTCAAAAAAAGTTTGGACTTTTATCGATAAAAGCTCCATTCTACTTTTTCATGTCTGACCACGTTTGATATCGATTAACGATTAATCAAAAACTTACCTCGGCAGAGAAATGGAATTAATTCGTGCAATCATTTTTCACTACTTTCAAAGTGGATTATCACGACAAGAGTGCAATGAGGAACTTAAATCTTTGTATGGCGATGAAGCACCATCCTATGGCACTGTGAAAAATTGGTTTAATGAATTCAATCGCGGGCGACGCTCGCTCGAAGGTCGTGAAGGTCGTCCAAAAACAGTCGTTGTGCCAGGAAACATTGATGCCGTGCGTGAACTGATAATGCAAGATCATCATGTGACATACCGTGAGATAGAGGCATCCTTGGGCACTTCTTCCACCAGCATACATTCGATATTGCATGAACACCTGGGCGAAAAAAAGGTTTGTTCTCGTTGAATCCCGCACAATTTGACAATCGCTCAAAAAAGGCTCGTGTGGATTGGTGCAAAGAAATTTTGAAAAAATATAATCGCGGAATTTCAAAAGACGTTTGTAAGATCGTCACAGGTGACGAATCATGGATCTATGCTTATGAGCCCGATACAAAACAGCAATCGACCGTGTGGGTCTTCGAAGACGAGCCAAATCCAACGAAAGTCGTTCGTGGAAGGAGCACATCGAAGCAAATGGTCGCCTGTTTCTTTGGTAAAACTGGTCATGTAGCGACTGTTCCGCTTGAGCAACGTAGAACGGTCAATTCTGAGTGGTACTCCACAATTTGTTTGCCTGAAGTCTTCGGAGAAATTCGAGAAACGAACAAGAGAAGTCAGATCATTGTGCACCATGACAATGCACGCTCTCACACATCAGCTCACACCAGCGCCTTTTTGACCGCCCATAACGTCGAATTGATGGGTCATCCGCCGTACAGCCCTGACTTGTCACCCAATGACTTCTTTTTATTCTCGCACTTCAAGGGAAAAATGTGTGGTCAACGATTTTTGTCGCCAGAAGATGCTGTTGAAGAGTTCAAAAACCATGTTTTGGAGGTGTCTCAATCGGAGTGGTTAAAGTGCTTCGACAATTGGTTTGAGCGCATGCAAAAGTGTTCAAATCTTGCTGGAGAATACTTTGAAAAACAAGAAAACCATTTTATATCATAAATAGTCTCGTTTTCATTATTAGGCCAGAAATATATATAGCAACCTAAGTATCTATATTTTTACCCTGAAACAAAACTTAGTTTTATTTGGAAACAAAATCGAACTTAGTTTTTGAGGCTTCAAATCTTGTATTTCATAATGTCATGGTACTAGTTTCATTTTGCATATAAAATAAGAAAATGTGCTAATTTTTGGTTCCCTTTATTTTGTCTCAATGTACCAGTTCAAACCGACATTAGTGCATACTTGCTTACAGAATACAATCAGCGACTATTAAAAACTGCAGAGCAAACAGCTTGAAGCGATTTACTTGCGCGCTTAAATGAATAACAAATTTGCGCTTTGAGCGGAATGTGCAAAAAGGCGGGTGATTCTTGCATCCAAAAGTTCTGAATATATATATGTATGTAGTGTTTGTACATTTTGGCAACTTGCCCTAGCATAGTCCAACATATTTATTGCGCTTAAACGCTTTGCCAATAATTTCTGCTTTGGCAGCTGGCGGATGAGGAGGGTGGACGAGTTGGGGCACGTGCTGCTGGAGGAAATCACGTGGTCCGGCAGTTGTTGAAATCAGTTACAAATCTTGATGCCTTAGCCTATTTGCCAGGAATTTTAAAGCAACATTTTGGCTGAATTTTAGTTTTTGGTATCTCAAAGGGCAATGAAACTAATTAAAACTCGTTTATTAGTTGAACAAAAGAAACACTCGCATGTCTTCTGCTAAGTCTGTACTGGGCCAAAATGAGTTCTATTGTACTGGTCCATTGCGAACAATTCGTTTGCAATTTCATGGTCAGGGAAGAAATTTGAAAGCTGGGAAAAAGAGCAAGGCATTGCGAAATGAGTTTTGCTTGTATTTCGAATATGCTGAAAATATGTGTAGCATGTGTAAAGGAAATGTGCATCAATTCTGAGGTTAAATAAAATTTTGGTTTACTTTAATGAAAGAAAGAAAGGGGATGAATTACTAATATTAATATTCAGAAAAACCTCATATCTCCTACACTTTTGAGGATAAAGTGTTCGGACCTTCTAGACATATATTCTTATCATCATTATTTATCGATTCACCATACATCGTTTTAAGATCCGATCAACCATAGTCGAGTTATAAGTAGGTTGCTATATATATAAAAATGAAAACGCGAATATTTATGATCAAAAATGGTTTTTATTGTTTTTCAAAGTATTCTCCAGCATGATTTATACACTTTTGCATGCGCTCAAACCAATTGTTGAAGCACTTTTCCACTCCGATTGAGACACCTCCAAAACATGGTTTTTTAACTCTTCAACAGCATCTTCTGGCGACGAAAATCGTTGACCACGCATTTTTCCCTTGATAAAATGAAGTCATTGGGTGCGAAGTCATGGCTGTTGGGCGGTCAAAAAGGCGCTGGTGTGAACAAATGTGTGAGAGCTCGCATTGTCATGGTGCACAATGATCCGTCTTCTCTTGTTCGTTTATCGAATTTCTCCGAAGACTTCAGGCAAACAAATAGTGGTGTACCACTCAGAATTGACCGTCCCACATTGCTCAAGCGGAACAGTCGCCACATAACCAGTTTTACCGAACAAACAGGCGACCATTTGCTTCGAAGTGCTTCTTCCACGAACGACTTTCGTTGGATTTGGCTCGTCTCCGAAGACTAACACGGTCGATTGCTGTTTTGTTTCGGGCTCATAAGCATAGATCCATGATTCGTCACCTGTGACGATCTTATAAACATCTTTTGAAACACCGCGATTATATTTTTTCAAAATTTCTTTGCACACGAGCCTTTTTTTGAGCGATTGTGAAATTTTGCGGGATCCAACGCAGGTGTTCATGCAATATCGAAATATCACATGACGATCTTGCATTATCAGTTCACGCACGGCATCAAGGTTTTCTGGCACAACGACTGTTTTTGGACGACCTTCACGACCTTCGTCTTCGAGCGAGCGTTGCCCGCGATGGAATTCATTAAATCAATTTTTCTCAGTGCTATAGGATGGTGCTTCATCGCCATACAAAGATTTAAGTTCATCGTTGCACTCTTGTCGTGAAAATCCACGTCGAAAGATGTAAAAATTTATTGCACAAAAATTTTCACGAGTTAATTCCATTTTTCTGTCGAGGTAAGTTTTTGATTAATCGTTAATCGATATCAAACGTGGTCACTCATGAAAGAGTTGTATGGAGCTTTTATCAATAAAAGTCCAAACTTTTTTTGGGAAAAGGTCAATTGGTCCTAAAATGGCTAGAAGTGAGCTAGGCCAGAAACTTAAATAGCAACCCACGTACAGTCGAGTAACAGTTATTTAAAGAACATAAATAAAACAAAAACATTTATTGTGACTTGAATTTATTAAGCTACCTTAAAATCATAACAAAGTTTAATTTCCGACTTCCGACTTTAGTTCTTATTCTTCTGTCTCTCCACCATCTTTCTATAAACACAACAAAAATTAAACCACACTTGCCCACTCCTTCACCACCAATGACATGTAAATTTATTTACTCACCTCCAACTGCTGGTGCTTCTCGCATCCTTTGCTTCCCTATCAACTGATTTAAATGCTAAAGTGCACGATTATCATTTCGATTTTGTATAAATAGCCCATGAATTATTCATAGGCACTTACTTATGCGCCATCAAAGTGACTTAGCGGCGGCTGTCATTGCCAATATGACAAAATGATGAAGTCGGCTTATTGACTTTAAGTCGAAAATACAATATTTGTCGCCCACATTAACACCAGTCGTTTAGATATTATAGTTTGATAAGGCCAACTTCTCGAATTAAAGTAATTTCCTTCTGTGTTGTTCAACTTTTCCCCACACACAAAGTATTCAAAGTTGTCACAATTGTTATTCTTCCACACACACACAGAGAGAAGAGAAAGAGACAGATAAACACACAAATTACTGTCGATTTCATTTCACGCCTTGAGCAAGAAAACTTTACTATGTCGCGGAGACAAAATCTGCGCCATTGTCAACGACAAGGAGAACGTCTGGAATCAAAGAAGGAGTCCTTGTCTGAAATTCGATAAGACGACAAGACAGCGTTAAAACCTGGAAGCAATTTGCGCATAAACATTTCAAGACGATAAAATTTGCAGTTTTGTTTATTTTTCTGACAGATGCTGAGAAAAGAATAACAGAAAGCGAGCCAGAAAGCCTTGAGCAGCGAAAAGCTTTGAAATCGTGTTTTTGGAATTAGTTTTTGATTTGTTTCTGTGTCGGCGAACATGTTTAAGACAGGTGAATGGTTTTCAAAATATGAACAGGCCATTTCTGATTGATTATCGAAAGAAAGTAATTATTGTTAAAGAAGTTATGAAGATTTGCTCAAGCCTTCTCGGTAGTACAAATAGAGATAAAGCTTAGCATAAAAACAAAAAAGCATCATTTTGTGTTGAGAAGTTTAATCACAATTTCTCATGTGGCTGGAAGAGTATTGTGTCCCAACAACTTTAATTAAACAAGAATATATGGCATATTTGTTAGGTCATTAGATTAGGTGAGGGCTGCTGGGGTTTTGACCTTCTTACCTACTTCTGGCTTCTTAGATCCTTTAACACCAAAAAGGGAAAAAATAAACTACCCAGACTAGAGCTTAGTTTTTAAACGGCAAAAATATCTGGTTTTAGTTAAGTTTGTCACTTGAGCTTAAAATGGTAAGCCCTTGCGTGTAAAAGTTGTACATCGTAAATATAAGTCATATAGTATTCAAGAAATTTGTTTAATTAATGGAATTCCTAAAACTGATTTGCTTTTGATTTCGTGGATCCGCTGTTTGCAGCTGCTCCATACAAAATACGGAGTGTGACCATAAAAGCTATGATGGATTTTAATCGTTTGTTTTCTTGATCGCCATGCGAAAATATGGGTGGTTTTTTGTGCAGCGCTTGGCCATACACATATAAAATACATACATACGATGTCTTGCTTACACTCGAGCTTTAAGCAGAAGCTCTGGACTCACAAATTTTAGTCACCGCCACACCAGTAATTTTTCCGTCGTTATGAAATCTGCGTAAAATACATCCATATGTTATGCATGAAAGCTCACAGCTGAGCCAAAAATTAATTACAAATAAATATCGAAAAGTATTGATAGGCGATCAGTGGTCTACTAGTAGTCGAATTCAAATCAAAAATGGCAGAGCTTTCATATTTTAAAATTTGTGTTTTCTTCCGCTTGAAAGCACAGTGGCGCCATTTGAGTGTTTTCGTTTCAAAAATCAAAACTTTTGAACCAAATGAGATACTTGAATAATTTCAATGGCAAATAATAGATAAGGGACCTATGAAACCTATGTTTGAAAGAAGTGCTACGCGTACTAGATTCTTACCTATGGGTAATCACAGTCAAAATTTGTGGAAAAATTAATTTTTTGATAACATTAATTTTTTATTTTTGTTTGTTTCTTTTTTAATGTTATTATGTTTTACCAATTATTACCCAAAAAATTAAAAAAATAAAAATTACAAATTTTAATAAATTTTTTTGTTAAATATTTTATAAGTTTATTCCAAAATAATTTTAACTATTTATAAGACAAGGTAACTCTAAAAGATTAATAATTTTTAAACAAAACCTAGTGGATTCTAACTCTTTTCGTGACTTCACATGCCGCAGAGATGATAAAGTGAATCGAAAGATGGAGCCAACATGTTGAAGAGGCCCTCATTTTTCCATGTATTTTTTACCTATTTCAAATCTAGCAGTCGAATAGACAGCTGGAACATTTTTAATTACTTAAAGGATTAATAGAAGAACGTATTTTGAAAATATGACAAATACAAAAATATGTATTTTTTTATTTTCCATTAAAGTAGAAAAAATATTGAAAAAATGAATTAATTAATTAATAAGCAAACAGTAATTCTTTTTTGTAATATACACTTCATTAATACATCAATCGGTAGAAGAAAAATCCAATCCAAAAGATCCAATTTTATTAAGGGTTGCAAATTTAAAATCGTTGAACAATTTCCTATAAGATGGGTTCATTCGAAATTTTGTAGGCGCTCATAAAATTTTTGATTCCTGTTCTTCGGGCGCCACTGTTGTACGGCTGTTTCATCCATTGTGTATCGGTCGGAAATGCTAACCGGTGATTTTTTCGTTTTTGAAAATGAAAAAAAAAATGAAAATTTGAAATAGTGAATAAAATATTTATTTGGAGCAATACATTAATGCTTGCTATTTACTTTTTTAAATAATATCATGTAAATGAAATGAATTGCTCACCACAACTCGCCTCTCAATTGGTCCAAGGATTTGCGTGCCGTGTGTCATGTGACACCGTCTTCTTGAAACCACATGACAACCAAGTACGATTCTTCCATTTTGGGCAAAAAGTCGGTAATCATCCACGACACCTTGCTCCATGGACTGTAACGATGTGATTTTAATTATTTAAAAAAAAAAACAAATATGGTTCAATGATGCCGCCGGGCCACAAACTGCACCAAACAGTACATTTTTCCGGGTGCATTCGCAGCTCTTAAACTGCCTCTGGCTGATCTTCAGATCAAATTCGGCAATGTTGTTTGTGCCCATTGAGCCAAAAATGAACTTCGTTGCTGAAAGAAATTTTTCGATCAAAAGTGAATCTTTATTCAATATCCAAATATACTTGTAATATTTTTGTTGATCATTGAAATATAACACTGTGCAAGTCGAAAAAAAAGACATGACCAACTTTAACGGTTTTCTTCTCTTTTGGCCCCTGGGAATCGAACTGCATAATTAGTTTTATGAGTTATAACGATGGCTTCCTACAAAATTTTTTTTTATTTTTCAAGTTTAAATTTTTTCTAAATTGTAAAAAAAATTGTTTCTGATTCTTGTGAAATCTGAATAAATAGATTTAAATGTCCTCTGGTTTGCTGCATTTAAAGAATCTCGATATCATTGCGCTTTCAAAATGGTTATGGTTTAAAAACTAAAATAAATGCAACCTTTTTTAGATAAAATTATTTACAACAAATTATTTAAAAGTTCCAAATATTAAGTAAAATCGCAATTCTATTGATTTCTAATTAAATATTTCCTAATTTAATGTCATTTTGATAATAAGAATAGTGTACAAAAAAATTTTAATTTTTTTTAAATTTTAATCTATAACTTTTGAATGCGCAATGATATCGAAAAACTGCGAATGTATTTAATTAGAGGACATTTAAATCTATTTATTTTGATTTCACAAGAATAATATATCATATTTTTGGAATTAAAAAAATTTTAACTTCGTAAAAAACTTAAAAATGATGACCCAAAGAAGTAATGAGTTCGATTTCTAAGGCCCGAATAAGGGGAAACCCGTTCAAGTTGGTCATGTTTTTTTTATTTTTTCAGAAAAACTATCACAGTGTAATTAACCTTGACCTGGAGTCTGCCTACAATCATTTGATTTTTAAAATATCAACTTTTTACTTGGAGTATTAAAGAAAATTTGATAATTAAAAGTTACAAATTGTTGACTAAATTGAATTATTTTTACTACGTTTATGCAATAAATATTTGTCCAATATTTGGCATATAAACTTATATATAACAGAGTAAAATTTACTTTTATTCAGACACATAGCTGCTATCTAAAAGATGAGAAATAGGTCCTAATCGAGATAATTGATAGTGAACTATGGCAGCATTATACTTAATCCACATTATTCATTTACTCAGATTGTCGGACCAGTTATAGGTATACAAATATAACTAGTGTTGTGACTAATAAAAAATAAATATTTTCCTTAATTATTAATATTCATAAACATTGCATACTTGGAGGGTCAAATATCATGCTTAATTTCTTTTTGGTATAGTTAACAAAGATTTATTGCCACTTCACTACAATTTGTATGCGAAATAGAACACCTGTTGCAGTACGTTTATGTTTACCTCCATTTGATGAATATAAATATAACTCAAAAGTACGTGTCATGTGCACCAGAAAATTCAGTTCAATTCATAGTCCGAATTCGCGGATTTTAAACTCCCGAAAAGCAGATTGTCATTTCAGTTACTCAAATAAATATCGAATCGGATCGAGTCCTTCAGGAAATTTCTCTTTCAAAAGTTTAGTTTGACAATGAACGGCAATTTTTGTATCTCAGTCTACAACAAAGTAGAAAGTAGAAATTGTTTCCAATTTTATACAATTTATATTTATAAATTATAGTCGCAAAATTAGGTATGTTTTATATTTCAACCAATAGAATCTGTTATTTAAACAAAGGATGAATAGTAAATATTATAGTTTATTATCAAATGTTTCTTTTTAAAGAGCTTCGCTCATACCCGTAGTCTATTTAATGTTGATTAGCTCAAATAAATTCTTAAGCATTCTATACGAAAATTCAAAGGTGCTGATTCATACTGGCTTTTACCAGCAATCGAAAACCGTTATCCATAATTATGAGAAATTAAGTGCTTTTCCTAGTATCTCACACGGAAAAATGCACACTGAACAGCAATTCAATCACACTGACTGCACCCAGTTTGAAAACTGGGCAACTGCATACTCGAATGGGGGGGAAATGGTAACAAATGATTTAGAAAATGATTTATGGCACATTCATCTAATTACCACCAACCCGCAGAGTGGCCAAAGGACCCAAAGGCAAAAAGCCAAAGCCAAATGCTGATGACAATTGTGTCCCATTTGTTGTGTATGTTTTGTGGGCGTGGCCCCTATGGGTGTGTGTGTGTTTGTGTGTGTTTGTCAGCAACATCATTGCTGACATTAATGACGCCTGCCATCAGTCAGAGCCCCGAATCCCTAAAGAAGGACACAGATAGAGGAGTGTGGGATGGCATGGAGCCTCCTGTGTTGTTCTAAGCCTTTTTATTCGCGACTGCAGCACATCAATCGTCATCAGACGTGAAGCGTGCGGTGTGAGTGTGGCATATGTGGGACCGAGGAATGGCTTTCGTATTAATAACGCATCAATTATAATTTCCAGTTGACAAACGAATGCGTTTCGTTTTAGTTTTTCCTGATCTGTTGCAATTTCTGCTTGTTTCAATTTTCCTCAATTGGAATTTAATTTACGTTGCCAGCAAATTTCGGTGTGTTTCTATTTTTTTTTTTTTTTATTGATTTACCATTAGGATGGTTGTAGTATGTGTTTGACATTTGTTTTTGGTACCCACTGAGTGGCATTGACAGTTTTTGGCTAATGGTTATTTCCGAATTTGAGGGGAAAGTCATTATGCTGGAAATTATGTTGTTGGTGTCTATCATGGATCTGGGTGTTTGAAATAATTAAAACTTGATTATGCATAATTTAACGTTGACGGATGATAGAACTAAGCTAGTTTTGGTATTTTGTTTTTGGTAAAAACCATGAATGGGAAAAACTATGTACTCAGACATTATTAAATTTGTTTTTTTAGTATATCGAGCAGTTCCTTTTGTTTTTTAAGGGTTGTGCTTGAACCAACTACCCAACAAAATTTGGTTTACGTTTGAAACCAGCAGTGATTGGAAAGGTACTCATGATTTTTACCTAGTTAAGGTACAAGGTAAATGCCTAAAATTTTACCTAGGTATAATACCTATACATAATTTTTTTTTCTTTCTAGGTATTACATTTTCCTATTACATTGCACACTTTTGGCTCGTTGAATAATGATGCTTAGGGCCGTATTCTCATCTTCATGTTTTTAAATCTAGGTGGATAATAATAAAACGTATGTTGCCAACTTTTAGGCAGCGTTTAAGCAGCTTACATTTAGGCAATATACTTCTTCATGTTTCTTGTTTTCTTCTTGTTTTTATCAAGAATTTATACACCACCAAACATTACACTTTTTGCTGGTATGCCAATTGTCCTATTCTTAACTTTAAATTTCCATTTATCCTCATCCGATTGTCTTAATGGCAGAATATATAAACCTATTTGTCTAATCGATTCTTCCAGATAAGATCTTTAACCAATTTCGATTAATCAAATTTGAAAACGAAAACAGACCAGATTAATCCTGCCTTCGTAGTATCAGATAAAACAGGATCTCATTAAATTAGTTCAGAAATAGTTGCTGACCTTTACCTTTACTTCTTACGAACAGAAACACGTTGTAATTGACCCCGCTCCTCTGAAGTCCCGTAGAATTTTCCATTCAGTACAAATTTTGTCCATAAGCTTTTTGTTGGCGTGACTGAGACCATAATTCTCATAGAAATGTAGTCCCTCACCATTTGAAAAGGTATATGAAAATTTGGACATAGGTAAGTTAAAAGGTACTCGAATTTTTAAATACCTAGGTAAGGTAAAAGGTACACCAAATTTGTATCTAGGTGTGTACCTAGGTACAAATATCTAGGTACTCCCTAATACTGAAAGCCAGGAAATCAATCCAGAACCAATTACGCCCGAAACATTAAGACCCTTTTACGCGAAATCATCGAATGGAACTTTAAAAGATTTTGAAAATGTTCTCCGAAAATGAAATGTAAAATTCTAAAATATTTTCACTCCAATCATTATATTTATCTTGGCAATCTAAGCACGATTTTAAATTGTAAAACTTTCAAGATGGCTCCAGCAATGCCAACCAAGCTTAAGTGCCCAATTGGTTTTGGTTGATATGAGAGTATTTATTAGCATTTATATTTCATACTTTATTTTAATAAAAAAAATATTTTTTTTATTTTTGATTGTAAAATTTTTTTGTGTGGTAAGTTAAATTTATTCTTCTTTAAAACAAACTCAAATAGATTTCTAACAGCGAGATTTGTTTTTGGGGGTATCTACATATTTTTACGGATCATTCAATATATAATCGTTTAATATTGTTTCTTAGCTTCTAAATAAATGTTACCAAGCACTTCTATAATTTATTAAACGAAAATACATTCTTATAGCCATACTACCTATACATATAAAGGGTGATTCATTCAGGGGGTCTTCTACCTTTGAACATTATTTTTAAGATTTTTTTTTTTGCATTATTATAACAGCTTGGACATTCACCTTTTATCCCCTTAAAACCATTTTCAATAATTCGAAATAGTCTAGCAGATATTGTAATTTTAGTGGAGCAATGTTCATGGTGTAGAATATGTAAATGCTGAATATCTAAAACCTGTAAAATTTGCAGAAAGATCAGATAGTATATAGTGTGATACAAAAACTTCAGTTTTTTTCATATTTTAAACCAACTTAATGTTAATCTTTGAGGTTAATAGTAACATAAAATATTTATGTTAACAAAAAATGGAATGTTTACATTAACATTTGATGTTAATATGCATTAACATTTTGAGTTTTAATAAAAAAAAAAAAATGATACTTTTTCTGAGTAACAGGTATTTCGAGATCGATCAGGGACGACTTCAACTTCCGCTCTCGTTTTTAGGGCAAACGCACTTGAGAAGGCTCGAAATGGTCAACTAAGACTTGGACGTCGGATTTTTTGTTGAATTTGTATCATCCCTCCAGCACTTCGTCCATGCACTGGCTTAGGCAAATGCTATTAGTTAAGCTTTGGATATGGACTTGGTGCTTTTATGGGATTATTTTTCCGGAATATCCGGTTGTGACTGGATCGCTCGCCCTCTATATTCTTTTGGGGGATTTCGAAATTGGTCTCTTTCTTGCCGAATCACTGCTATTAATTACTTTCAAGGCGGAAAATCCTCTGTTTAAATATTTGTAATATGGTTTTAGTTTTTGTTAACCATCTTTCACACCTTCAAAAATTTTGCAAAAATAATACAAATTCTATCTTGGAATACTAATTAAACATGTTTAATATAAAAGTGGTACTCCAACTAAAAGTCTACAATAATTGGAGTTATGCTTTTAGGCATAAAGTGGAAATGCTCATTGGCACTATAATAACCTAATCGCATTGCCTAGTTTTAGGCAGTTCTATCAAATCTTAGA
The DNA here is from genome assembly GCA_018904225.1 of Lordiphosa mommai. Lineage (NCBI taxonomy): Eukaryota > Metazoa > Arthropoda > Insecta > Diptera > Drosophilidae > Lordiphosa > Lordiphosa mommai. Next base: position 306,123 of record JAEIFT010000292.1, read on the forward strand.
GCTACATTCTTATCTTGTAGATATCTTAAGTGCGATTTAACAGTTTTAAACACTTTGGGTTCTGGTTCGACAACTCATTGGCAAAGGTTTGGAATCAAATGGGGTTTTTTAAAATCCTTATGCTCTGTGCTAAACGCTACCAATTCTTGGTCTCTCCCCCCATCTCCCCTCCTCACAAATTTGTACAAAGCATTGCTGAACAAGGCTCACCACAAGCCTGAGCGGCCCTCAACAAACATGTTACTCATTATGCAAGTCACAGTCACAGGATCCGAGGGCACACAGGGGACCGCAAGGCTCAACACAGGAACACAAGAGCCCAAACCCAAACACAGCAAACTAAAACGCATATTACAATGAGCCACGCCCACAAGCAACTAACAAGGCAAACACGCCAAACGGGCGAAGGTTCAGCCCACAAGCAAACAAACAAACGAGCGAAGAAGAAGTGGAAGCAATGGCTGTTAATTGTGTAGAACAACGAAGAAAATTGCAGTGAAAACAAAATGAACGATGCATGGGAATGTCAAAGGACTGGGAGTGTGGGGCGTGTTGCCAGGCGAAAGTTTAACTATAAAATACTGCGACACATACAACAGAAGATACGAAATAAGGATACGATAGCCAGCTGACCTGGTCCGGGCGGTAGCTGCACTTAAAGTGCTAAAAGTCCCTGCTAGAAGCTAATCGCATTGGCGCTGACGTTAAGCGGCTTACATAAGTGCATTTGGCACAATGGCAACTACATAAAATAGGGCGTATCTTAAAGATACACAAAATGTAAATGGCAAATATGGAGTAAATTATGTCAGACACTTCATGTTAATTAACTGGTGCCGGGGGGGGAAAATGGATACGTTGTATGCAGATTTATGACCACAGCTCACCCAAAAAGGCCAAAATGCAAATACAGCAAAAGTTTTGTGTCCCTTTTCTAATGCAGACATAATTAATAGTTGCCCAAAAAGGTGAACAAATGTTTTTCGGCTGCTGGTTGTAAAATGAAAAGTTACAGATATCATAATTATGCTTTGAGTTTTAATTGTAATTTATGTTTTGTCGAATGAATGTGTAAAGTGATTTATTACCGGGTATTCAAAGGTGAGTTACAAGTACTGAACGAAGGTACAATGTCATATTGCCTTATCCACCCCCATTCAATTAATTGAAGCGGGCAACACAAAAGTTGCCGAAGCTGTCACTGCCAGTAGATGAAATCATTATCCCTGACAAGAAGTGGCTGTTCTCTAATTTCTTTTTGCTCTTTTTGCTTCATTCACCACATCATAGACAATGTCAACAAATCAATGAGAAATACAAACATGACACAAAAGCATTGAACTAATTAAATGGCGATTTATGTCAATGATAAGGATAATAATTGCCTGGCAAACAAAACGCAGACAGAGGAAAGCGCACGTTCTTGGATTTTCTTTTACATTTTCATTGTTGGAAATGCGGGCGTTTGTTGCCTAATGATGTGACGGCGATAAGAACACAGAAAGGGCAGGCAGGTTGACTGGCAAAAGGAAATTCTATTCGATTTTCGTTTTTTTTTTATTTTTTCTGACAAGTAAATGACGTTGAAATTATTGAACTATAGTACTTGCCCACGCAGCGAACCAAATAATGAAAACGAAAAGACTCAACAAATCAAACAACAGACGCGACGTCTCCTGTTTGGACAAGTTATCGTCAAGATGTTGTGGGTCATTGAAACAAAGGCCCAGGCCAAGTCAATCAAACAGAGCGACAGTCAAATGTCTCATTTCTCATCTCAACGGGTGGGCGTGGCTCTGCCCACTGATAACAACAAACACGTTGATATTTTGATGCCCATTGAACTGTGTAGGAAAAATGTCAACATTATGATGATGATGATAGGCGGACAAGGACAGGCGGATACACATACAGACCCATAGAAGATGGTCCAAATATTTCAAATATGCTTGAACAAAATGACCAAAGTTGGACTCTGTGGGTGGGCAAGGATGTTGGTCATTCTCTCATTTTTATCATCAATCTTTGCGCTTCAACACTTTGCGGTCTCAACCGCAGTTTTGAGCTGTGCCCTGAGACTTGATAAAGTTATAATATTTATTTGGTTTATTATCCCCAAATGTTGTGACCCCTCTCATTGTTGATAGCCGTGTGTTGACAGCTCTTTTTTTTTTTTTTTGCTGGGCGGTATGCGAGGAATTTTTTTTTCCGGTTTGTTGGCAGTGTGAATGTAGGGGAATTTTATGGGCGCACAGTGCTTTGTAGCTGGTTACTTAGAATTTAATTTGGAAATTGTAATTATCTATAATGATGAGGATAAAAACAATCAAGCAAAAAAAAGTAGGTCAAGCCCGAATGTAATATACTCAGTACCAGGCAAAAAGTTTTTATATAACGAATAACTTTTAACAAACTGTTTGAGTGCTGCCCATCACTGTTGCGGCCAGTGCTGCCCATCATAATTATTCCTTTTGCTTATAACTCGTTCCTCAGATCGGGAAACGATGTACGGTGGATCGATATATAATGATCTTTAAATAAATGTTTAATTGTCCGTACAATCTATCTTAAAAACTATGGAAGATGTAAAGTTTTTTTTTTTTCAAATTACAGGGGCGTGGAAAAAATGTAACTTGATCTGAGTGCAAGTATAAGGAGTTTTTCGTCAATACAATTTTAACCTGAGATCTGTTTGTTCAAAAGGAAAGACATGGCATCCGCTATCTTGGAAGGAATCTTATATTATTCCTATTCATAAAAAGGGGTCAAGGTCAAATATAGCGAATTACCGAGGAATCTGTAAGCTTTCTGCAATTCCTAAGCTTTTCGAGCAGATAATAACTTCCCAATTACAGCATTTCTGTCAACCCATATTTAGCCAATCCCAGCATGGATTTATTAGGCGACGTTCTGTCGCCACTAATCTTCTTGAGTTTTCCACTTTTGTCAATGAAGGTTTTCTCAACAGGAAACAAATGGATGTGATTTACACGGACTTTAGTAAAGCCTTCGATTCGGTTAATCACGATCTTCTCCTTCATAAACTTTGCTTAGTAGGTCTTCCGACCAACTTCATTAGCTGGGTTAGATCATACTTGGTTGATCGCACACAGCGAGTGCAATTTAAATCGGCATTATCCGAAATTGTCCATGTTACTTCTGGAGTCCCGCAAGGCAGTCATATTGGTCCTTTGTTGTTCAATCTTTTCATAAATGACATTCCTCAAGTTCTTTCCAACTCGAATGCTCTTATGTACGCTGACGACCTTAAGCTCTGCGCCTCATTTCTGCGATCCAGTTTCACCGCTTCTTTTGCAAAATGACCTTAACTCTCTTAGTGCTTGGTGTCAACTCAATCTACTTCCCCTTAATATTGACAAGTGTAAAATCATGACCTTTCACCGTATCAAGCCGTATTTGTTTGATTATACTATTAATGGGGAGCCTTTGGATCGCATTTATACAGTTGACGACTTAGGTATTCTTTTCGAACCTAAGTTGAGCTTTAACAGCCACATAGCAGTCATTTGTAATAAAGCCAAAAGTGTCCTAGGCTTTATCAAGAGGTGGTCCAAGGAATTCGATGATCCCTACACCACCAAACAACTATACATTTCACTTGTTCGACCAAATCTGGAATATTGCTCCTGTCTCTGGTCTCCGCAATACATAACATACCAAGACCGTATTGAATCTGTTCAGAAGCAGTTTCTGATCTTTGCCCTTCGTGGCCTAAACTGGGATACCAGCAGGCATATTCCTCCTTACGAACAGAGATTACGTCTGATTGACCTTCCTTCTCTTAAGGCCCGAAGAATCTGTCACGCTGTAGTATTTATTCACAAACTTTTAGCTGGAGAAACTGATTCCGTTGCCCTGTTATCCCTAATTAATTTATCAGTGCCGTCTAGAATGACTCGTAACTTCATTCCTATATACCTTCAAACGCGCCAAACGAACTATGCTCACCGGGACCCCTTCCGTAGCCTTTGCCTTGATTATAATGAGCACTATCACCTATTTTCAATGCATTTCTCGACTTTGGATGTAAAAAACTCATTAATTTCGTACCTAACATAAATTGATGTACACCTGCTAATGCACTTTGACCACCCTTGCTGTGAGAAGGACCATAGCTGGCATTGGCCAATAAATTAGTCCCATCGGGTCAGAGCTGCTAACGCGGGTTTTATTAACAGTTGTTTTTAACTACTGCTATTTATATGTTTGACTGAACATTGTTAAACTTACTTACAAATAAATAAAAATATTGGCTCGGCCGTTGATGCTGATCAAGAATATATAAGTTTGTACGGTCGGAGAGTCTTCATTCTGGCTGTTACATTACATTATACCGCTCGACTTAAACTACCGCTCTTGATTTTATACACAGTACCGAAGATACAAAGATTATATTAAGTTTGTGCAAATGTACAAATGTACACTAATTTTGCAAGGGGCACAAATCACTGCGTAAATTCTTACTTTTTGGAATCAAACTTTCTTTCGGTTACTTTACTTTACAAAAAATTTTTTTAAATATCGAAAATATCAATAATGTCGATTAATAAAACAAGAAAATATTCAAAAATCCGGCATCCCATTAAAATGGAAAAAAGGGTATCGTGAAGTTGTGCAAATGTATGTAAGAAACAGAAGGAAATATTTGCGTCCCCATAAAGTATATATATTCTCAGCATCTGTCCGTCTTTATGTCTGTCTGTATGAATGCGTCGATCTTAGAGAATACTTTGCTTTGGAATGTAAGTAGGTGTAAACTAGGCTGATCAAAATTTAAACCAAAAACTTTGTTTTTCTCTTTTTGAGCGGACACCTTTTTATTGTGTTCTCTGTTTGTAACTAAAACTACAGGAATTTTTCCAGATTTTTTGTTTAATGGTTAGAGGTCGCAACCCTTCAGTTCCCTTCAGACCTGAATCAGACCTGAATTCAGGGCAGGTACATGCAACCCTTATATGAAATTTAGCCATGAATTCAACACTGGCATGGCCTAGGTCTTCATGACCTACGCTTCTTTTAGCCATGAAAAGCAGTACTGAACTCATGGGTGCACAAAAAAAATGTGTATGGCAAATAATATCGGCAAGAATAGGTGTAAATCAGTGTAGGGCATACAATACAATCATATTTAAGTTATGTATGTGTGCGTGGAAACCGATACGAAATCGACAGCAGCAAAACGTGCGCATGCTGTCGGTGTGCGACGTCGCTGCAACTGCGTACTTTGATATGCACAAGCTATACTTACGCGCCCTACAATGCTGTAAATGCAAATATCTTACCTCTACCCTCTACGCAGAATTTGTTAGGTTAGTAATATTAATTACTTAAGGTACTTTTTGTAGTTGACAAACATTACCTTGTCTGGGGATCGAACTCGGGCCCTTGGGCTTAACATAAATGGAACAGCGCGCCATCGCTCACGAGTGTGGGCAAACGCCAAAGAGACTACTTATACCAGAGAAAAGGGAGTACATCTCAATCAAAAAATTAAAAATTTCGTATTGGCGTTTCATTATGCGGGGGAAGCGCAAACAAGGTAGGCTGTGGCTGATGATTATATTTTTATACCCGTTACTCGTAGAGTAAAAAGGGTATACTAAGTTCGTGCAAATGTATGTAACAGGCAGAAGGAAGCATCTCCGACCCCATAAAGTATATATATTCTTGATCAGCATTAATAGACGAGTCGATATAGACATGTCCGTCTGTCCGTCTGTCTGTCTGTCTGTCTGTCCGTCTGTATGAACACCTAGATCTCAGGAACAATAAGAGCTAAAGCTACAATTTTTTCAGTGTAGACTTGTATCTTCTGCACGCAGATCAAGTTTGTTTCAAATTTTTGCCACGCACCCTCCCGCCCCCGCAATATGAAAAAACCTCATATCTCGCACAATTTTGAAAATAGATTGTTCGAACCTTCTAGACATATATTTTAATCATCATTACCTATCGATCCGCCATACATCATTTTTCGATCAGATGAACAATAGAAAAGTTCCCGCCCCCGCAATTTGAAAAATTGATCATATCTCCCACAATTCGGGCAACCTTACCCTGAGTAACGGGTATATCGAAGTCGAGCAGGGCCGACTTCAACTTACGCTTTCGTTAGAATTCAACTCGGTGTTTTTTTATTTGGACAATTCTCGACTTCATGGATATGCTCAACAATGCAGCCTTTCATTAACTGGGTATGTAGCCCATCGGTTAGAGAGATATGTTACCGTGCACGGTGAGAGAAGTTGATGGTTCGAATCCCCCGGTGATTTTTTTTTTTTTTTTTATTATTATTATTATTATTGTTTTGTATTTTGTAACAAAATTTGTTGACGTACCAGTACTTTCCTTTTGTGGTTTCGGTCCTATGTTGCATTGTAGCTCAGCGCCTACTTCGCCTTAGCAAAAAAAAATAAAAAGATTAAGAATTCCTTACTTACTAAAGTACAATCGATATCAAAAGCTTACTAAATTCGGCATTTCCGAATCTGAAAACTAAATTCTCATTTCTAGTTAGTTTTGTGATTTTATGATTGATGTATGCAGTCGACGTCAAACTCTACTCACTCATGTAATGACCCTGTCGCTCCACTTCTAATCCAGGAAGATTTGTCATCGTTTGACAAGTTGGTCCTTTTTAAATCTTCTTTCCCCTAACTCAGGAAATTAATGATATTTAATCGTACCAAACCATAAATCTCTGAGTATAGTATCGATCAAATTCTCAAGATCTCAGAGATGGTAAGAGCTAGAGCTATGAAGTGTATGGAACATATAATGCCCCTGCCTACCCGCAATTTGAAAAAATCGTCATATCTTCCACAATTTTGAAGCAAGGTTAAGTAAGGTTCGAACCTTCTAGACATATATTGTACTCATTATTACTTATCGAGCCCCTATATGTACATTGTTTTCCGATCAGAAAAACGATAGTAAAGTTTCCACTCCCACAATTTGAAAAAAATCGCATATATCCCACAATTTTAATTATAGATTGTTCGAACCTTCTAGGCATATATTTGAATCTTCTTTACATATCGATCCACTATACATCGTTTCCAGATAATTAAATACTTGGTATCATTAAAAGATGGACAACAGAATTTAATGATCCTTTTGTTACCAAACATCTGTATGTCCCATCTTGGAAAATGGATATTGTGTCCGGTTCCCCATGTACCAGAAATACAAAGACCAACTTAAATCTGTTCAAAAGCAATTTCTTATATTTGCTTTGCGAGGCTTAAACTGGGAAGTCAACACTCATCTTTCCTTTCTTTTTAAACAAACATTTACGCGGAAGTCCCTGACGATCCGAATTCTTGCCAATTCGCAGTCCGTCGAGGATAATTTTAAAAATAATAATTTTCTAATCTGAAAATGTGCGAAAAATTTATCCTTAGTGCAATTTTAATAAGTGATCCATCACTGTTTAAGACAGCAGTTATATTGGTCTTCTGTTTTACTTTTTGTTCAAAAACTTATTGCAACTTTTTTACTTATTAAAACAAAAATTATTATAATCCTTGCTGGCTTATTTAGGATGTAATTAAAGCTCGCCGGGATAAAACTATTTCATATAGCAAAAATTCAACATAAAAAATTACTCTTGCTCTTTTCATAAAATATTACACAAAAAGGCGCACTAAGTCTTCTTCTGCTTAACATCAATATTTTTATTACTTCCATAAGTCAAGGAGCATAACAAATAAACCAGTTAACAATACACCCACACACATACACACATCTGGCCAAATCCCCCGCTCACACATTCCTTCGTGCTCGACTGCTAGAGCAAGATTTCAACTGTCTTTTCAGGCAAAGAAAACATTTTTATCAACTTTGGCTGGGCGAAAATCGAGCAGCAGCAGCAGAATGTGCCCTGTCAAATATTATAAAAATGTGTTTCAACAAAAGTGAAAAATCATACACATAAGCGACACAGTCACACACTGCCACCCATCCACCCACATGGCACGCACACTTTTCATTGTCAAAGCTTGGGCACACGTGAGCCAAAAAAAAAAAAAAAAAAAAAAATGGCAGCTTTAACGCCATTTCATTCATTTTGCTGTTGTCGCCTTTGGCTGTTGTTGTTGCTGTTGTTGTTGCGGCCTTGTCATGCTATTTTGGCAACATTGTTACGTATGACTAAATCGGTGCGCCTGTCTGTTTGTTCCATTCAAATTCACAAACGAGGTGTTAAGTAAGCACACACACTCACATACACACAGCGAGGTGTGTGGGGGTAGGCAAGCGGCAGGTGTAGTTGGATGTTGCCTTGCAGCAATTGTATTAACCTTATCGCAGCTTTGATTTATGTATGTAAATAATTTTCGAGACTTTGAGAGTGTGTTGTCTGTCAAGTGAATGCGAAGCCAATCATGCACAACAATAGCCGCGAGCGAAGTTGACTAATGAGATTTTTCTAGAAAGCGAATTTGAAAAGAAAATATTTATTTTAAATCAAAATTTTATTTAACATTGCTTATCAATTAATGAAAAGTATTTTAAATTAAGAATGTGGGGAAAAGTTAAGGAAAGTTGGTTAAAAGAAACAGTGCAACAAATCAACAGTAGACAAAAACGAGAAGGCAAAGCATACTTTGACTGTGCCGAAGTTTTAGTACACTTGCAAAAGTTCACTACAACTGATTTAACCGGTAAATTATATATAGGTTATAGTTATCAGATATTTAAAAATTTAAAATCATTGATAATAAAAATTTCATACCATAAAAAAAACTTTTCTTAGTAAAACACATTTTCAGACCGATCGGCCCTATGGCAGCTATATGCTATAGTCATCCGATTTTGATAAATTTTTCCAGAATTATGTGGAAGCATATAAAACTAACATATGCCAAGATTAGTGACGCTACGACGGAAAACAAAAAAAAGTTTTCAAACTAGAACTCGTTCTTAGACCAATCGTTCCTGTGGAAGCTATATAATATAGTCATCCGATTTTGATAAATTTTTTCTGTATTATGTAAAAGCATAAAAAACTAACATATACCAAGATAAGTGACGCTACGATGGAAAACAACAAAGTTTTTCTCACTAGAACTAGTTTTTTGACCGACCGTTTCCATGGCAGCTATAAGATATAGTCACCCGATCCGGCCGGTTCCGACATATTAGTTGCGTTACAGACAGACGGACAGACAGACAGATGGACGGACGGACAAGCGGAAATGAACTCAGCTCGTCGTCCTGATCAAGAATATATATAGTTTATGGGAAATGAATATTTCTATGCGTTACAAACTTTTGGGCAAAATTAATAAAGACTTTTCAAGTGTATAAAAAACTTTTCTTAATAAAACACATTTTCCAACCGATCTGTCCTATGACAGCTATAGAATATAGTCATCCAATTTTAACCAAATTTTGTAAAATACCTGATCAAGAATATATATGGTTTATATGGGTCGGAAATGATTATTTCTATGCGTTACTAAGCAAAATTAATATGCTCTTTGCAAAAGTATAAATAAGACTAGACTGGATCGGTTCTGTGGTTTAAAAATATATATAAATAAAAATTTTCAAAATATGGTTTTTGTAGCAAACTGAACCACGGGTTTGGTTCGGTTCAATGGTTCACGATTAATTTATTATTGAGCCTGATCCCGTTTTCGACTTTTCTAAAATGAAACTTAGTACAATTGGCATTTATTTTGGAAAAATGGTTTCTTAGAAAGCATTTAAATAACTTAGATTTTTAATATAAATATATTTAATTATGTAGACAAAAGAAAGATACCACCTATAAAATTCATTGTTACCTTGGTGAGCTGATCTAATAATAAATTTACTTATTATATAAAGACAGATGTGATGGAGCTGTCCAAAAGTTCAAGGAAATCATAACATTTCGAAAACGGTGCGTATAAATTGGTTTGGCAGCATTACAAAATATCGGATGATCAAGCAAAAGTAAGCGTCAGAATATCTTCTGAACGAGAAGAACAAGTAATAATCTCTCTACTTAACGTTAAATAAAGAACTTCAAGTTACTGCAAGTCTATATTTTAATAAACGAAGAAACACTGCCTATACCTTATACAGAATTTCTAAATTCACAAATACAAAATCGTAGTCCTTACTTCATTAAACTCGTCTATTTATAAATTGAACCAAACCGTTTTCATAGGTAGTTTTCGGATCGGTTCAGCATTTTCGAAAGTGCAGGTTCAGTTCTTGGTTCGGTTTACGAGCACAAATATGCGGTTTGTTACGGTTTGGTTCGGTTCAAACGGTTGGAAACATTTATTTTTGTGAAATTGACGAAGAATTAAACTTTTTTAAATTTTCTTTTTTTTCCTTATAAAAATTTTTGTTAATTAACTTATAAATAAATCCTTAAAGCAGTGGTTAAAATTTAAGGTAAATAAATTAAAATTTGTTTAAATTTTTCCTTTTTTAAAAAAACCATGTTATGAAATAATCGCTTTTTTATGCGTTATAGGCATGACAAAATTACATATTCTACCATTAAAATGTGTTTACTATTATTCTGCAATCCCAGGAACATAATGCTGTCATTCCAAGTTGGCATTTTGATCTCCTTTATTGCTCTAGCGCGCCTGTTTTGCCACGTACTCTGAAATGCTTCCTCAGAACAGAAATACCCTCTAAGAACTTCAATTTTTGTCTCAGAAAAGTAACAAACCCAAGAGTTAAGTAAATGCCCAGGTAAGGCATAGGACGCAGGAGGTAGTCGTTCTGAGATGGCTAAGTAAAAAATTCAAAGTTTCGGGGAACCAAATATTCTGAAATGATTACTAAGTTTTTGATATAAAATGATTGCATTCTACAATTTTAAAAATTAAAAGTGGCCCTAATTATGCAGACTTTGTTAATTCACAATATGAACAGCAAATTGCAAAAAGACAAAGATAAGTTGGCTGCGCCTCACCATTTCATGAATTGAAGGCGAATTCATAGTCAACTTTTGTGTGTAAGTCGAATTCATGAAATGGTGTTTATGCACGAATTTTCCGACCCATTGAAAAACTTTTAGTCATGGATAGTAAATATTTTTTTTAATGTTCTAAATATCGAACAATTTAATTTAACGTTCTCCAGTATTCATTTATACCGAATCATCTTAAATTTAAAGCTTTTGTATAAAAATTGTACATTCCAATGTTTTATAATGAAAACAGATCAAACACTGGACTACCAAGTAAAATAGTCATTTGTGTTGAAGACGTTCTTCTCCTTCTATTTTCAGGATACCAGCCAGCCCTTTTATAATAACAATGTCAATAAGACTATCACCAGGTCCTGAGTTATACCACATGCGACTGTGATTCTCATATTTTAAACTAAGTATCAAGTCTTGAAGTTTTCATCAATTCGCTGGACACAAACACTCTGTTATTTTTTGTTATTTTATGAGATAGAAAGTGCAAATCAAAAATACTTTAAATTGAAAATTAAACTATTAATTGCTGATTAAGCGGAATAACATTGAAATTTTATATTTCATTCGTTGAAGAAAATATTTCAAATTGATATGATGCTGCTTGAAAAAATAGCCCAATTAGGTAATTCACACAATGCGATATTGGAAAATCAATCGCCGTTGTATAAACTACTTAAGTGTTCAATTTTTTTTAGTTTTTTGTCTAGTTTTTAATAATTAAAACTTTTGTTGGTTTTGAATGCATTTTCTTGAAGTAGTAAATTAAAAGGTCGATTTAAAAAAAAAAGGAAACGACCCTTGAATGGTTACTACTTAAGGAATTTGCATTTTGTTTTAAACACTTTTACTGCCTGCCGCACACTGATGATGGTGAGTGCAAAAATTGGTCAATTTATAGTCCAAATGTTATCGGAAAGGCATTGTAATCTGTGAATAGTTTCTTTGTGTCTGACACCCCATGCTGAGTTAATCGCTTGAAAGACAAAGTAAATAGTGCCCAAGTGAAACTAAATTTGCTTATGATATGGCACTAATCAGAGAGTCAACATTCTTATTTAATTCCTACAGTATGTTTGAAGAATGCCACTTTAAATATCTTCCCCCCCATCCCACATACATACAAGTATAGTCCCAGTAGCAATCAACATCCCGACCGAAACTCGTTGAATCGCAGACACACTCTCAGTTTAATAAAACAAAATCCTGCGGCGATAATTTACAACACGATTGTGCTTGGCAAATTGCTTTGATTTAAGCGTGCCAACGTGCCAGGACTAACACACACACATATACACACATACAGTTGGCAAAAGGAAATAAAAACAAGCAGGACAAGGAAAACCTGCCACAAGATGCTCCTCCACACAAACACCCATACGAACACACATTTGCTTCACACTTGACTGGCAAGTCAGGGCGAAGGCAAAGGCAAACCAATTCAACATCCGTTTGCCGCTAATTCACACACACACACACACAGGCAGCATCCCCGTCTGTAAGGATATATGAAATACGCGCAAATAACGTGTTAGGAAAATTGTGTGAAAATTGTTATATATATTATATCCAGGCGTACGCTAAAGCGCTTGATATGATTTCTTATGCTCCATTCACTGCAAAAGGTGTTGAACAGTTTTTGGATTACGCTCCGTTAGCACTGAGGAGGAATGGAGGCCAGCTGAACTAAATAGTTTGTGGGAAGAGGATTATTATTTAAATCACAGACTCGTAATTATTTATTTAGATGAGAGGAATTATGTGGGTTTATGAAACGGAAAATACAGACATATTTATTTTTAAATATTAGGGAGGTTTAGTTAAGTAATTAATTGATTAGCTAAATGCAGTATTATTGATAACTACATTCAGAAAAAGAATCAAGAATTCCGTACTTAAACAGGGGAAATTCAATTATAAACATTAAGTTCGGAATTTCCAAGTCTGAGACATTTCTCATTTCAAGTTTGTTATTAGATTATAAAGACATTTTTACTTGAAATCAAATGTTTTCTAGGACATTATTATTATTCTAACTCTTATATTCCAAAATGAAAGACTGATTTCTGCGTGATTCAGGGAAAAAATAATAAAAATGGCTTTAAATCAAAAAATTGGGTTGATATGTTTCTTAAAAACTCTTTAAAAAATTTTAATACTATTTTGAGAGAGCTCAATTATGTTTTAACCGGTTAATAATTGGGTAATTCCGGTTCGTTTTGAAAGGATTCCTGATTAATTAATTTCATTAATGGATCTGCAGTACTTGGATGAAATATCGGCAAGCCGCCAATGATTCTGTTGAGGGACTTCAATGTCAATCCTCCTAAAAATGATAAATAAATACAAGTCGCAAAATTTCCAAAAAAGCAAAGAGAAAACGGAAGATAAAAAAGCAATCTAGCAATAGAGGTTTTTAGGAAGGAAAATAATAATAGGAATTTATTTATATTTATAGTTTAGAAGAAATAGTTGGGCAACATCAAGACTAGAAACAACAAAGGGACTAGGGAGAGAAAGGAAATCAGCAAATCGAAGAGGTCGTGAAAAAATTGTTTGATTTTCAAAAGTTTCCAAGTAAAATAGGCATCCATTTGTTTTCCACTGAAAATTAATTGTTCTATTCTTACTTCAATCTAGGCATATTTTCAATGAGTCAATACCTTAAATCACAACAACAAAAAACTTTACCTTAAATTGAGCATAACTCTTATCGCACGTTGCTTTTTTTTTCTTTATTTCTTTTGCTAAATTTGCGCAGTTTAAAAGGACTTTATTGTTGATTTTTATGCAGCAAACTGAAACTGTCAAGTAAGCTTAAAAGCAGAGATAAAAATGCAATTTAAGTATGGTTTATTTTAGGGATTAATTGGAGAAAAATGTGAAAAATACACAAAGAGAATATCAATTACTCAAAAAAATTGATAAAGCTAAGATTGAGTGTGATTTTTACTTGTAGAGTAAAAAGGGTGCGAATTAATGTAACAGGCAGAAGGAAGAATCTCTACCACCATAAAGTTTTTATATTATTGATTAGCATCAATAGCCAAGTCGATCTAGCATTGTTCGTCTTTTCGTTTGTCCGTCAGTTCTTCTGTTTGAATGAACACCTGTGTTCAGCAGAAGAACATGCTCCCTGATCAATTATATATTTTCATTGATCTTTCTGCTGACCGCGAGTAATCCAGTATCATGATAGTCAGTTTGAGGTATCATGATAAAGGAGCTTGTATCAAAGAATTAGTACCCTCCTTTGAAGTGATACAGATACCACCAGCTGTTATTGTAAATATATCGAAGGCTTGGTATCGATAAAATTGGGCGTGTTTTGTGCACTGATTGCAAATATGAGCTTTTCAATCTGCTTTAAATAATTATAAACAAATAATAAATTATTATTAAACCCAACTTTGTCAACTTGTCAATTTCCAAGGTCGCACAGAGCGATAGCGTCTCTGCGCCACCATTAAAAAAATACGGCGTTCTGTGTCTTGAGTTTTTTCTAAAGGCTTTGGTCCAAAATGTAGCACATCAGCAGAAACTTTTCGAACTTTCATTTTCTACTGATACATGCTCAGCGCTCCATCTTTCTGCTGAACACAGCCTATAAAAGCTAGAGCTACCATTTTTACAGTGAAGACTCGTATTGCTTAAACGCAGATCAAGATTGTTCAATGCCCCCACAATAAAAATGTTTTATAACTCCTTTAATTTTACAGATATCAAGCTGTACATTTTCATTTAAATGTAAATTCTCAATATCTATAATCTGTAAAATTTTCAGAAAGATCGAATAGTATATAACGCTTATATAAGCAAATTTATAAAAAACTTTTTTCATATATTTGGGGTCACTGTGCAGTCAGTCAGTCAGTCAACTTAATGTTGTTAATACTAACATTTTATGTTAATACTAACATTTTGTCATTTAATAAAAGATTTTTAAATAATCCTTTCCCCGAGTAACGGGTTAATTGAAGTCGGGCAGGGCAGTCTTATTGTATACAATTTGATTATCTGTAAATATAAAAATTATTTCAGTTAAAACCCAAAACCAAGGAATCAATGTTAGAACTTTTTGTTTTTTCAACTGTCCATCAAATTTTTCCTTAGTTCTCCATTTATTTTTTATCGGAACAGACATAAGAGAATATACTAACTACTCTTAAAATACGCAAAGCTTTCTCTCAGTCTGCCCATAGAGTAAATATTTCTAGAGGGAAAGATTGCTCTGCCGCCACAAACTTAACAGCGAAATAATCAGCTGTTCTTTGTTATTGTCGCTCTCGCAACAAACTTAACAACGAAATAATCAGCTGTTTTTAGTTATTATCGCTCTCTGAGTACAGTCAAGACAATGTCCGTCTCGCTCTAATCACCGTGTTTTCCTATCTGTGTTATAAGACATTAGCAACATGCTGAAATCGCTGGCAACATTTTAAAAGTATCTTAACTAGTGCTGTTACTTAACAGCGCCACAAATCGAGAGCCGTCTCAATCTTCCCCTCTATCTCTCTTCCTCTGTGGTAACATTGTTTGCATCAATGTTTCTTCAGTTGCTTGAAGTAAAATAAAGCCCACATAGTTAACATAGGATCCAATCATGTGCTGTTAAGCACAACAGTACTTCTCAGCTCCGTGTGCGCTCGAAGTAAAGGGTGAAGGAATCATTACTTCTGCTTCTTCTTCCACAAATTTTGTATGAAAATTCACGTTACTTCGCAGGTATAGGGCTTTAAGATGAAAAAAAGAAATTTATGAAGAAAATCTTTTAATAAATAGCAAAGATATGAGCAATTCAATTAAAATACTAACAGTCAAATTTGACTTTTTCTAATGTTTTTTTAGAAAAAAATTGAACTTTTCTTCTTTTTTGCACAATGTAAGATTTACCACTCTTAGCTTTCCCCAGAACAAACAACGTGGTAAATTTAACATTGGGCAAAATTATAAGTATTAAGAATGTTTGGGGACATCTTATATCTTTAATTTGAAGAAAAGAAAACATAATTCGGATTATTGGTTCAGATGTATGACAAATTATGTGAAACTTTCTTTTTAAAAGTATCAAAAAATATATATTCGCCGATTCCTGGAACTTTTCTCGAATTAGGTAAAGAAATAATCAAAGATCATGTTTTGAAAATATGGCAAAAATAAAATATTATAATTTTTTCGTCAAAGTTTGAAAATTCTGAAAAAAATTTACGGTTGGTAAATAGCGATTTATCTGGCGAAACACTAAGCAAAAAAAATCTTTTTTCATTATACACTTAATAAATACATTAATTAATAAAGAAAGAAAGAAAAAATATGAGGATTCGTCCTTGTTTTCGAGATATTCTACCTGAAAGCAGGCAAAATTACCAAACATTTTTAGCTGAAACTCGGTCTACTTTAAAAGGCTATAAATTCTTAAATAAAAATCGCATTTTATTAAGGGTTGCATATTTGGAAGTCGCACATGCAATTTATGATTTTTGCAACCTCATTTGTTCTACGGGCGCTTCTGTGCGTCGTTAACGGCAGGTACTGCAGCGGGTAATGCAACAGCTCGGACGAATTTGTCGTTGCTGTTGTGGCTTGACTTCTTATTTTCATCAGAAAGGGGGAAAAAATTAATTATTTATTCAGGTCAAAAAGTGTATTTTAAGACAAAGCTAGGTTAATAACACCATAAATCTTATGGATGAAGCGCTAAGTATGTTTCAGAAAAAAAAGATAGATGTAAAGTTTCTGCTGAACTTAGTGCTACATTTTTGGCAAACGTCTTTAGAAGTAAATCATAGCAGGGAACGCTGTATTTTTAGATCTGGCCATAAGTACAGTGAATATCGGTTATATAAAAGTGCTGCAATGCATCAATATTTTTGCACTTATTTATATATGCATAAAAAAACAAAAATTTTAAATATTAAGAAAGTCAACTGGGGACAAACTCTTGTAATTCCCTTACATGACATACAATTGTTTTGATATAGCAAGGTCTGTCTGTCCTAGCTAGATTAAACATTCACATTTCTGGTATGGAATAACTATAATAACTATAGCATATATCAGGCATAGAAACGAGCAATCAGAAAAATATTTCTAGTGAGAAAAACTTTTTTTCAATGCTCGCGTCTTCAAAAGTGTTATCAATTAATTTTATACACTTCCAGAAAACCAGCTTGGAAAATCACGAGAATGCAATTTGCCAATGGAAATTTATATCGCCATCGCTACTAGAAAAGGCTTTTAACTCTGTAATTAAAATAATATGGAACTTGATAATAATGTTTACATTAAATGTAAATTATGTAATGTTATGTTAATATTTTGCGATTTAATAAAAAATGTTTTAATAATCATTTCCCTGAGTAACGGGTATATCGAAGTCAGGCAGGGCCGACTTTTGACTTACGCTCTCGTTCTCTCCAAGCGGAAGCCTGAGCTGATATCATCGGCTATAAAAAAGCGACCGCAATGCTGACTTAAGTTTTATTTGTTTTCACTTGTGCGACAATCAAGTTCTCAATGGAAAGATTCTTACTTTATTTCTCAATTGGTTTGTTTCTTTTTCAAGGAAGATTTCATTCCTCCCATGCCGATCAGGAAATTATTGTGAGTAAATCTTAGTAGAAATTTTTAAGACTTCGCAAATATTATGTACAAATCACAGGAAGTTGACTCCAGGAACAGGAATCAGTGCAATGATTATTGCTTTTCGATGACCAAACCCCTGCTGGACTATTTGAAACAAACGAAAGACCAAATTGATGAACTCGATCAAATGAAAACTAAAATAAATGATTTAGAAAATGAAATCAAGGAGAAAAATTATCAGTTGTCCTTGGGCAAGCAACAAGAGAAAGATCTACCCACCAGTTGTCCATATGTCAGTTCAAATGGCATTCATCAGATACAAATTGCGGGAGCGGAACCTTTCAAAGTATTCTGCGTTTCACCTATATCCGGTTGGACGGTAATACAGCGTCGCCTTAATGGTAGCGAGGACTTTGATCGAAATTGGACTGAATACAAGAGGGGTTTTGGTGACCTACAAGGAAACTTCTTCATAGGTTTGGAGAAACTGCATTTGATGACTCAAGCACAACCTCAGGAATTGTACATACAACTTCGAGATGTCAATGGTACAACTCGCTATGCCCGTTTTGATAATTTCAAAGTTGCCAGCGAAATTGAAGGATATAGCCTACAATCTGTGGGAGAGTATACAGGAAATGCTGGCGACTCGTTGAGCTTACACGTCAGAGCTGAGTTCTCAACTGCTGATCGGGATATTAATAATTGTGTCAAGAATTATAATGGTCCGTGGTGGTTTCACAAGGTGGATTGTGGGCAAAGGTAACTTTAATATAATAAATTACATTACGTTATAGCGAAAAAACAAAGTATTTAAAATGTGGTTTTTCCGATAGATACGGGGCTCCGAATCACGAAAAACTAAAATAAAAAACTTTCAGGTGAGAATTATTCATAAAAAAAAATGTTCTAGGTAAGCTAGCTGGAATTTTCATAAATTAACTAAGTAAGCGCTAAAATGTCTTACAGTGCCTTAAAGATAATAAACAAATCTAAAGATCGGTCACACATTTGCAAATTTAATCCAAAACTACATTTTTTTTACATTCACTTTGAAAAAATCTTAAAGTTTTCATTAAACTAGCGAAGTGTGTATGATCGATTTTCAGAATTATTTATCATCTTAAAGGAACTGTATGACTTTTTGATATCGCTGATCATTTACTGAAGTAAAGTGTTAGAATTTCGTGATCCGGAGCAACCAATCTATCGGAAAACCACCTTTCCATCGATCTGAAAAAAGTAAATTTTGCGATATAGTGTTATTAGAATATTTCTATATTATCGGTATTATTTTTAATTTTAGTTCCTTGAATGGTAAATATTTCCAAGATGGAATAGCGAAGGAACAAAATGGCATTGCATGGGGTAAATGGACTAAGGAGAATGACTTTACCATGTCACTTACATTTGTACAAATGATGATAAGACCGTTAATCCATTAAATTTGTATACAGATTTAAATAAATACAACAACATCTGCAACAAATATCGTAACCAACAAAAACAATTTTTACATGTGGCGTTTTTTTAGAACACAAATTTTTTAGTTCTATTACATCCCCAAATTTTTTGAATATCTTGAAATAACTTAAATTTTTTTTATATTAAAAAAATTATACTAGTACCGGTACGCAGCGGCATAGCGAAATAAAAATCTGAGTAACGTATCGGAGCCGAAAACCGAAATTTTCATTTCGGTACGTACCGGAACCGAAATTCGTTTTGGGATAATCCCTGATTTAAATAATAATTTTTTCCAATTACTTTCTAATCAATTGGTTAAAGCTTAAAAAACGGAATAATGTAAAAAATCTGCTCTTTGCCCTTTCTCAACTGGCCTTTTGTTTTGCCTGTTGCCAAGCCAAATGTCTGTAAACTTGCACGTGACTTTGGCTAAACTTGCTTTGCTGCTAAAAAATAAAAACAAAACCTGAAATCAAAACTAAAAATTCTCAAAGTCACATAGCAGCGGCAGAAAGTTTTAGCTGAGTTGCCTCAGGTACATGAGTATTTTCTATAGAAAAGTCTGGCCAAGTCTGTGACTGTTTGCTTAAATGATTTTGCAGTTTGCAACTTTTCGACACCGCCGCTGCATGAGAACTAATATTGTGCAGTGAGTTTATTGGAATTCTGCATAGAAAAACTTCTAACAGGCTACTACTACCTGGGAGTTTGCTGGAGACTAAGAAAAATGGAAATCGCTGCCGAAAATGTCGTAAAATCAACGCAGACCACGCAACCGAAAATGGCGTTAAACTTGCAAAACGAACTTTGCCGCCGGATTTTGTCTTTTGCGGTTAGTTGTGTGGGATTTGAGACGATGACAGTGAAGATACACAAGTAGAGAATTCGACGGGAGGATACGCTCTTTACGTGTCCCACATTACGTATGCGGGACACGTTAGCCAGAGTTCCGTTTTACTATCGATATGTACGTATATTTTCTATTTTTTTTTGGGTGCGCTCCGATGGCTCTAATTAATGTTTAAATTGTGACTTTTATTATTCATGGGAAGGTGACATTTAAAATGGTCGTAAGCAAAATGACTTTAGTTCAAGTAGATACTTTTTTTTTAAATTTAATTAGACGAAGAGTCTTGAGTTTGGTGCACCCATAAAACCAAATCCCCTTTGGCGGAACATTCAAGTGAGTAAGCACATTTATTTATCTACTTATAAGCACTCTCGAGTTAAGCGGGACACAACTGCAATGCAGTCATAAACTCGCACCAAATATCAATTTATTCACTTAATTAAGCACATATGTGACTGCGCCATTTTCTGAAAGGAATCACCAGAGTGAGGAGGATACACGGACAGAAACGGAGATAGAGGGAGTGAGAGAGAGAAGGGGAATCCCGCTCAAAGTCAATTGCAATTTTATGAGCTGTTGAAAATGAAGTACGTAACCGAGAGACGCCAACTTCACTTCACAACCCATTACGCTGATTGGCTTTTAATGTTTATCAATACATTACGCAGTCAGCAACAGAAATTCGCCACGTCGATGTCACTGCTGATGAGTGGAGTGGATAGGTCGAGTTTTCTGCGGTTAACACTGAGTGTTGCTTAAAATTGTCTGACCCACAAGTGATGCCACAGCTCTTTTTGCACTGTTTATACATATGCCATGCCAGCGGCTCATAAATTTCCATTATCACATGCAAACATTTAGGCTGCTATTATTCTCATCCAAAAATTATAAGATGCAAAGCACACGCCATCATACGAGAGCATTGGCCTGGGGCAAATTTCTTTTCACAACCTGCTGCATGGTGCATAATTTATTTGTCAGCGAAAGTAGCGAGTACTGGGCAAAAAAATAAAATAAAAAAAAGCAAAGAGAAAAGAGAATGCTTAGATATATGGCAAACAGAAGGTCCAGTTTGCTAACAGGTCACATAGGGCGAACATGTGGACAAGGCAGCATCGGAGTTAAACAGTGGAACACTGTAGTGTTTGTATTGTCCAAACACGCAGTACAACAAAACTTATATATTTTAAAATATTAGAAGAATCAATTCTCTTTGAGACTTTCGTAAGCATACCCTGAATTTCAAAAAACAATATTGGAACAAAGAAACTAACATTAAAACATTTTGTGGACTGAATGGACAAGAATTCTTGTTTATTTCTGCTGATCCGCAGTTTGCTTATGCTTTTTGTGGCGTTCAGTGAGGCAAACAAGAAGTTTGAAAAAATAATAAGTTAAATTACACTAGTTTACAAAATTAAAAAAAAAATACTTATTGAAGCCGGAATTTTTCTCTTATGTATTTTGGAAAGCTGAACTCAAAAAGAAATTATTTTGACTTTTTCTTAGACTTTGTCTTTGCTCTTGATTTTCTTCTCTGATCTGGCTTATATCTAAACTCCAAAACTCAGCAAAAAAAGAAGCAAAGCTCCAAAAATGTTCTAATAAACTAAGTACTTTCGTATGTAAAAAAGAATAAACAGTTATTTGTTTCTAATGTTCAAATTTTTGCGTACAACTAAAAATGATGTTAATTTTTTTTCGGTTTTAATTGGAAAAATAAATTAATTATGTAGGATTTGCCATTCGCCCGTTCCCGAAACAAGCAGTTAGATCCTTCTAACTTTGACATCCTCAAAGACACCTTTTTTATCAGCCGGGCTCCCATATTCACTTTCGCAAACATTTTGCTAAATCCGGTTTGAAATCGCAAAATTTTTGCGAAAGTGAAAATGGGAGCATGGCTGTATATCATTCTCTAGTTTAATTAAGCTGTAATCAAAAGTTTGTAAAATCGTCCTCGTATATTGATCAAATTTTATCTGATGTTTTATATGCTTCCACAACTGGAAAAATTGATCAAAATCGGATGACTATAGCATATAGCTGCCATATAAACGGTCGATCCAAAACTAGTCCCCTAGTGAGAAAAAACTTTTTGTTTTCCATCGTAGCGTCACCAATCGTGGTCTATATAAGTTTTATATGCTTCCACACAATTCTGAAAAATTGATCAAAATCGGATGACTATAGCATATAGCTGCCATATAAACGGTCGATCCAAAACTAGTTCTAGTGAGAAAAACTTTTTTGTTTTCCATCGTAGCATCATCAATCGTGGTATATATTAGTTTTATATACTTGCACACAATTCTGAAAAATTAATGGAATCGGATGACTATAGCATATAGCTGCCATATAAACGATCGGTTCAAAAACAAGTTCTAGTGAGAAAACTTCTTTGTTTTCCATCGTAGTGGCACCAATCGTGGTATATTATAGTTTTATATGCTTTCACAGAATTCTGGAAAAAATTTTCAAAATCGGATGACTGTAGCATAGGCTGCCATAGAACGATCAGTCCAAAACTAATTTAATGATAAAAACTTTTTTGTTATCAATGGTAGCGCTTCATTAGTTATATTTTTTTCATATTATTTCATAATTCCATACTTTTAAAATTAGTTTTGTTATTCAAAAATTTTTATATACAAATTACCATTTAACTGTTAAACAAAATTTTTTATTTAAAATCATAGAATAACGATTATTATACCCTGCAGAGGGTATTAATTTTCACTTTTTTTTAACCATAAAGTTTTTTTATAAAAATATTTATAATAACTTTTTATTTTTCTTTTCTGGTTTGTTTCATGGTTGGTCCGTCCGCCGTCGGTCCGTCTGTCCGTCTTTTCTGCTTCTCCTCCCTTTTTGAGTTTGGGACAAATTTGAAAAATTTAATATAATATCGTATTGCGGAAGGATATGATCATAGGAACGATCGGTCCAAAATAAGTTCTAAGGAGAAAACTTTTGTTTTCCAGCGTAGCGTCACCAATCGTGGTATATATAAGTTTTATATGCTGATCAACACAATTCTGGAAAAATTGATCAAAATCGGAGTGCCTATAGCATATAGCTGCCATATAAACGGTCGATCCAAAACTAGTCTCTGTTAAAAACCTTTTTTGTTTTCCATCGTAGTATCACCAATCGTGGTATATGATTAGTTTTATATGCTTTTCACACAATTTGGAAAAATTTATCAAAATCGGATGACTATAGCATAGGCTGCCATGGAACGATCGGTCCAAAAACTAGTTCTAATGAGAAAAACTTTTTTGTTTTCCATCGTAGCGTCACCAATCGTGGTATATATAAGTTTTATATGCTTCAACACAATTCTGGAAAAATTGATCAAAATCGGATGACTATAGCATATAGCGGCCAATAAACGGTCGATCCAAAACACAGTTCTAGTTAAAAACTTTTTTGTTTTCCATCGTGCATCACCAATCGTGGTATATATTAGTTTTATATACTTTCACACAATTCTGGAAAAATTTATCAAAATCGGATGACTATAGCACATGGCTGCCATAGGAACGATCGGTCCAAAAACTAGTTCTAATGAGAAAAATTTTTTGTTTTCCATCGTAGCGTCACCAATCGGTATAATAAGTTTTATATGCTTCCACACATTCTGGAAAAATTGACACAAATCGGATGACTATAGCATATAGCTGCCAATAAACGGTCGATCCAAAACTAGTTCTAGTTAAAAAACTTTTTTTTTTTAACAAAGTAGCAACCCCCGTGGTGTATTAGTTTTATATATTTTCACCATTCTGGAAAAATTTATCAAAATCGGAGGACTATAGCATATGGCTGCCGTAGAACGGATCGGTTCTAAAATTAGTTCTTATGAAAAAAAATTTTTTTTTATCTAGTATACAAACAGGGTATATATTAGTTTTTATATGCTTTCACAGAATCTGGAAAAATTTTTCTAAAATTCGGGTGGACTGTAGCAATTTTACGCTATAGGAACGATCAGTCCCGAAAAATAAATCTAATGCAATAATAATTTTGTTATCAATGGTAGCGCCTTTCAAAAACTGGAGTAAGTAAAACATCGGCGTATCCGATGTTAGCTTTTTATTTTTAATTTTTTTTTTAAAAATTATAATTTTTGTTATTTCAAAATTTTTATCCAAAGTTATAAAACGGTCCCCTAGTTAAAACAAACTAGCAACACTAGGTGCATCAGTCTGCTTTCTATCCGCTCTCTGTGTGCGGTGCATACAAGAGCTTAGCTTCCTGAAAGTGGATAAGCTGTGCTCCGCTCCGCTCTCTGTGTGCGGGGGCCTTAGTTAGTTTTTGAGATCGTTTCTAGTTGAATTTACCCTGATTAAGTACGGAGTTCTTGATTTTTTTTCTGATTGTACATTTGCACGAACTTAGTATTCCCCTTTTACGCTACGGGTAACATGCACAGAGAAAACGAGAGCGTAAGTTAAAGTCGGCCCTGCTCGACTTCGATATACCCGTTACTCAGGATATAAACATGTCCAAATTGTGGAGAAATGAGTTTCTTTCCAATTTGCGGGGAGGCAACTCTACTATAGCTCATCTGATCAGGAAATGATGTATGGCTGATCGATAGGTAATAATTATTAAAATGTCTAGAGGGTTCAAACAATCTATTTTCAAAATTGTGGGTGATATGAGGTATTTTTTAAATTGCGGGGGCGTGAACTTTTCTATCGTTCATCTGATCAGGAAACGATGTATGGCGGATCGATAGTAGTGATGATTAAAATATAAGTCTAGAGGGTTCGAATTATCTATTTTTAAGATTGTGGGAGATATGAGGTTTTTTTCAAATTGCGGGGCGGTAACTCTACTATCGTTCATCTGATCGAAAAATGATGTATGGCTGATCGATAGGTAATAATTATTAAAATATATGTCTAGAAGGTTTAAACAATCTATTTTCAAAATTGTGGGAGATATGAGGTATTTTTCAAATTGCGGGGGTGGCAACTCTACTATAGTTCATCTGATCGAAAAATGATGTATGGCGGATCGATAGGTAATGATGATTAAAATATATGTCTAGAAGGCTTGAACAGTCTATTTTCAAAATTGTGGGAGATATGAGGTATTTTTCAAATTGCGGGGGTGGCAACTCTACTATAGTTCATCTGATCGAAAAATGATGTATGGCGGATCGATAGGTAATGATGATTAAAATATATGTCTAGAAGGTTTGAACAGTCTATTTTCAAAATTGTGGGAGATATGAGGTTTTTTTTTTCAAATTGAGGGGGGCGGGAGGGGGCGTGGCAAAAATTTGAAACAAACTTGATCTGCCTGCAAACAATACAAGTCTACACTGAAAATTTGGTAGCTCTAGCTCTTATAGTCTCTGAGATCTAGGTGTTCATACGGACAGACGGACGGACGGACGGACGGACAGACGGACAGACGGACATGTCTATATCGACTCGGCTATTGGTGCTGATCAAGAATATATATACTTTATGGGGTCGGAAATGCCTCCTTCTGCCTGTTACATACATTTGCACGAACTTAGTATACCCTTTTTACTCTACGAGTAACGGGTATAAAAATTGATATGAAATGGCAGTCATTTCCACATTTTTTCATATCAATTTCACTCCGATATGACGAATCAATACATCACTACGATCTTTCTTATACAAAAAAAAAATGCCTTGTCTGAGGTGAACTCGAGACCTTCCACTTAACACGAATGGAATGACGCCTCAACGCACACGCTAATGGGCAAACGTCTAAGAGACTATTTATATTAAGTATGAAAAAATTGATATTTTTAAAGATCAGTTTAACCAGCAAAGATTAAATTGATCTTGAGCTTTTTTCTCGGTGTGTATAAAAAATTCAAGTAGATAATTTTTTCTTCGATCGCATAAATACATTCATTTCGCGTCGAATATGCTATCGTTCGTTAAAATCTGTGGTAAAACGGCCAAGTTAAAGCTATTGAGCTTTTAAAACCTTCTTCAGAATTGGCCATTTAATCCAGGGCTGCAATCTGGGTCAAAAACAATGACCATTAAATTTCTGAACCTTAACTATTGGTCAATTGGTCCTCCGCAAAAAATCTTTGGGCTGATTTGGAGCTTAAACTTTAACACTCTATTGCTTTTTTGCGGACCACTTGATGTATTACACGATCAAAAAAAAAAATTATCTTCTTATTAATTTTTTTCGAATTTTTGTCAGTTTTTAGGGGGTTTTCTACCATACGGAACATAAAACGATAATTAAATCATAACGGTAAATTTTGCATTGCTACTGTTGTGTTTTTTGTTTCCTGCTTATCTTATTTTTGATTCTCTTTTTATCCGCCATTTTCACCAATTGTTGCTCTCCCCACTCTGAGTTCTCGTACACAGAAAAAATTGGATGCGGCTATATTTATGCAGTTTATCTGCTAAGCTATTTAGAATTTTTGAAAATGATTCGAAGGGATAAAGAGAAATGCCATTATAATAATAATGCAAAACAAAAAAATCGAAAAAGTTTTTTAAAGGAAAAAGAAAATTATATGAGAAAACTTACAAAATATCTCTTAAATTATAAACTTTAAGCATAAAGAGTTAGCGACTTACTTATAAAGGCAATTTATTAGCAGTGTTTTAATATATTACATTTTTAAACCACTGATAAAAAAAGGCACGAAATGGGAAATGGAAGCTCAAAAGCCTTTCAAAAATAATTTTCACTACAGAAGGTGTGAATATTTTTTTCGTTTCTATAAATCCGAAAAATTAAAATTGTTGCCAAGTGTAATTTAAGCACATTCCTCGGTATCCTTTTCTGCCGTTTGATATAACATTTCTCATACCAATCAGTATTACGAGGTTGTCATAGGTGATAGAAGATTCTCAAAGACCCCATTCAACTACCCAAGCTTAATGTTTTCATGCAAAAGCAAGAAGAGAGCAGCAAGTCTACATTATTTAACTTTCCGTTTGCCAACTAAAAATTAAACCATAAATGAGTCTAAAACTTAGTATTTTGTCATATCTCAAATAAAGATGGCAGATGGATGGAAGTGAAATAAATGTATGTGAACTCATTTCCTAGATTTATTCCATTTTTTCATGATGCCTCAACCCACCGTTCGCTACATAGCACAAAAACCTAGTGAAGCTGGCAGCTTCAGCCACTACAACTGCCACATCATCTACATCACCAGCAGCAGCGGCAGGAGTAGTAACAGCATCAACAACAACAGCAAGTTACACTAACTAAATCCTATTATGAACTTTGAGCTTATGAAAAGACTTCAAGCGGCGCATTGTCTACCACACAGACAAACTTGCGAACCCTTGTACATCTGTGTGTGTGTGTGAGTGCGAGTGTTTGTGTGTTGGCAACGTTTACACTTCTGCATAATTAAGTTATATGCACTACACACACACACATTTCACCTTTCCTCGACATTTACCAGCTGCTCATAGTTTTTCATTGCGCATACACCGCAGGCGGCTGTCCCAGCTTCGCCAGCTTTAATTGTTATAAATTATACATAAATTAACCCGGCACGATTAAAGTATTGCACTTTAAATGTGTAACTGCAACAAATGTAATTGCAACTGTAACTGAAACCAGACCAGCAGGAGCAACAGCAGCTGTCGGCAATTTGAAATTTCTTGCTTGGTTTTGCACAATTTCCGTTCACAATTTATCAGCAGAATGTCGACAACGTCGACGACGACGACTACGACGAGCGATGAAAACAATTGGCAGCTAATTTTGCTGAAAATTTTGTGCTATTTTTTATGGATGCAGCCACAGAGCTGGGTCCTCTGCCGCCAGCGGTTTCGAAACCCATCGAACGTTGCTATTGGAAAATGCAAAATAAACCCTAATGAATATTGAAGTGTGAAATTTGAATTGATTGCATTTGATTTGTGGATTTACAGTTGGGATATTTACTGAAAGGCGAAGGAGTTGGATTTGCCTAGAGAGGCGGCTGGTTGCTTTTGCGAGAATGTAATTGAAATTTTTCAGCGCAGCTGGCGATGGAATTGTACAAGTGGCAAATTGTACGTTAAGTCGACTGATTAAAGTGGGTATCAAATAGTTGATTGATTGAGTTTTGTAATGGAAGGGAAATAAGAAAGTAACGAAATTAAAGCATACTTTTTGGGGCAAACTGCCTCTGAATTAATACAACAAATCTATTGACATATATAAAACGACTGAGTGGGCTTACGTGGCTAAATAGCCAAACATTTTTTAATGTTTGTACATAATCGTCCCAA